>OY747130.1:66075696-66398157 GCA_963556465.1 Berberis vulgaris | reverse complement strand
CCCTGCTATGTCTTATTTCGACATTAATTGTCAGACGAGGAATTTTTACTGGGTAGGAAGCTTCTATTTGATTTGGTGTTGGGAGCTTTGACATGTGCTGCAGTGGTTGGTGCAGTTCTGGTCAGACTCCTTTTTAGAGATCAGCGAGTATAGTACACCCTCTATCTGGTGGCTTGGTTGTCTGTTGGACCAGTAGTTGTTGCTGTTATAAGTGTATCAGTCAGATTGTGGCCTCAGCGCTTGCACCCTTGTAGATGATTGGACAGTAGTCTTTGTGAGTCGTCTGGTTCGAGTTTTTAGATCTGACTGAACTTTTGACTCGTCTTTATTTGCTATTCGTAGAATAGGCTTAATTGGACCGGGGGTTGTTATCGCCAGTTATGTCTGACTAAATCGCGATCAGGTTTTGCGACCATGGTGGTCCCTAGCAAGTCGTCTTCACCAGGCTACATGAACACCATCTAAGCTCCCACTTTCCAACCCATCTTGATTCATTCGTGGCAGACTAGGATTTGGAACAAGCCAGCAGTATCATCATCAGTCGTTTTGACTAAACTTTTGGTGGGGGTTCGGCGATCATTGTCTATAGTTGGCCAATGATCCCTGCCAAGCCGTCTTCACCAGGCTACATGAGCACTTACTAAACTCCCACTTTATAGGCTGTCGGAATCCGCACGCAGCGAACTAGGCTTCGAGCATACCAAAACTATCATCACCAACGGCCACTGACTAAGTTTTGGTCGGGGTTCAACGATCACTGTTTGCGTACGAGTAGTGACCCCTGGCAAGCCATCTTAATCAGGCATCAAGAGCGTTATTAGACTCCCACTTTCTAGGCCATCGGATTCGTCATTTACGAACTAGGCTTGGAGCAAACAAGAAGCTATCGTCGTCGGTCATCACCGACTAAGCTCTGGTCGGGTTCGATTTCTATTGCCCATGTTTGGATAATGATCCCTGGCAAGCCATCTTGACCAGGCATCGGAGTGCTGAATAAGCAACCACCCTCTAAACCGTTGACACCCGGTTAATTTAATGGACTGAGCATCAGAGCTTACCAGAAACTATTGTCATAGGTCGAAATCGACTAAGCTTTGGTTAGAATAAGATTTTGGGCGTGTAAGTCTGACTTGGGGGTTCTGACTTACTTAACTCGCCTTGTGGTCTGATTCCAGCGTAGGATCGATTGATCGAACTAATAATAGATTGACCGGCTTTAATGAACAGTAACAAAATAATACTGGAGTTGATGCCTTGGGTTTAATGATATCACTCTTTAGGCGCTTTCCTTATTCTATGGGCGCTTAGGGCATTTGTTGTTTGTTCCTTTGCATGTGCAAGAGCGGATCTAACAGACATAAGCTTGGGCCCATTAGTTGAGGGGCCCAATTATAAAAATCTTTATGGATCAGCATGCCAAAGATACAGCGCATTCTACGATACGGTTCAGTATTGATTATTCCTCTCAGTTAATGGCTACCTGCATGGTCATTAATTCAAAAGATGTGGACTTGTGCAGTTGCTATTGGAATAATCATTTTTCCTATTTCTCGTACGACATTTAATGCTAAAGTCTATTCGTAAACCAATTCGCCTATATATGAGTTGGCTATTCTGCGTTCAAGCACTACAATGAAAATAGTAGAGCATGTTAATAAACAACCTCTCAAAGAGCTAGTAATGACCATCTTTTGTGGCAACCAACTATGAAATGTTTACATAGTGTTAAGTTAGCTTATAAATATTTTCGATCATTGGACAATCCAAAGCTCAATCATCCATATCTATTGGGCATAAAAGATCATCCATACATTATGAACCATGAAAACTCCTTTCACAGTTAAATTCTTATTTTGGAATTTTTTTTTTTTAAACTATCTCCCTACTAGTGCCATTCTTAATCAACACCACATTCCTTTTGACCCAATGTCTCCTTTCTGCCAACAAGATGAAGAAACGGTTGAACATTTATCTCTTAATGTCATGTTACTTTCCATTTCTGGTTTATTGATTTGCCTATTCGATGAGGGAGTATTCCGTTAGGTAATACCAAGGTTTTTATAGTTTATTTGTGGTCCCTTGACCATCACATTAGTTTGGATCATTTTAGCATACTAGTGTTTGCAGCAACAGGTTTTTGTGTTCTTTGGGTAAGCTCGCAACAAATGTGAATATGATGATCAAGATGTTTCAGTGCAATCTTTAGTCCACCATTATGGATGGCTCAATTCTAGCAGGCAACATACTTTTGGCAAATAATTGGTTACGTCTGAAACACATTCAGTGATGCAATATGAGATTTTACAAACTGATGATACAATGAAGCATGCATCAATATTAACTGTATTTTCTGATGCTGGATTTCATGTTTGCGTACAAATAGGTACTTTTGATGCAGTAACAGTGAATGGTGATAAACTTTTGGACTCTCGGGGAGTTGTTTTTGAAATCAAGGTCAGTTTTAACTTTGATGTGGAACTATTGGCAGTGCAAAAAGCTTTATCACTACAAGAAAAAAGGCCATTAATAGTGTTTCAAAAACGCTATGGTAGGATACCATAGCGTTTTAGAAAACTATGTGTCTGCCAAAGCTTTAATAGACCCAGGGTCTATTATAGCGTTTTTAAAACACTATAGTAAGTTGGACTTTTATAGCGTTTCAGAAACGCTATGGTAAGTATACATAGCAATTTTTATTTTTTTTTACTATCAAATGACTTTTTATTACATCTCATAAGTTTTATGTCTAGAAAATAAAAATTTTAATGTGCCAAACTTAAACATTTCCATGAATGGAGGCAAAGTAATGTAATTAATTAATAAGATAATGTATTACATCGAGTCACAAAATCTATCAAATAATAAAGATAATGTAATTAATAAGATAATGTATTACAATTATTGTACTTGGGATAACAAACTGGAAATTAAGCGATGCTTTTGCCTAGTGGATCAATGAGAATCATGCCAACACCACCCGCTTCTCTAACAAAAATGGCTTTTTCGCTTCTAAGGTCTGGGAGTTCAAAAGCACAGACAACGATCTTCCCCTTTATCAAGCTGCGATCAAGAGTGTTGTTCTTGCATAAGCTGAAAAAACAGATCAAGACATAAAATAATTAGCACTATATATATGAAGATAAGTGTTCATCAAGAGCATTGGACAAGCATATCATCCCTAAAATGTGCAAATGCATGAGGATCAAAACCAAGAACGTGCATCACCTGAATGGTACCAAAATTTTACCTATGAAGCCACAGAAAGGACTGACTATACCTAGTACATCTTTCTTCTATCTCATTTATATGATGATCACTGACCTCATGTATAAGTGTGGCTGAAAGTAAAGTCTCCGCTTCAGCAGTCAAATGGCGAGGAGCAACATTGACATGCCCTGCATATACGATTTGTTCATATTCAACTTTGTCATAGATAAACCACAATAACAGAATATCATACAAGAAAATGCATTACGAAAGGGAAGCTACCTGCAATAGCACGGCCCCATTGATCATGCTCACATGCCACTGCCCATGCAAGAGTGTTGCCAGTTGTAGGCCTTGTTGTTACCAAAAGCACTAAGTCAGCATCAGTAACACCCTCTACAACGAAAGCACTAATGATGGATCACTGTAAATAATCTGTTAATCTAGCCCAACACATGTAACAAACCCAGCAGTTTTTAGTGACTATTCCCAGAGTCATCACAGTCAAGATACCAGAAACATCAACACCATCTTGAGCCTAGCATCAAAAAATTTCAGATCAGATTTTTCTTTGTAAACAACAACAACAACAACAACCCAGAGTCATCACAGTAGATACCTGCCATCACAGTAGTCATCACAGTAGATACCCTAGAGTCCTCCTCCTCCTCCTTTTCCTTCTCCTTGGAATATTTGAGGAGGAAATTCCTCTGCACCGTAACCATGTATTTGCAGATGTTGCAAATTGGGAGAAAGTAGGAGGAGGCCTTGTAACACCTCTTGGCTGTTGTTGTTGCTAATTGCTTGCAGAGAACCATCCTCATCATAACGCCACTCTAGCCCTAAAATCGTGAGGTATTGTTTGCTCCTCAAGTTAGCCATTATAGCCTCCTCTGCATTTCTAACATTTTCAAGTACTCTTATTCTTAATCTTCCTCTGAGCTGGTTCAGTCCGTGCAACTCATTGATGCCAGCAGCACCACTTCCACATCCATCTCTTATGTCAGAATCAGCTACAGGGAAGAAGCCTAATGTCCGTAGGCTTCTCAATTCCCCAATACCAGCTGGCAATTTCCTCAACCCATCACAGTCCGAAATATCTAGGTGGATTAGGCTCCTCATATTTTTCATGTTTTTTGGCAACTCTTTGAGTTTCCAACAGCCATCTAGTAGCAACGACTATAAGTTCATTAGGTCACAAACAGTTTCAGGTAATGATTCTAAAGATGAGGAATGACCAAGGTCGAGGTGCCTCAGATTTGTCAAGTCTCCTAAGGAATGTGGCAGGATTGTAATTTTATCATTGAGACTTAATCTAACCACCACAAGTTTCTTAACCTACAAATGGAATCAGGTAATGATGAAATGTCGGTATTATAGAGATCCAGGTACCTCAAATGTTCCAACTTACCTATTGAACTTGGCAAGGTTTCAAGTTCCAAATTTTCACTCAAGTCCAATACCTGCAAGTTTACTAACCTACAAATGGATTCGGGCAAGGATTTGAGGTCATTGTTGGATAGGTTAAGGTATCTCAGTTGTTTCAGATGCAACACTGAAGGTGGAAGGTTTATGAGGACTAAAAGATGGTGAAGATGAAGATATGGTCTCCATATAGAAAAATTGAACTCTGGGTTTCCTTCTTCTGCATAAAAAACACATAAACACATACTAGTTAAGAACATTTTCCTAGTACATAATCTCATCACTTAAAAAAATCATTTGAATAACATTTTCTTTTTTGAAGCTTCACCTCTTGGTGCACTTACCTCTTCCTTTGTAGGTTCTACACAAAACCCATCTCTTCCTTGAATACATAACTATCTCGCAGCTGAAGGCATTCTGGAAGGAGATAAAGATGAATATTATCAAAGGCTTAACAATTTTTTTGGAACAAGCAAAACAATAAAATAAACAGATACAAGCACTTCAAAGTTTAAGAAGCAACCTGTTCCAGAAGTACTAGTCGATGGTGACACAGAGTTTGAATGTTCCCTGCTGCAATAACTCGAAAGAGACGGTGCAGATCAGTGAAAAAAGTTGTTGCATCAGCTAGAGGATGAAGCTTTTCTGTCGCTGGAGGAAAAAAAATCAGAAAACAGTTCCTGAAAGATGAACAACCCAAAACACCATAAAACGTATCGTGCTTTAAATTGCATGGGCGATCAACCTCAGGTCCTAATAACTGCTGACCGACCAATTATGCCACATGGTAGGGGCATAAATTATGCAAGTTCTTTAGATACAAAAACCGTTTCAGGAACAAATTTAAAATTAACAGACCTGTTGCACCAAAAGATAAGTCAATAAGTACCATGTGTCAAAATGAGTATATGTAAAGTGCTAAAAGAGAACTAGCAAACATGGCTTAAGACCACTGCCAAGAAGATACTAAACTATATTTCAATCTCACATGATTTATTTTTTGAAATATCACATAATTTGTTAACACTTCAAATGAGATGTACCAGAAGTGAATAAAGACACGTCCAAGATTGAAGGCTCTTGATACATATGCAGTGGGATATGAAATTAAAAAGGGAAACCCCACTAGAATCTGGAAAAAAAAAACATTAGCAGTTCGTAATTGCTCTAGAAAGAAAAGAAGGTGCCTAGATTGCAATTATCAAAGGAACAAGTACTAAAAATGAGACATTTCATCACTAGTTACCAAAGACAGGAAAATGCATGTTTCACTTTCTATATGACCAAGCATCCTGTGAGATACTGTAGGGTAAACCAAATAATGGTGCATCCTCAGTAACAACAACTGTGATAAAAGTACAACGTGAAGATTAGGCCTCAGACGCCTACGAAAATTTCTCTTTTTTGTAGTGTCAGTAACAACAACTGTGATAAAAGTACACACAATATTCACTTGCACTAATGCTAATATCAATCCAAAAATGCTCATACCCTGGTTTTAGAGTGGTATCACCGCTACGAGCAGCAGGGTTGGCAGCCCTGTAAGCTTCAGGGGGCATATTGCCATAGACAACAGAGACATTAACACCGGCTTTCTTCCAAACGACACCGTCCTGCAAAACTCTACTAATACCACTAGGTCTAGACCAGACATCCTCCTTGAACTTGCCCCCACCATCTGCGGATTCAATGGCTTCGCACACCTTATCTTCCTGTATAAGAAAAATAGATTTTTCCATAAATGTAAGTGTTTTCAAAAACTACATCCGAGGAAGGATATATATCTAAAAAATATCAATTAACAGAATCGCCTGTACCTTTAACATTAGAAGCAACAACAAAGGAGCACATTCATTTTTATTGACACTGCCACATTGTATGAAGAAAGAAGAAGTAAAATAGACTACAGCTGGTGCAGTTTAACTATGTTACAAAGGATTCAACTACTACCTGAAAACAATCAAACCCAAATGCCATATTCTGTAAAGAAGTAGTGTTAATGCAGCATGGAGGAATGTCATAGCAAAACAATCATTGAAGAGGCGAAGAACCAAAATGGAATGGACTCTTTTAGACAGACAAAGTAAAGAAAGAGCCCACCATGGGACCTACAACACGTTTCAAAAACAACATAGACCAATAGAAGAGTGAGGGAAGCTTAGATATTGAAATCCTCGTGTTTAAAGGAGAAAACTGCAGAAGACCCAATGGATATTATCTGACCTCCCACAATTTATTACAATAGTGTAAAAAATGCAACAAAAGAGAGAAGGAAAATAATGTTTCGTGTACTTAGAGGATAAAGTAGCATAATACTTACTGCTAATATAACAAGCATACATTTGTTTACACAAGCATGGATGTTTTCAGCATGAATGGTGTGATTGAAAATAGCATTGAATGGTTTACCTGTCCAGCGGGTGACATAGCAAGATAAAGTACTCGCAAACTGTGATCGGTTAGAGTTGCCACCTGTTGCAAACGAATTTTCATCAAGGTTATAAGAAAACTGCAGACTAGTTCACAATCTATTTCAAGTTTTTCCATATTTTGATTGAACACATAATAGGTTCCTAGTCATAGTACCTTGTTCATTGAAGGATACTTCCAGACCATAATTTGATTCTGAGAGTAACCGTGACTGCACGCTGACTAGTTCATTCACATTTTTACTCCATGCAAGATTGCAGACCTACAAAAAAAAGTCATGTTAAAGCAAATAACATATCATATCATATTTCCGCAGCAAAATCCTTCTTACCCTCCCACAAGATGTATATCTCCAATGGATCCACCTTCTGCTGTTTCAGACAGAATCTCTATAGGAGCTTGCTGTGAAGAATGATTATTCTGGGTGCCCTGCATCCTCTCATCTGCAATGGTTTCTCTCATTGCTCATTCTGGCATAAACAAACACATCGTCCAAGAAAATATCTTGCAGAAAACTTGAAGTTACAAAAGAATGGGATGTACATTAATGTCGAAAGTTCAGAATTAATAAACTGACGAGTTCATATTCTTCCAGCTTTTTACCTACCTTTCTTAATTGTCCCCTTAATCTACCGACATTTGTTTTCCTAATTAAAACCATAATTGAAGTGATTGAGTTGATTACAAATTACTGAATCAATTTAGACTTGAGATCAAAGTTTTCGTATACCATTCATGTCCTGTCTTTTTTTTCCCAGTTTGGACTCTAACCTATTAACATGTCTAAATGCAACAACAATTCACAAACTATCAATGTATCGATTATTCAGCTAATGAACATTCCAATCTAAAACGAATCCAATCAAAATTCGTACATAATTCGCATTAGAATGCAGAAATGTGTATATAACTAAATATATATTTTCGATAAAGCATTCAGAAACAACATGGTGAATGTTTCCACTTTATCTATGTGTATCCTTGTCCTTGTAAGTTTCAAATGAATGTTTCGACCATTTTATCACAATGTCGCAGATATGGAATAATTCATCACTATTAAATAATTCAAAGAGATGGAACATCACTAAAACAGAAATTGTCATCTACAAAATACAAATCTTTACTCACCTTACGAACAACTTTTGCTGCAGCAGCTACACCTTTATCAATGAAATATCCCAAGAAAGTTGGGTCTGCAACACGAACATGTTTCGCCAATCAATAAATAGATTAAGATGAATAACAATTCCTGACAATGCATGCCAATGGCACCAAGTAATGAAGGATAAGGTCTTACCAATGCATTATCTACTCCATAACAATCCACGTATCTCACACCTCTCACACCATATCTTCTCATTTCAAAATAAAATACAATTAGAACTAATAAAAACATTCAGCAAAATGGATTAAGAAAAAAAATTGAAAATAAAGTGACTAAGAAGAGGATCATGATACTTGCCTTCGATTTAAGCATACGAAGCTCGACCTGAGTGAACTGGCTCTGAAACCACAACACCCACAAATCCAGACATCGTCGACATTGTTGCCAATGTTATGTATGAATCCTTATAGTGGGAGATAATGTTGATTGCCCACTAACTGGTCCTAACAAAAATTAATCAAATAAAAAAAAACCATTATAATTCTTCAACAACAAATTTCAACATACCATCACCAGAATCAAAACAATAATTAAAATCCACATTTTTGCAAACAAAAAATATTCAATGTAGTGAATATGAAGAACATCATCTGTAAGATCTAAATGCATGATAAGAATGTCAAGAACCATAATACAAATAAAGAAGAACAATTTCATAAATCATCCTTAAATCCAACAATTTCTTATAAAATGATGTAAAAGGATCCATACCCAAAATGTGAAATTGAGAAATACTCTTACCCAAACACCACGACTCTCTCCACCCTGAAACATCAATCGAATCCTAATCCAACATCATCATCTCCCTCCAATGACTCTTCCTCTCACCAACTCACCAAATCGGCAGTCCCAATCTCCACCTTCGGAGTCTGATTCAACTCAACCTTACTTCTCCACCTCCCCCATCCCCCTCCCTCCTCTGATTCTTTCCCTCCTTGGAATTTGCAAACAGAGAAGAACTCACCTGAAGCAGGCAAAGGCGGATGCGAGTGGTGTTGACGGTGGTTCTCTTCTTTGTGTGCGATGGAGACTAGAGAGGGAGGCGATTTGCAACAAAGGTGTCTTTCTCCGTCTTGAGCTACCTAGTGCCAAACGTGTAGCTCGGGCTCCTTGGTGCCAAAAGTGTAGCTTGAGATAAGGTAACCAAAAGTGTAGCTCGAGAGAGGGTAAGTTTTTTATTGCCGATGACACAACCATCTCTCCCTCACATCTCCTCTCCTCTCCCTAAAGTGTAGCCCTAAAGTTTCATCTTTGATCTCTGTCTCTCCCTCGCTCTCTCCCAAGATCTCTCCCTGATTTTTGTCTCTCGATATCTCTCTCTCTCGCTCTTTTCCTCGATCTCACTTTTCCTGGAACGCAAGGACAACATAGAGAGGCGAGAAGTATTGCTTGCCTTTTAGGACGCGAGGGAGTTTTAAAACTTTCAGTGCAAAAACGCGGGTTTTTTTTTTTAATCTCGCGCTTTTGTTTGATAGCGTTTCAAGAAGGCAGTTGTTATGAAAAATTGGGCTTTTATAGCACCAAGTGTGAAAAACGCTATGACTATATGAAAACTTGGGCTTTTATAGCACAAGTTTGAAAAACGCTATGACTTAATGCTATTAATAGACAACATAGTATTGATCTTAAAAAAAAAAATTGCAAATCTTGCTAAATAGAAGAGTAATCCAACACTAGTGGCAATTAGACTACCATTGAAGAAGCATAATCATTTAGTGGCAATTCTTATTCACTTGGCCTGGGAAGTAGGTTTGTTAAGTCAGCTTGAAGGGATTACATCATTAATGAAGCTTGCGACAAATTTGCATCTTTTGATAATCCTCAAGTGTATGAGAAGCTAACTAATTTGCTAACAGTTTCTAGAGAGACCAACCAGACAAAGGGTTTCATAACATTTGCATACAAAAACAATTCATCCCCTTCTCGTTTTACTTTTTACGTTAAATAGATAAGGAACCATAAACACAAAGTCATGAAGAAAAAATCAAAACAGAGAGGAAGATAGAAATGGAGAGAGGGAAGATACCAAAAGGTTGTAGCAGCAGCTGGTGTGTTGTGGTGTGTTGTGTGAGGATTGGGTTCTACACTTCCTCCTTCCTCTCTAGTCCCTACCTATAGAGTGAGAGAGAGAGAGATAAAAAACAAATTTTTTGAACAATTGCATTGAAAAAATGAACAGAAGAGAGTTTTTTTATGCAAACCTTCAACTCTTTGAAGCTCTACGCAAATGCATAGTCACTTCTGCCAAAATGAACTTGTAGTCTCAAAATTTGAAAGCAAAACCTTCGAATTCCCGTTTCAAAAGAGGAAATTAGAAGCCAGATAACAATAAACACTTTAGAATGTCTATAGTTGTAGATAAAAATTGGGACCTTCAATAACCCTAACTCCAAATCAATTGAGAAATGGAAGAAGAAATAAATAGAGAGGAAAAGCTAGAGAAAATGGAGAGAGTAGAGAAGAAGACTGAGAGATGGATAGAGTGGGAGAGAGGGCAACAACATGAGCGAGATGGAAGGAGGAGTGAGGGGCGTGCATTCTGTTTTTGCTTTTGGTGAAAAGATTTGAGTGGTTTGCGATCTCCCGCCCCTTATTCAATAACGTTTTATAATGCATTGTGATTAAAACTACACTTATCATAGCATTAATATCAAAATTGCTATTAAAAGCCAATTGTGTTGTAGTGTATGATGGGCACTTGACAATGGATGGATGGAGTTTCATCTTGCTATGGATTCGCTTGATGTTATGAAAGCTCTTAGGGTGATTCTGATCATTTAAACCGGAGACAAATGGTATTTTTGGATAGCAAATTAGAGTTCATAAACTCTTTTCCTTTGGATTTAGTTTCTTTTGTTTATGTAAATAGACTTGTAATAAGGTAGATTATTGTAATCAGCTAGCTCATTCTATTATTGGGCTAGCTTTAGGACTTGGAATGTTTTTGAATTAAACTCTTTTACCAATGTAGAAATTTTCATAATAAGTTGACCTTGTTGGGGATGAGATACATACTATGTAGATTGGCACATAAAATTTCAACTCTGATAGACTGGTAGGCATAGTTAACCATTCTGCATAAGTTTTAGACTTTTTTTTTTTTTTTTTTGGAAATCGAGTTGGGTTTTAAGGACCCCAAAACCTTTATACAAATGAAACAAAAGTAAAAGCAAATACTGAAACAAACTCTCACAAAAGAGGATTCACCAAAACAAACCTAGACTATAAACCAACTCAGCCTTTGTACATTTTGTTTGCTTTCTTAGTTCGATTGGATATCCGGGGACAGAGTCGAAAATCTTTGGTGTGGGTGTTAGAGAACATCTTTGCAACCGGTTCTGTAAACACATCATCATCACTGGAGGGGTCTGGCTCATGCTCTTTCTCAGGAACCTGACAAATTTCATGTCTCAATCTATTGCATGTGCGGTTCTTATCCTCTTCCCATACATCTTTTAACCAAATGTAGTTTGCCTTCAATGCATCTTTGCCATGACTTGCAATAGCTTCTCGCAATGTAGAAGTAACTACATTCCCCTTTTCGTATTCATTTATCATCGTTATCGCATATTCAATCTCAGGAAGAGGAAGAAAATCTTTCGCTTTATTCAGTTCTTCTTCGGTAAGTTGTATCACACTGCGGTGCCCAATTTGCACACCATCATCCTGGGAGCTATTGTCTTTCTTTGCACCTGAACTATAGGCTGCCGGCATGTTGTTGACTTCTCTTACTTTATCATCCTCGATTGAGTTGGGCACAATTTCATTTGGGTACTTACTTCCATGTTCTGCCACCAATTCGTTGTCATTATTGTCTATTGCCAGATCTTCTACAACTGCTGCCTGATTTTCTTTTGTCACTGCAACATTGATGTCACTCACATTATGGGCACAGCTGTTGAGCATAGCTGTGTCATATTTAGTTGTTTCTCCTTGCTTCCCAATTGCTTTTTCAATCTCACTAGCTGTATACCCCACCTCAAGAAGGCCTTCAGCCGTTGTTTCTTGAGAGGTCGTGTCACTGGAAGGAAACTTCTCCTTACTAACCAACTGATTATCTATTTGGTTATTCTCATCTTCGACAATGTTCTCCATAAGTGACTCGAATTTGTTTGACAAACTTACTTTCACCGGATCGTTGGTCACTGACTGCTCCACCCCAACTCCCTCCTTGATTTCCTCACCCTGATTATTCTTTGCGTCACTCGTGCCAACTTCTAGTTTTGTCGCTTTATTTTTCTTGGCCACTGGAACATATTGTTGCTTGATAATTTTGGCTTCCACATTTTGTTTCTCAGTCTTCTCTTCTGTCACCAAGTTAAAGGTTGTCACATTGCCCTTATGACCTAACTTTTTTCTGCAATTTTCCTCCTGATGCCCTAGCAATGAACAATAATCACAATATTTGAACCCCGGGTATTCAATTTTTGGCCAAAAGCCCCTATTGTTAGCCATGTCTATCCAAATTCTATTAGGTAGCTTATCCGTCAAAGACATCTCCACGCAAACACGAGCAGAACCCGGGCAAGATAAACATCGAGTATGATCATCCATGCGCAAAAAACCACCAAAAGAGTTCACAATTGCTTTCAAAAGAGGAGGATGAAATAAATGCAAAGACAAGTTAGGCAACTCTACCCATAAAGGAACCGAGATCGGATCCGCTCTCAGACTGAAACCATCGTGCCAGCGGAAGGCTTTAAAGCGGACTCCACGAATCAAAACGGAATCTCTCGATAGAACTTTCTTTGCTTCAACCTCCGATTGAAGACGTACCAAAACGTGACGTTGATCAAGTAATCCTAGCGAGAAATCTCCTAGGATACCCCAAGTTTTGTGAATCGAAGCTCGAATGTCATCCAACGTAGGCCGGTAACTAGAAAACTTTAGAATTATCACATGTTTTTCCATGAAAGTTTCCCTACGTGTCTCATCAGACGCTGTAATCCCAATGGCATGCTCTCCTTCTTTCCGAAATCTAGTTGCTTCCACCTGTATTTCCTTAATCTCATCAACTAGAATTTTCCCTAATATTTGTGCGAAAGTAGGCTTAGGAGTTGCTTCAGTAGGTTCCCTGCCCCCCAAAGGGGGAGGATTGACGGCTAGAGGAGCCGTCATAACCCACTGTGTCCTGATCAAGCCAGGCCTGAATAGCGACTGGCGGCGGCCGGTAGATCTGAAACTCTCGCAGAGCTGTCAGATCTGATGAGCAGATCTGAAGGAGATGCAGCCTGAAGGAATCAGATCTGGAGGAGATGCAGCCCTCTTGCAGACTCGCAGCCAAGATGCAGCCCTCTCGCAGCCGGGATGCAGCCGTCTCGCAGCCGAGATGCAGAGCCCCTCGCAGATGCAGACTCGCAGCCCTCTCGCAGATGCAGATGCAGAGCCCCTCGAGATGCCGAGATGCAGACTCGCAGCCCTCTCGCTGTGGAGATGCCCTCTCGCAAGTTTTAGACTTGTAAACCATTCAATTCCACAATTATCTTGAAGATTACATTCTATGATCAAGTGAGTCATTTGAAATTCTAGGAACTTTTTTTTTGTGTGTGTGCAAGTGATATAGCTACTTAGCATGGAGATCATTATATCTGTTTTTACTATGGTCATTATTTGATAATACAATCAGTTCATTGTTAGCTTTCACCCAAGGAGGAATTAACATCTCTAGAAATCAGTCCAGAAGTCAAGAAGTTGATTATCCAACTTCAAAATCCACGGTAATACGAACTGGAATTTGTTTTACAAATAACTAAGTCAGGTTCTCGAAAAGTACAAGTGGACCAAATATATGTTTGGGATTTTGCTTCATCAGTTCCAGTAATATTATGATGAAAAGAAAGAAAGGAGACTAAGAAACAAGAGTAACACATACGAAAATACCAATCTCCGTGTTGTACATTCAACAAGGTAAACATAACACAGATACAACGAACTGATCATCAGTTCATTACAACAGTTATTTTACATACGTAGTAGGTAAAGATAAGTAGTGAGCGGTATAAGCGGATGGATTAAACAGCAGAGCATTTTGGGAGGCATGATTTCTTAACATCAGTGCATCGACATTGAGGAGGGATGGATCGGGTGCACACACATTGCTCACATCCTGAATAACATGATTTCTTGATATCTTGACACTGGCATTGCGGAGGAATTGATCGGGTGCAACGGCACAGGTCACAACATGCTCGTGGCTTTGCACCTCCTTCTATATTCCCATAAGCTGTTTCTTCATTGGGGATGGAGGAACCAAGTAAAATAGAAGAGAAATCCCCAAAGTCAACTGCTTCATGAACAGGGAGAAGAGATGTTGCAATAATAACGCCGAGGAACAGAAACAACACGGGAGCTACTGCTTTGACTGCCATTTTCTTCTCTAGCTATCTGTTTGTTTCAATTCATTGCTATCAACCAATGTTGTTAATTTATAGGGAGTGAGCTAGCTAGAGCAAATTAAGGAAAAAAACAAGTCATTTCATTTCATGGGGACTGGGGATTGTGGAGAATTGGATAAGCTTGGATAAGAGCAGAATCCACAAGAGTCAGAGACACTTTGTTGATGACTAAAATACACTTTTGCCCTTTTTTTTAAATTTATTTTTAAAAAATAATTAAAAAAGAGAGGGGCAAAAGTGTACATATGCTCTCAAACAGCAAACCTCGACCTTTTCCCAGGCGAGCTAGAATTGGGGAACTTGGATAAGCTTCAGACACTACTGGTGAGTCATGAGTGCACGTTTCAAATGCAAATATCCTCGCATTCAATGGGAAATGAGTTCCACCAATCTACCATTTTGCCACTATCTACTTCTCTATTTATATGTTTGTCCGCTCATTTATCATCTTTAACATCTCTCACTTTTGGAAAGACTATTTATTGGATTTAGTGTATAGTCTTCTTTGTTGATGACTAAAAGTGCACAAATTTCCAGATTTTGTTTATGGTGGTTTTAGAATCAGAGCAGTTAAATCATTTCTCTCTTCATGTTTTAATCAGAAGTAGTGCAATGCAATGAAGTATATTCCCTGATTCTAGGGAGCGAGGGAGGTGCGAGGGTAGGCCTAACACCGCTCATCCTTTTCAAGATGAGCATTGATGTACATCTCGATGAAGATGGGCAGTGTTGGGCCTCCTCACTCCCTAGCAAGGCTCAAAGTCTATTACAAGCCCACACTTTTTAAAGCATTTGAATTATTTTTTCTACATTGCATGGGATGGTTTGTAGAATAAACATACCTGCAACCAAGGATTGTGATTTCGTTTTTCGAGTTAATTTTAATCCTCTGATTTTAAGAAATTTTTTGTGAAATATTTTGTTATGTGTATAGTCATCGTCCACCGCTTCATCGGATACTCCTCCCTCCAGCATTCTCCTTTTCCGCCTCTTCTATTTACGCGCTGGTACTACGCTTTCACCCCTAGTTTATTCATAACTTCGAGTCATGTTTTTTAGGAATGCATTGTGGATGCTCTTAGTCCAACAGATAGCAAGCCCTCTAAAACATGCATGAAGTCCCTGAAAACATCACCTGACACTCAATAAAACACAACCACAAACATCATTTATAGAATGGGTAAAATTGTCAAAAAGCTCAACTCTGGCAAAAAATGGCTGCCTAGAATTGTTGTGAATATATATGCCACGTCAAACTCTATGACACCAAAGAAAAAATAATAGAAAAACTTTGTTTGGATATTTTTTGTGAAAGTGTTGTAATATGTTGATGCAACCCCGTTGCCATAGACCAAAGCTAGGCTGATGTAGTAAAATTGTTCTATATTTTACTTAATTAGTCATTTAACTCTGTTTAAAAGGCATAATCAACTCTCATGTGTTCACAAGTCACAACAACATTGGCACTTAGGGTTTTTAACATTAGAAGTTTGAGGTATCATAATTTCTAGTCTAGGCAAAAAATAGTAAATCAAATTTCTTGTAATTATTGCCAAGAAAAAGGCAAACTAAATGAAGGAATCCACAATAGATAGGATAAAAACTAGGGTTGTTCATGGTTCGGTTTCAACATGAAAACGCAAATAGAACCATATCAATATGTTTGGCGGAAATCTAAACTGAACCTAACCGAATGTGGAATGACACTGAACCAAACCAAACCGAAATGAAATTCATTTATAGAAAAAATCGAACCGAAAAAAATTATGTATCTATTAATACTTTATATTTTATATACACACAAAAAAAAAACATATGTATCGGTATTGGTTTTCCCTTTATCCCAACCTAAAACCGAACGATTAAAATTCGTAATCGAAACTAAATCAAACCAAATTGATCGGTTTGGTTTGGCTAGTACGGTTTGTTCGGCTTTTTGACCAGCCTTACTAAACCCATCCAAGATTTTAAGTTTTATTTAAAATAAAAAAATGTTGGGTTATGGTGTTGGCTTAAATAGTCTCATATGTTGGAGTTGTTAAGCACTGTTATAAAAGGGTGGTCTATTCTAACAACAAGCGCTAACAAACAACATCATAGGTATGGGTAAGAAATGTTTATTTTTTTAGGTTTTTAAAACTATTCAAAATTCTTTATGAGATCAATCCTAGACCCTTCATCTATTTTTTTTGGGTAGTGTGTATATTTTGTTCAGTGTTGCCAACCGATTAATTTGAACTATGTGCATATTTTGTCGTACCATTTGAGAAGAAGCTTAGACTAATGTGGCTTAAGAATTTTACTCACCAAAATGAATGTGTAATTTATTTTTATTTTTGTAAATGTGATTTTACACTGGCTTAGTGTCAATGCTCTTCGGGTAAGTCCATAAAATCAAATTTGGGCCACCAACTGGGTGGGGGTCACTTCAGTATTTGACTCACGTACCGTGGCCATTTTTCTTAAATGTGAGATCCTAAAATCAAATTAGGCTCGCCTACTATCAATGCTCTATACATTTGTCTTAATTTTAATTGTAATATTTTTTCCCTTTTCCAAATTTTCTTTTTATTGGAATACGGTGTGTGTGTGTGTCGACAGACAGACAGGTTCGGTGTTGGGACTTTGGACCAAACCATACTATAATAAAGGGTACTGCTTCGTAACACTACCATTTCCACTCACTCACACCACCATCCAATTTTGTTTTTTTACAATATACTAAGGATGTGTTTGGTTGCATGGAATCCTATGCCTTGGGAATTCATGAGGGGACCTCCATATTTTATGCTAATTTGAGGTATCACTCCACATTCACCATTTAATTTTGTGATCAATGGTGGGAATGGAAATCTCATGAACATGAGAATCACATGCCTTGGGAGACCAAGGAATGTGATTCCCATGTTCATGAAACTTCCATTCCCACCATTGATCACAATTTTAAATAGTGAATGTTGAGTGATAAATCAATTTAACATAAAATATAGGAGTCTCTTTATGAATTTTCATGACATAGAATTCCATCCAACCAAACACACCCTAAGAAACGCTACAAAATAGGCAATTTTTTTCTTTTTTTCCTCTTTTCCTTTATTCTTTCCCGCTTTGTCATCTGTTAGAGCAAAAACTGCTTCATTTTTTCATCCTACTCATGGACCTCTTGCGAACATAGCAACAACTCCTTTGTTCTTCCCTATATTTTTCTCTCTGTTCGATCCTCTCGCTCTTCGATCTCTTACGAACAAAGCAACAACTCGTCCTTCCTGCTCTTGCAGAGATGTCCTCCTTTGCCTACCTCATTTTCTTCATCCAACGACCCTCCCGGCCACACTTCCCTCGCAAATATTGATGAGTCACAGCCATGAGCTGGGAGATTTAGAGCTAATCTTGCAACCCATGGCTGCGAAATTGGAAAAAAAAATGGTCTTCTCAAAGTTGTGAGATTGGAGGAGACATTTTTTTCAATGTCGTAGCAATGAACTGCAAGATTAAGACCTAATCTCGCAGCCAATGGCTGTG
Organism: Berberis vulgaris; assembly: GCA_963556465.1. Lineage (NCBI taxonomy): Eukaryota > Viridiplantae > Streptophyta > Magnoliopsida > Ranunculales > Berberidaceae > Berberis > Berberis vulgaris. The sequence continues at coordinate 66,380,013 of OY747130.1, read as the reverse complement.
AAATTGAATAAAGAAATGGTCTCGTCTAAATCGTCAGCGAGATTAGAACCTAATCTCGTAGACAATTCAGGGCAAACCAATTTTTTTTCAACTTCCCATGAATGCGAGATTGGGGGAGATGGAGGTGACGATGACAAGGGAGGGTGGTAGAAGAAGTAGGTGGAGGAGGAAAACGAGGAGAGTTGTTGCCAGGTGAGAAATTACAAAGATAGAAATAAGAATGAGTTGTTGCCATGAGAAGAAATCGCAGGTAGGAGGGTGAAGAAGGAATGCGTTGTTGTCGACAGGTGAAAAGAGATCGCGAAGATTGGAAGAAGATATTAAGAGCTGCTGCAGGAGAAGAAATCGCAGAGATAGTGGGAGAAGAAATCCTACACTGGGAAGGAAAAAAGGAGATCACACACAGAGGGGAGAATGGATGAGGGGAAAAAGATTTTTTGGTCCTATTTAGTGGTGATGTTACTTAATAGGTTGGGAAATGGTGGTGTTGCAAAGCAACACTTTATAATTAAACGTTCAGGTTTTTGCTACTTGCATCATTGTCCAATAAAAACGTTATATGTGGCATAACTTGTCGGAAAATAATCAGAAAACTTATATATATTGATATAATAGTACAAAAAAAAAAAAATACAAAGTGAATTTAATGAAATCAAGGTAGAAAATGAATAGACTCATTGACTTGAATTCCAGATAGAAGCTAGCGAAATTGTTATGTCGTATAGAAAAATTTTCCTTGCTCAGTGTTGTAGTTCGTTAAGCGACTGACCACTAGCGTTCAACTATCTATGACCAATATCATAGCACAAGAGTGTTGGTTTTGACGAATTTACTAAATGATTCTCCCTATGACGTGAAGAAAGAAAAATATCTTAAAAAACTTTATTGTGTTCAAGATATTTTTCTCTTCAATATATAGAGAGCAAAACAGTTGTATTCATTGAATTAGAAAGGGTGTGCTGATCAAACACATCCATTCTAATTCAAAATGAAAGTTTGAAATGCAAAAATGCTTTTAATAAAAGAAGCCCAAGGCCCATCTTTTGATATATATCCATCTTACAAATCAGCTAGGGGTTTTACTATTTGGAAATAAAAAAGGGCTATAATCGAAAGTTAAGGAAGATGTTGAGGGTTGAGATTTATGTTCTATAATGGTACGTTTGTAAATATAAAACATGTGAAAAGGCAAAAAAAAAAAGTAACAAAAACTTAAAATGAATGGAATGTACATATAGCGGAGAAAGAAAGTTTTTGTGTTTTATCTTGTTGAAATGAAAGTTGTCATAACTCATAACTATCTTCTTAGATATCGGATTTTGGTAAACTTGTATATTTGAAATGCATTTTTTGAAGATCTTTCTAGCATATCAATGAGCAATACAAACACTTAAATTCTAAAATATGAATTTTCCAACTATGCATTTAAAAAAAAAAAAATCTAATGCATCTCACGCCGTGAGTATTTTCAATCTTTTTTAAATGAATGAGAAGGGTTTCTCAAGGCATATTCAAACCAGAACTCCACTCCCGTGGTTTGAAACTTTTTTCTTCAATTGGTAAAAACTTTGACCAATTTTGACTCTAATATCAAGACACTTTCTATTTTGCCAACGATACGGGTAATACATTGTATATATATATATATATATATATATATATATATATATATATATATATATATATATATTAACTAGGACAAATGTCAAACCATAAGGATTGGAGATAAAAATGGCTAGGATTGAAAGTTGAAAAATGTATTGAGGGTTGAGATTTATTTCTTATGATAGCATGTTTTTAAATATAAAACATGTAGAAGGGCAAAAAAAAATGAAAAGAATGGTGAAAAAGTTGAGGGTTGAAATGCATTTTTGAAGATTTTTTTTAATCTTTTAACCCCTCCCACTCCAAATGCCACCGGTAGGGTTTGAACCCTGAATTTGTGATTTCATCCGCCACAAGTCTACCACTGAGCTGTTACCCATTGGAACATTTTTTAAGATCTTTTCAACAAAATCATTAATCAATACAAACACTTATAAATTTAAAAAATGTATTTTATTATTATTAAAAAAATATGCCGGTATTTTTAATATTTTCATACTTAATTATTTTTAATTTTTTTAAAATAAACGAACTAACATTTTAATCAACATTCAAACAAAGACTCGGTACGTTCAATTGATTAAAATTTTAAACGAGTTTGACTTTAAAAAAAATAGTATTTTTACCGTAAAATAAGCTTGCACCTCAAAAAAATTAGTTTACAATAAAAAAAATTCAATTTTTTATTGACCAAATTAAGGGAAATTGTGAGGTTGTTCAATGCATGATAATTAGCTATAAAAATGTGTTTGTGGAAAGCCAATGGCACGGGTAATATGCTAGTATTGTTATAGATCATAATGAGATTTTTTGGTTTTAAATAGATTATTAATGTTCAAACAAGCTACTAATAGCTTCATAAGGTTGTTGATAGTGGTGGACCTACTAAAGGATAGGGGTAGCTCCCCCCTCCTAAACTTTTATTACATTTTTAGTATATACCTATCCTCACAAAAAAATATCAACGGTATAATGTATAATGACATTATAAAAATTGTTCATTCAATTGTTTCTACATGTCTTTATTGGTGTAGTGGTTGGAATTTTATCATTTTTAATAAATGACAAAAGTTCAGTCCTCTTGGACGTAAGATTTCTTTATAGCTATTGACAATTACTATCGTCTATCGCCCCTAGTTTTTTTCAATACAATTTTATTAGTAATTACAAACATTAAAAAAATTAGTTTAATAAAATTTTGTTTGGTTCTCTTGGAGTGTATGATTTCTTTATGGCTGTTGACATTTACTATTTCTATCACCGTGACTTGTCCCTATTTTTAATTATTTTCGATGCGATTTTTATATGTAATTGCTAACATTAAAAAAAAATGTTTGTTCACAAGTGATATACCTCCAACAAAAAATATAGCTAAAATTAAAATCTAAAATAATAACTATAGAATTCAATGAAAACATATACCATTAGCCAACTTATATAAAATCTGAGACTCATAGAAACTATTTTTTTCTATGAAATTGTATTAGGATCTTATTATTATGTTCACAAATTTCATATTTTCTTAGCTTCAACTTAGATACTTATCTTAATTATTTTGTGATTTTAGTCTATTCTAGTAATTACACTCGTTTGCCTTTGCTAAGGTTGATGCATCCAAAAATCGTCCTCCTGTGAGTTTAACCTGCAAAATAATTGTTAGACTGCCAAGGACTACCTTTTTGGTGGTTGAAGACGAAGAAAATAAATCTGGACAAAACTCAATTAAAGTTGCATACATGTGTCGAATGTTTCCTTTACCATTTATAATGGTCACGGTTAATTCTTTGCGTGACTTAAGCATGTGAGGCGTAACAGAAGGATATGTTTCCTGTAACAGTCTCCTCCTTAATAGAAATGTGCCCATGGAGGCGTAACTCCATCCACGACTCTTTTCTGGTGCAATGTTCCTCTACTTTATGTGGGAACTCGTGTCGAGCCTAGATTCAGGCTCTAATTCGTCCAGATATGGATTTGAGCCCTATTTTACGTCTTCTCATTGGCGGGCTTTGTCCGGGCCTCTGTAATTGGATTTATTCTTCTTGGGCTTTATGAACTGGTCAAATAGGCTAGACGCTATATCCTAATAATGAATCTCTATGCCATGTGTATGGCTGTGATGATCAGTCTATTTTGATGTATCATCAGCTACTCCCCCTTTTAATTTGTGGGCATGCTGACGTGGCCATAACTTTGTGACGATTTACCTTTCACATCCATCATTACCTTGTATTTAATGTTGTCAGTAACTTTCCGCGAGTTGGTGTCTCAATTCTTTGCTTGCCCATCCTTTTTTGTACACATTTTTGAAATTTCACATAGCCATCATATCTCGCACGCTATCCCATGAGTCGTCCCTTCATTGGTCGGCTCTATAAAAGGAGATGTGACGAATTCATTTTCTCTCTTCACACTATCTTTGAAATTAGATTTTGCTCATTTCTTTGTCTTCTTCATTTTCATTGCTTCTCTATTTTTCAACGATGTCTGTTGGTGATAAGTTAAGTAGTAAGTCGCTAACTCTGTGTGAGGCTAATTATTCTCCCAATAGAGCTTACCAAGTGACGTTGGACAGTCTTAGTTCTGATTATAATCTCCCGCCCGACCTCGAGATTATCTTGCCTGGACAAGATGATAGCCCTTGTAATTCAAAGGCTGGATACATCGCACTGTATTCGTGCATATTTTCTTTTGGCTTTCGGTTCTCAATTCCGGAGTTGTTCTGGGAGTATCAGAACTTCTTGGGTATTCCTTCTGCCCAAATGAGCCCTAATGGTTGAAAGATGATGGTTTCTTCTTATGCGAGGGCTATTCTATCTGGCATTCCTTTGACTGTGAGGGTTTTGCATTCGGTGGTTGGCCTGTTGGTGAAAAGGGATGTTTGCTTCCCCCGTTATCTAGTTTGTTTCGAGAAACTTAGCGACGACATCGACAATTGGTTGCGGTCTTGGTTTTATGCTTCTGTGAACTCAGACTACTTCCAATTGCGAGGTCATTTGATTTTTCGATCATTTCGAGTTCCCAATAAGCGGAAGAATCTTCACTTAACTACCAAGGAGCAGAAAATCAGCGATCAATCCTCGAAGCTTCACTGTTTCCCTGGAGGCATTTCTTTTCGACGGTATCCTAGAGTGTAGTGGTTTGTACTCTATGAGTGAAGCGAAAACGATTTTTATTTACTGAGTCCCATGTTGAGGCCTTTGTTGCTCGTGCTGGCGTTAGTGATGCTAACACTGATTGGGAAGTGAATTCGGATTGACGTGTGACAGATCTTGATGCTCCTATTAATATCACATTCCCTCCTTCAAGGAAAAGAAAGTTTGCAAGATCAACGAGTACGTTAAGGCGATTGCTGATAGACCCTAGTCGGGTTCTGAGGAAGAAATGACTTTCTAATCGTGGTTTTGCTCGGGTTGTGTCCCGTCCAAATCTTGTTCAAGATGTTACGGGGTTACCTTCCGCCCAAGTCCTTCCCACGACGATGTTGCAAAAGAAGATCATGAATCTTTCAATGAGGCTGAGGAGTTGAGGCTCGCGTTGAAGAGGAGCGAGAAGGAGACTACTCGTCTGTTGGACGGTAATGAAAAGAAGCTCATTTTTGCTTGTGGTGTCACGGACGCTGCTGAGTTGTCTAATGATGATCCCCGGGTCATTTATGAAAATATGCTTCAACTAGCGGTGGAGCAGTCTAAAGACATTGGCGGTGGTCAGAGTTTCAAGGATCACTCTCCTTCTCCTTCTCCTTCAATTGATGTCAGCGAAGCAGCCGGGTTCTTAGTTTCTTCTCCTGTTCATCAGGTTTCTCCTGCTCCCGCCGTTGTTGCTAGTCCTGCCCTTGCCACGGACGCTTCTCGATAGGAGAGTAAAAGTGGTTTTTTTGTTGTTGTTGTTATTCCTTCTGCTCTTTCGGCTGTCGGGGTGGTTTTTCAGTGCTTCCAGATCATAGTGTTCATCATCCGCGGTTGGTTGGACTGAGCTAGGTCCAAAGGATATCCGTATCAAGTCGGATGGCACGTTTTGCTAGTTCTCTCAGCTTGATGTGTAAGACGGTGCACGCAGGTTAGTAAATGAGTGGCACGAGCAGTTAGTGGAAAAGGCCTTCGATGCCCGTACTGGATCCATTTGATCACATCGATCACGGTCTTGAGCAGATAATGGACGGGATGAATCATCTTGCCTATGCGGGGGTGATGGGCTCGGTCTATCGAGCTGGTCGTGATCAAGTGGCTTCTTTGGAGTGGAGGTTTGCGGCATTGTTGCTGGTGTTTTCTCATGTTCTTTCCCAATTTGATGTGTTGAAAGTGCAAGGGTTGCTCGAAAGTCGTTAGTTGAGGCAAAAAGTATGCGGGATAAATCTGCTGCTAAGCTTGATTATTTGAAAGCGAATTTGGATGGGGTTTGTACCTGTCAACGCGATGTGGAGAAAGAGTTATCTGCTGAGAAAACAGATTTTGATGAAGCTTCCTGTGCTGAATTGGAGCAATCTGTTATGTGTGATACCGCTGTCAGGTGGGTGGAATGGATCATTGTTGCGCTCGATGATGTCAAAGCAGATACTTTTGGTATGCTTTCCACTGTTGAGGGGCAGTTTGTCGCGGCTAAAAATGAACTCGTTGCTGCCAAAGATAGGCTCCAAATTATCGAAACCGAAGATTGGAAGCGAGTGGTTGATAGACGGGTTGAGCTTCTTAACTATATCAAGGGACTCGACAAAGATTTGTCCAGGTATCGTCACTTGGTTGGTGAAGCTTTCAAAGACGACGATGTTGAAGAATATGCTCTAGTAGCTGAGGAGCCATTGCTTCTCCTACCCTCGAGCACCCTAAAGTCATTATTATCGTCACTTGGTAGTATTATCAATGAAAATGAACTTTTGTTGTTTCTTTTCTTTTCAATTTGGTTGTAGTTGTCATGGATTTTGCTTTGAATTCTCTTATAGCTACTTTCATGTTTTTGCTCGACATTCGTCTAATGGTGGGTCAGCGCTGTTCTTCCTAACTTGCTGTAAAGAGTTGTTTTTGCTTGTACTTCCTCGAATCATATTGATTTGTTCCTCTAATTCTAACTTCGTTGATTCGATGTGTCCGTCAACTTGAAGTTCTTGTGTTAAGTCAACTTGTTCATTGAGCATTTACTTTGCTAACTAGACATCTTGGTTGACTTGAACTTTTTGTGTTAAGTTGACTTGTTTGTTCAACTTTTACTTCGTTAGTTCCACATTTAGGTTGATTCGAAGTTTTTGTGTTAAGTTGACTCGGTGTCCAACTATTACTTCGTTAACTCTGACATCTCGGTCGACTCAAATTTTTTGTGTTAAGTTGACTCGAGTATCCAACCTTTACTTCATTAACTCGACATCTCAATCGACTCGAAGTTTTTATATTAAGTTGACTCGGGTGTCCAACCTTTACTTCGTTAGCTCGACATCTCGGTCGACTCAAAGTTTTTGTGTTAAGTTGACTCGGGTGTCCAACCTTTACTTCGTTAGCTCGACATCTCGGTCGACTCAAAGTTTTTGTGTTAAGTTGACTCGGGTGTCCAACCTTTACTTCCTTACTCGACATCTCGGTCAAATCAAAGTTTTTGTGTTAAGTTGACTCGGGTGTCCAACCTTTACTTCGTGGTTGATCAGACCAACAGTTTATATATATCCAACTTTTTTTTGTGATTACTTGTTACTAGATACGTCGATTGCTCTATGTTGCTAATTGTTTGACGTATCTAATTTGTTCTCCATGCAAAAAATGGGGGCTCTGAATTCGTAATCTTATTGATATTCCTTTTTTTATGTTTTCACCAGCCTTAACTGTTAAAGCATTTACACTGGTTTGAAGTACGATTTGTTTTGTCTTTCTTTGCTTAATGTCGGTCTTCGTATTAGAGATTGATGTTTTTGTTGCTTTGTTTTTTTTTGCTTGATGTTGATCCTCATATGCCGTACATGCTTTTCTGACTGGTAGACTCTAGTTGCTTTTCTATTCGATGGCTGAGTAGTGTTGGCTTGTCCGATCATGTTCATGTCATCACCAAACTGTTCGATTGTGCTTTTTTCAATACCGAACTATCCGATCATACTCATGTCAACACCAAAATGTCCAACCATGCTCACATCAGCACCGAATTGTCTAATCATGATGATGTTGGCTCCGTGTTTGGTATCAACCATCGGGGTTCGATTGAGTCTGTTGCTGTCAGTTTTGTCGTTAGTGATTCGGGTCTAGCTTGCATCCGTCGGTAGGATCTTTTGAATCACATTAGTTCATTGATGCAAATTTCTGCATGTTTTGTGCATTTGTGAAATGGCTTATTTGGTATCGTTAGTACTCTTTTTTCTGATATAAATCGGTTCTAGTAAGAAGTTTTCCTGGCTGCTTCGTGTGTTTTCTTCCCCCGGCTATGCAGTGTGAGGTGTATATTAGTTATTTGGACTGTTCTTTCGATCTTGCAGGATTATCTACTTTCTCCTTCCATGTGAGCTGTTTATTTGGCATTCCGATGAATTCGTCAAGTTGTCCTTTTTGAACCCAGTGCTCGAGTTATTCTTTTAGATTGTAGCAATCTTCGGTATTGTGGCCATGATCCTTATGAAAGGAACAATATTTGTTTTTATCTCTTCCTTCCGAGTCTCCTATCATCCTAAGCGGCCAGTTGACGTTATCTCATTTCGTTATGTGCTTTACTATATTTGCTCGACTTATTTTCAGGGTCGTATATGGCTTGTATGTGTTCTTCATCACACTCGTTACTCGCTTGTGTCAAGGCCGTGCTGGTTGTAGCTTCTCGGATTCTTGTTGTTGCAAATCACTCCTTCCGTCATTTTGATGTTTCTTCGATTGGTTGCTACCCTTTTGTTGTCTATCATCTCGTCTTCTTTACTCATTTCTTTCCTGTTTCATTGAAAGACTTTATCTTTCTTGGTCATTTTGCCTCCTAGCCGCCTTCATCTCCTCAAGGGAGATGTGTTTTTGTGCTATTTTCAGTAGGATTTTCATACTTTTTGGAAGCTCCAGGTTAAGAACATCAAAGAAGAGGCATCTCTTCAATCCGACAAAAAAGGTTGCAGCGGCCGAGTCATCGCTACATCCATCGATCAACGTCAATTCATTAGTAAAACGAGTGACATATTCCCGTATTGTCTCTTTAGGTTTCTGCCTGATATGCAGGAGGTAGTGTGGTCATTTCCTCATTCGTTGGTTTCTAATGAATCTGGTGGTAAAAGAGGTGGCTAAAGTTTGGAAGGAATCTATTGACCTCGGTGGTAGGCTATTAAACCAATTCATTGTTGTGAATGTGAGGCTAGTTGGCAATGTCTTGCATAAGATCGACTTTGTGGTTTCCTTCAAGGCCATCATGTGGTAAAAATGTCTCAGGTGATGAGTTGGGTTGATAGTACCATCATATACTTCGAACTTTGGCGGAGTGAACTTTTTCAACATTACCGTTTTCATGAGGGTGTCCGAGAATGACGATTTTGCTAAACTCGTATAATATGTTGGGATCTGTGACTCCTATCTTGAATGGGATTTCAGTAAGCGTCTCGTTACACAATGGAGTCTTGCCTTGAGGGAGCTCGTTGCTTTCGAAGTTTCCCTATTGGAGTTATGTTGGGACTTCGTTAATTTTTCAAGTTTGGTTGGCAAAGTTTTGTTGTGGAGGTGCCTGAGCAAGATCAGCTGGCTGTATGCACTCCTGGGTGATTTTATCCAGCATCTTTGTCATGTAACTCATCTGAGCCATTAGTAGGTCTACCCGAGGATTCGTGGAAGTGTCGCCAGATGTTTGGATCCATGTTTTCAGGTGCTACTGGTTCGATAATCCGGGCTACTTCTTCTTCGTGAGCTGTCAGTGGTGCATTGTTGTCAGTAGGAGAGTTGTCATGATCGTCAATGGGTTGAAGATCTGCAGAATGGCTTGTTGATCTTTTATCAGGTTATGGTGATCTTTGTCACTGTGAATTTTGGTTGTAGAAAGAAATCCCGTCGTTCCCCACGGACGACGCCAAACTGATGCGTTAAAAAATCATTCTCCTGTGAGTTCAACCTACAAAACAATTATTAGACTGTCAAGTACTACCTTTTTGGTGGCCAAAGACACTCTGATGCTTAAGTCATCAACTTTGTTGGAAGACAGAGAAGTAAATCTGGACAAAGCTCAGTTAAAGTTGCATGCATGTGTCGGATGTTCCCTTTACCTTTTATAATGGTCGCGGTTAATTCTCTGTGTGACTTAAGCATGTGAGGCGCAACGAAAGGAAATGTTTTCTGTAACAGTCTCCTCCTTAATGAAGATACGTCCGTGGAGGCGTAACTCCCTCAACGACTTTTTTCTGGTGCAACACTTCTCTTCTTTATGAGGTTCGGGCTCTGATTCATTCAAGCTTGGATTTGGGCCTTGTTTTAAGTCTTCTCATTGGCAGGCCTTTGTAATTAGCTTTATTATTCTTGTGTTTATGAGTTGGTCCAATAGGCTGGACACTATATCCTCATGATGAATCTCTATGACATGTGTACGGCCGTGATGATCAATCCATTTGATGTATCATCAAAGGTTATCGATGTTGTGACCTTATTTTGGCTTTGAAATTGGACTACACCCGAATTCAATTTTATATATGCAATGTACTTATGATAATTGTATTTTTTTTTAATATTAGCTTGGGTAGAAAAAAATTTCTTGCTACACCCCTGATACCTACTATTATCAATTAAAAATTATTGCCCATATTGTCCCCCTCCCCTACTAAAATTATGGATCTGCCACTGGTGTTGAGTATTCTTCCACGTGACACAGAACATATAAGCTCATCACGCTTGTCGATACATTTTTCACTACAGTTATAATTTTGGTTTTATTAAATAAAATAACAAATTGTATATTAATTTAAATATTGTCACACAGGGACACCTTTCCATATGACAATAGAATAGTTAGTCATCCGTGTCAACTAGTAGCTGTAACTAGCTAGAGTTATTTCACACTAATTCTTGTATTATATTAGTAGCAAGTGGTTGCATATGAAGGTTGCAAAGATTCCTATTGTCTAGCAAGTGGTTTCATATATAAACCCCTTAATTTCTACCTACTTCTGGCCTTATGTCATGTTTTATTTGTATGGTGAGGTATCTCTTAATGGCCTGAATCTCTTTAATTTTAGTTTTTAATTCCTTGAAATTGGTTCTCTTCACCATGTTAACGTATAGGGCTATTTAATTTATATCTCCTGAATCATGACCAGCTCAGAGAATAGACACCAAGTTTGTGGTCCAAGCTTTAATTTAGTTTAGACCCAATATCGTTTCTAGATGAATAATAAGCTAGTTTTACCTGAGAACAAACAAGAAAGATTTATTAAGATGGTGAAAAATAGAGAGACACTCGATACAATTATAACAAGAACATCAATCACATAGCAAAAAATTCCACGAAACCATGAAAGTGTTAAACCATAAGTCCTTGAATTGGTTCCAACCCGAGCGGTTCTCCACAACAACCCCCTAATCCCCAACATAATGAATGTTCAAATTTATTGAGCCCTTAAAAATTTCTTCTATTTCTTTCTTTCCACACACTCCACATAAGCATATAAGAAACTCTAACCAAAGCCAATTCCCTCGCACAAGACCATGAAACTAACCAATCTTGGATGGAGCCATGGATCATCATAATCACCCTAAACTCTACAAGAAAGCTTCTCCAAATCGCCTTTGTGAATCTGCAATGCAAATGTAAATGCTTCTTTCTAATTGCTAACGCTAAATTTTCACATTCCCCTCAAACAAAAGTTCCGACAAACTTAGGGACTAAGCTGATCGTAATTTTGCATATATGGCTTAAATAACCCTTAACCAAGTAGTTAAATATTACTATTTGGGTTTCAACAAATTTCATCAGAGAATTAAAACAAGATGAAAATGTATTAATGGGTTACCATTGTTCAAAGTATCTATTGGAGGAACATAAACATCCTTCAGAGTTATTTCTTAATTGCTTTTTATACGCCACGATTTCTGGTGAAAATATGACAATGGTAAGTTGGATATGCAAATTAAGAAAACGCAGAAATGATTATACAACACACTCTCTAAATTCATGTTATATTTTTTAACTAATATTTCTCTAATTAACAACTACAAACTGCGAGGATAGAAAGGAGGGTTAGCATGTCTTTAAGAGAGTGTTTGGTTGCATGGAATATTATTCCACGAGAATTCATGAGGGGATTATCTATATTTAAGCTAAATTGAAGTAACACTCATCATCCACCACTAGATTTGATTAATGGTGGGAATGAAAATCCCACGAACATGAGAATCACATGCTTTTTGTGTCTGTCTGTGTGTGTGGGGAGGGGGAGGGGGAGGGGTAAGTATTGGACTCTCAGGTTTATGAGACTTTCATTCCCTCCATTTATCACAAAATCTAGTGATGGATGATAAATATGACCTCAATTTAGCTTAAATGTAAGTGGCCCCTATGGAATAAGATTCCATGAAACCAAACACAATACCATGATAAATTGCCAATTTTCTAAAAGCTCGAACTTAAAGAGAAGACAAATCCACTCATATATCAAGCGAAAGCGAGAGTGGGGTCATGGGGATTGCAACATACATCGGCGAGTACCAATCGTACAACTACACCATAAATTCACACAGTAATAAATACCATGGATAAACACATGAGCAATTTAGGCCTAGGGATAATTAGCGTGGGCATGATATTCCAACACTCTGAAAATTTTTGCAGCGATTGTGCTGGATGAAAATCGAACCCACAACCTCCAAGAACCAATACTTTGGTCCCTCCAATTGATTCAAGTGGTGTGAACATTGATATGAGCCAAAATATTATAATATGTTCTATTAATGTAATGATGCTAATGAAGAGAAAATAAAAAGTATACAAGTCCATAATAGATGATGTGGAAAACAATTGTATGTATCGTTTTACAGACATTTACATGCCTGTTGTCGAAATGTCACAAGCAATGCACAACAATTATTGCATTGTGATGATCAAATAATCGTTTGAGATTTACATATCTATTGAGATGCATATCTTGAATCACACATCTAACCAACACTTGATACAACTGTTCAGATCTAAACCAGTCTCAAATCCCAACCTTCGGTTGAGACTCAATCCCGTGGCATAATCATTACCTAAACCTTTTGTTGTGTGCAGGTGGTGGTTGTTCTAAGCAGGCTAAAGCGATTGTAATGGTAATTGTTGTGGAGAAGAAAGAGGAAGTGCGTGCATGATTTTTTTTTTTTCTAGTTTCTTGGGTGTGTTGAGCAAAACTTGTGGTTGTAGGTATTAGGTAATATCAATTTAAAACCATCACCTTATAAGTATCTTCTCTACAACCATATCTACCTTGCATTTCAATCTTTCTCTACAACCACAGTCACCGCTAATTGGAACTAGCATAAAACTCCACCTAGTATTCAATGCACTTGTGTAAGAATATCATCACTCTCCAAAATCTATTCTTAGACTCCTTTTCGTACTTCTACGCTCATCTCTCGTATATATTTTTTTCTACTCCGATTTTAATTCTCATTATTGATATGTTTTTATTTGTCATAAAAATATTGGTTTACTATGGCAGCTCTAATATAAGTGCTTAGGTGCAATTAACAATATTAAGGCAATGATTATATGCATCCACAACTTTCTCCAAACACCACCATGTTTGAATGACTTGCAATCATTGTCGTTTTGCACTTATACCACCACAAAACTTTGAGCGAAAGTTCAAAAGGGGTGCTTCCGAGTTTTTTCATTAGCACCCTTTCCAAAATTAACCATATTTTTAATTAAATGAAACTTAACTGAGTCATAAACTGTTAGTCAAAATAGAATTTGGCCCTTTTAACCCAATCTCTATAGCAAAATTAACCATTCTTTTACAACTTGGATTAAAAAGGAGTATAGAAGAGATCTTGTGGAACTTATGAGTTCTCTCTTTCTTTTTTCTTTCTTTTTTTCGCCCGAGGCCTCGTATATGTTGTGGTGGCACATGATAATTTTATTACAGCAAAATCATAATAAATTGGGCATGTTGCGGTGCAAAAAATGGATGCACATAGAAACTGCCCATGTTAAAGACTGGTCCTTCTAATAGTTAACTCAGCACACAACCGCGCGTACTAATTTTGGGTGATGCAAAGAAAATGATCCATTCTTCTCCTGTTCTTCCATCACTACGTTTCAATCAAACACTTGTCACCACTACCACTACTACCAAAACCCCATTAAGTTCAACAAATCACATCGTCCATTCTCTCTACTCACTCTTTTCTGCAACCTCTATAGAAAATGAAGAAACCCAATCTCTATCATCTTTGAAACAACCTAAGAACACTAATGCTTCCAATTCCTTGTGTATCCATGCTTTCTGCTCGTGTAGAAGATGAGGTCTTCTCATTGGAGCCATGGGCACGTCTCTATTTCCTGACTTTCGTTCAAACCCGGATCCAAGGTATGCTCTGTATTGAATTATTGTGTTTATTGTTTTCGTTTATGTGGGATTGAGTGAAATAAAAATGAATGAATGAGTTTTTTTTTTTTTTTTTACTGGACTTAATTGTTACTATGCATGCACATATAACTTTATCTATGAAAGCTTATTAGGTAACCTTTGTGATTAGTAGCAAGCGTTTTTCATTACATTGTGCAGTCAAGATTAGGGTTGTCATTAGATAATTGCTTGAAAAAATGGTAACTGAACCCCACAATTAAAGAATTACTTTTTTGTCATGGTAATCTAATAAATGTTTTGTTTATAATGAAGATAATTTGATTTATTTCTGTGGTTCCATTGCATATATGGTCTAGGAAGAGAGAGTCTAGTTCTTGGATGGTTGAAGAGGCAAGCGAGCAGTTGTAGGTAGAGGAAGATTGGTGTTGAAGTTTCACATGAAATTGGATGAATCAAGATTTAGCTAGTTTGAATTAAAATTAGATTAATTCTCCCGTCAACCCTTTGGGTGGCAGCAAAATGAAGGAATATCCATGGACCAACCCCAATTGTCTCCACCCCGTAGGAACTATGAAATCACCACAAGGACACCTTTGGCATCCAGAGGTCACAAACAGACCGTGGAACCCTATTCAATAAGTGGAACACATTTGTTGTCCGCTCTCCGGTTGGGCAATAAGGGTCGGAGGTTGAGATGTGTTATGATTTCATCGCGGTGCCTAAGGACATGATCTAATAGATCATTGTATCGAGTAGTTGGATCATAATCTCTTACCATAAAAATGGTTGCATTCACAACAACACCAACTATGAGAAATCAACAAATCCACATGTGATGCATGAACAATGAAAGTTGTGTACCATAGTAACTAGATTGGATAAGGGGCCATGGAATACATATGATTAGCTACAAGAAATTCTGAACGATAATAAATACCTGGACTTTGCAATTCTCTATATTCCATTTACTATAAAGGTTCCCAGTAAAATTCATTAGAGGAATGTTTCCAACAGTTTGTTCTTGCATATCCCTACCTATTTTCCAAATTAATCCCGTGGGTACATATAATTCAGAACAATATGTGAGCGATTCACGAACAATCACTTTCTTTTATTAAAGGTTCTACCAAATGATATCATTGCACAAATAATTGAATTCAATTTATTGATTTGTATCTTCAATTTTGGAAACTTATAAAGTTCTTTTGTCAAGCCCCTGACCAATGAATTTACAAATCTTTCACATTGTATCTGACTAAACCCACCCATTTATCAAAAAAAATCCCATGCATTGCCTCATTCTTCCATCGAACCATATGGATCGATCTAGCAATGATGTGGACTTATCTAGCAACGATGGAATATACATTCCGTTTACTGAATCTCATTACAATTTACCCAACTTTATATATGTAATGTATGAAATACGGTGTGATATGAGCAGAGAAATAAAAATAATGTTTTACTTAAATCTTAAATTTGAATTTGTAACAAATATAAATGAATACCAAAAAAGTAAAGGGACTCCAGATTTTTAATCTCTTCCCTATAAATGAGATAAAGACATAAAATATTCGCAGAGAGAAGAGACATTGTGACCCATTTGTTATGTTAGTCAAATTCGCGAAATACTAATGTAGTGCTAAAAAGATATTGTATTTATTAATAACACAAAAGTCTGATTATGCAACAAATTATTTTTTATATTCAATAGATTTAGTTATGCTACATCCTAAATTATCTATTCAACAGATTCTGTTTTGCGATAGAAAGATGTCTGCAAGGTTAAAAGGGAAATGCTATAAGACAATTGTTCGACCAATCATGCTCTATATTTCAGAATGTCAGGCTATTATGAGACAACAACATACACATAGGATGGCAGTAACAAAAATGTGTATGTTAAAATGGATATGTGGTCAAACCTGTAAGGATAAAATTAGGAATGAAAGAATTATGAGTACTTAGGTATAGTGTCCATGGAAGAAAAAATTAGATAAAGGCGTTTAACGTGATTTGGTCACTTGCGGAGGAGACCAAGTACGACGCCAATTAGAAAAAGTCTAGATTGGCAAGTTAGTGGAGAGTGTAGATGGAGGGGACTACCATTGAAAACTTGGATGAAGGCGGTGAAGGAAGACATCATTGAGCTTTGGATTAGGCGATGATATGTTGGAAGACCGCATTGCTTGGAGAACCAAATACATGTAGCCGATTTCGAGACTATCAAGAATATACTTTGATGATGATGATGATGCTGATTCAACAAATTCATTTAGCTAAATCCATGATTTTAAACTACAAGATATATTCCCTATCCCAATCCCACGATCCGTAGGATCTAAGATTTCAATTCTTCCATGTTTCAACACTAACATATTGTTCCATGGAGCTAAGGTTCATGAAACAATTATTCTACCACCCGGTCAATTTTGTTCCACTTAATCCCTCCTAAAAGAAACCTCGCCCTTTTATTGGAAGTTTGGAATCGGTGGCTTCCTTTGAATTAATTGTAGATTATCTCAATTTCCAACTACACAACGCCAACCCTCACTTTGCTTTCTATTGAAAGAAAGAATGTGGCTTTTTAGTCATAGAAAGAGGTTAACAATAAGCTCTTTCTAAATTGACTATTTGTCCCTCTGTTAACCATATACCCTCATCTAGTTCTAGGTATAAAAAAATATTAAATTTCAAACTGAGTATAAGTATAACATTATATTAAAGTAGAAATACCTAGTAAAGGAAAATGTATAAATAAATAATGGGTTCCTTCATTTCTATGGTTAGCTCGCAAACGGTGAGGTCTTCTCTATACACCAGAGCCCTTTCTCCATTCAATCAATGTTATAACTTGTAAATAGAACCATCTGATTTGATTCGTTCTCAATAGCCATGAGATGATCATCTTAGGGTGATCCCTTTGAAGGCAGATGCTTTTATTAAACTAGTAGTCTCTGAAGGATAAGAACCGATTACGTAGCATCTACATCGATAATTCAAGTATTGTATACATCATTAGTCCGATCCTTTGTAGGAACTACCCGTAATAACGAACTTGGGGTATTCCTCCTGCATTAGTTTGAGTAGTTTTTTACTCACATCTCACATAAGCATATTTTTTTTTCTTATTCGATGCAACTTAAGTAAAAAAGAATTACTATAACTATAAACTATAGCGGGGGTTTTAATTCTGGATTTTCCTTTATTTTATTTAATTTTGTGCAGTTAAATGTTTTTATCCACATATAATGTGCGCATAACAATGCTTCCATTTTTGTGAAGCCATATCTTGGACTATATTCCAATAAATAGATAACTATATTAGGATCCATGTAAAAATATTGAAATAAATTGTTGTAATTTGGTCTTTCAGGATCTACACAATCTTGTTCTTTTTTAACATGAATAGATAAGCCATTGCAATTGCCAGAAATACTAGGCCTACTAAAGGCATATTTTACCAAGATCTTCTTCCGTAATGGTTCAAAATAATAGTAATATTGGAGTAGATACACAAATCACTTTCAAGAAAAGAAGCCGAGTAAGCGGGTTGGTTTGAGTGGAGAAAAAAAAAGATCGAACTAATTTTTTTTTTGTAGATATCCATTTTCCTAGAGAGATGGATAAGATATTATGGTACAACAACATCTTATTACACTACATCAAAATGGGTAATTAGTAACATCAAAATTTTTTAATTTGTAACTCTTTATTGTGTTACAAGTCTTGTAACACAAAAAGATGTTATTAATTATTGACTTAAGTTACTATTAGTAATTTTATAAATAATAGTTTTATTATTATTTATTAATTATTTTACTACACAAAAATAAAGTATTTGCAAAATTAATATTTTTCAGCTTGTAACTCATGATCATGTTGCAAGCTTTGCAACATAAACTTGTCTTACAAAATTATGGCAAGTTGAGTAATAAACAAATAAATTATTTTCAAAATTAGAGATTGGGATTTCAGGCGTAATTCGCATTTGGTACAAAAGTTTTGCATAATTACAGAAACCTCGCCCCTCTCCTACAAGGGAAATTGCTCTTGCTAATGCCCTGGCCTCCAGGTTAGATTCATTTCTAACTTTTGTGAAGAACCTTCGTCTAAAAGGATAAGCCGACTAACAGGACGATTGCATGTATGTGCATGTATAAGAGCATGGGATTGACGACAGTGCAATCTCGGGAACAGATGGTGCAGATGAAGGTGTTAAAAGAGATGAAGAGGACTGCAGTGGAGGCAATGCGCTCTAACATTGTGACTTGACTTTGAGTAAGATGTTTTTCACGTACTTCAGGAGGTGAGAGGGAAGGCTGAGTTAGGTCAGGGAGAAGGTTTCGAAGTTAGGTGTAACTAGCACATAGAACAAATGAGGGTATAGAGTGATATAAGCCGATGCCTAATTCAATCTGCCAGACTTGAGCATCTCAATGCGAGTTTGACTTGCCTGGTCATCACAGGTTAATTGGTTGGGCAGATTGTATTGTTTATCATGAAATTTCCTATTGTTGGATAGTAATTGATGCGAAGGATTTATGTAACAATAGTCTTTAAGTTTTGCACTATGTTGTTTATTCTGGCGACTGAAATAAGTTTCGTTTTATGTTCCTCGGGTAGGGTTTCTTCTTAGGGCGCAAGAAGGAGAACATTTTCAAGTCCTCAGATGATCCAATGGGCAAGGTCAGTGTAACTGGCAGTTGAAAGCGATTGACAGATTTCCAAAAGCAGGAGAAACACTTGCATCTCAAAGCATGAGGCACCAAGACGGAAAAATAAAGTGATATTGTTATGTCCACATTCTCTCCTGTCCGAATAGGAAAAATAGCAGCGAAATAACAGACTAGATCAATTCCACACTTCACTAACTTGTAACTTGTATTTCCCCTTGTATTTTAGAAGCTTTGGTTTATCACTACTTGTGTTGGTCACTTTGTATGCTGTAACAAACATTTGAAGCTCAGATAATTGTCAGAAGGCACCTTACATCTCATCCTTGAATGGTTTCACTAGGCCGTTTTGTCACTCTTTTTATTTTGTAATTTACATGGAAATATGCAATGGTTGAGGTGTTTTTGTAGTCTAATTTTGACTGGTGGGTGACATTCTCGATGCTGCCTGAATGAGACAATGAGTCGATGACATGGGGGTGAAAACTACATAGAAACCTATTTATACTAGGTTTATGATACTAGTATATTAATTGAAGACTTCATTCAATTTTAGTTTATTTATTTAATTAAAAATAAATAAAATTTTACATATTGATTTTGTAAAAAACAAAATTGTAACACATCAAGGTGTTGATAATATTTGAATATTGTAATACGCTACAGTGCCATTAGTAACCTTGGACAATTGTTACGAAATATGAACGTTGTAACACCTCGAGCTGTTACTAATATTTGTAATGCCATGATTTGCAAGACTTTTGTGGTGTTACGAAATTTTTTAGGAACAAAGCTAGTGTGTTACAAATTGCCATTTATGGTGTAGTGATACTACTCGAAACAGGAAAAAAAAAACTTCTAAGGAATTGAAAAAATTGTAAATTTTATCTATGTCTAATGGATTACCCTACCAAGAAAAAGTAGTTTGTTTTGGTTCAACCCGTAGTTACATATGAAATAGCAGATGGGATAAATATTGCATCGCTTTTCAGCCCAGGATTCATTGCAGGAAAGGGATAATGTGCAACTTTGAGTTGCCAATTATATCTTCTAATGATACACCAAAACGGTCCCAACTCTGCCCCGTACATGTGTCATGATGATCTCGAGTAAAGATAGGCGCTAGCGTCAGCCCAACACTGATTCGGCCCAAGCTGTTCTAAGCCCGTCCAATGCAGTCCGCAAAATGTGACCTGAATTCTTACAGCCTGCTAGGCGCACGTGTCTCACAACTATCCTTAATACCCGTAACCTCTGTTAAGGCAAGTATCTCGAGGATAAGCTTCGGATGGGCAATTACAACAGCTCCTTGTTTCCAACTAGGAAACTGATTCCAGAGTATATGTCACTTAAGGAGATTCTACCCATAGACTACTCTCGGAATGGGAACTATCTCCCACGTAGCTTGGAGCACACGGCCATGGGCGGACCTACTAAGGGGCGAGGGGGGGGGGGGGGGGGGGGGGCTGCCCCCCCCCCCCCCCCCCCCTCCCTCAACTTTTAAAATATTTTTTTATATATATACTTTAGTTTTAAAAAAATCGATTATATAATATAGAATTATGATAATTATTTATATAAATTCTTTAACATGTCCTTGTTGGTGTAGTGGTTGGAAGTTTGCTATTTTTTGTAAAGACCCGAGTTCGATACTCTTCGAATGCATTTTTATTTTCAATGCAATTTTATTAGTAATTGCAAACATTAAAAAATGTTTAGTTTAATAAAAATTTATTAACATTAAAGAAATGAATTGTTCTTCACAAGTGGTATAAAACCTCCAACAAAAAATATTTAAAATTAATATCTAAAATAACAACTATAGAATTCAATGAAAATATATACCATTAGCCAACTCGTACAAAATTTAAGCCTCATATGAACTATTTTTTCTATGAAATTGTATTATGATCATATTAGGTTCACAAATTTCAAATTTTTTTTAGCGACACCTAGATATTTATCCTAATTATTTTGTGATATTTGTTATATATTCTAGTTATTATGCTCGTTTGCTCATTGCTAAGGTTATTGATAGTGACCTTATTTTGGCTTAACTACACTGGATCTAATTTGGTATATGCAATATTTTTTATAGTTGTATTTTTTTTATTGGTTTCTAGCTTAGGTAGAAAAAATTTGGCTTTACCATTGATAACTATTATTATCAATTAATAAGTATTTTCCATTTCGCCCCCCCTCGACTAAAATCCTGGGTCCGCCCCTGCACACGGCTAACATGGAAACTTCCCTCCACAAGGATCTCCACGAAGATCCTCTTCATTAAACTACGCCATCGATGGCCTAGTCAAACCAGGACTCCTGCACTATAATTAAGACATGATGTTGGTAAGCTAAGGTATGCTACAAATTCCCTGTTTACAGCATTATACTTTCCTTAGATCCCTGTCTGGCTTAGAGTCGGTGTGCCATCGATCACCACAACGGTGGTCCATGGCTCACGTGCGTTCCTTTTGCAGGTCAGCAAGTTTACAAGTCAAGGTCAAAGCAAGGGAGCGAAAAATGGCTGCATCAGTTTGGTGTCTTCCATGAGGACGACAAAGTTCCTAACATTTTACTAACATCATCTCTCCTCAAGCTTCGAAGAGATGTTGACCACCCGATCATGCAACAATGTAAAACAAAGGGACACGTCAAACGCCTAGACTGGCGCTATACCACCGCTCTCAGCGATGCCAGTGGCACACGAGCAACAGATTCACGCCCCTGCGTTAGCCACGACGATGACAGACCCCATGATGGATTTTTGTCGTCTTAGATAAAACAATTTGCCAAAGCAGTGGAGGCTTTCATATAACAAAACCCTCCACCCATTAATTGAGATCAGGAGCAACACATGCCTCCATCTCCGGAAGACAATAGAGAGCAAGCATAGGAGAGTCAAGCCCTTGCTAGTTCCCATTGGACTAGAGGAAGCGGCAAAGCTAACACAAAACCGACTCTAAGGGCAAAGAAGTTCGACCTTCAAAACCCCTTCCACAGAGGGGCGCATGACCTAGATGTGCTCTACCGTCTATCTGTTCTGCCGTTTGTGGATCGTATCATGAACAAAGCCCTTCCAAAGAAGTTCACGCCTCCAAAGCTCGGCTTCTATGATGGGACCACCGACCCATTCGACCACCTACACAATTACCAGAATGTAATGGCACTCAAAGAAGGATCTGAGTCAGTCATGTGAAAAACCTTCCCTACGAGCCTGAAAAAGTCAACACTAACATGGTTCAATAGCCTCCCGCCGAAGTCGATCAACTCATTCAAGGCACCGGCGAAGGAGTTCCTAATGCTCTTTATAAGAAGTCAGCGCCTCCAGAAGGGCCCACACTACATACTCTCTCTCAAACAAAGATCCAATGAGACACTCAGAGAGTATGTCACACACTTCAATGATGAGCTGACACTCATCGATGGCTGCAGCGACAACACAACAGTGATAACTTTTACTGCAGGCCTGGAGGAGGGAAAACTTTATGAGAGTCTCACCTTGGAAACCCCTTTGGATGTGACGAAGCTCCTCAAAAGCGCTCAGAGGTACATCACCTTAGAGGAGTTGATAACTGTGAAAAGAGAAATAGAAGGAGATAAGAAACCCTCCGCTCCTAAAGACAGGAAGGAGGGACAGAGGAGTGAGGAAGAAGAAAGAAGTAAGCGAAAGCGCAATGACAACAGGTCAGACCCTGGCCAGGCAAGGCTAGAGAAAGCATCCAACTACGTTGGATCCAGAGTCGTGACCCTTTGAATTCTAGCCTTTCGGATGTCCTGAATTCCATGAAAAACTGGAAAGATCGGAAGTGGCCTCCAATGCAGCGCGAAGACTCCTCCAAGCGTGACAACAAAAAATACTGCTCGTACCACAAGGAGGGTGGCCATGATACCAACGACTGCAAGATTCTAAGGTATTTGATTGAGTACTGGCTCCGCAGGGGCAAACTAAAGGAATTCCTGAGCTCTAAAAAGCGACCAGAATGATCCAAGGACCGGGGAAGTCAGTCAAAGGAAATAGAGAAAGAGACTCCGGGCATAATCTATGTCCTTCATGGGGTCAGACTGGATGAAGGCCAGTCGAACAAATCTCGCAAGCAGACTCTTCTGGAAATACAGACAAAATCGGCAGATGAGGACAAACGTGTTTGCTACTTGAGGGCGCAGAGCCCCATTCCCACCTTGACCTTTATAAACAAGGACCTTGAAGGAGTTTGAGCGCCGCATAATGACGCCATAGTCATCTCGGACTCCATTGCAAAATGAGAGGTAAAAAGAGCTTTGGTAGACACTAGGAGCTCACTCAATGGCCTGTTCTACAACGCGTTTCGCAGTATGGACCTGAAAGAAGTGAATCTGACGTCCTCAGACTACCCGCTGATCGGATTCAGTGGAGAAAAATTCTTCCCAATCGGGAAGATAAGGTTGGCAATAGTGGCAGGAGAACCACAAATCAGAAAGATTTTGTTTTTGGACTTCATGGTAGTAGACACGTCTTCTACCTACAACCTTATCTTGGGAAGACCATGGCTCTACTAGATGGAGGTCATAGTCTCCACCCTTCACATGTGCGTTAAGTAGACTGCTAACCACTCTGAAGGAACGATACGTGGAGACCAGCCTATGGCACGAGGCTACCATTATGTCGCATTAAAGCAAATAGAATGTTCCTAGATCAAACCGGATCCTACAGCGCAACCTGAAACGGAGTCAGATCCTACGACTGTGGATGCACAACTCCACTCGCACGAAATCCCTATAATAATGGTTAATTTCAGAAATGGGGAACAATCAAACGGAACAAAAGAAATTCGCTCTTCAACCTAATGGAATGGAGAGGTCAATGCAGGAGGGAGTACAACCCCACGACATTCCTTCGGTGTGAAGATTAACTCCCACACAAGGTTTACTAATCAGTAGCCTTAATGACATCAGCGAAGCTCAACAGTCCGCTGAAAGTATCAACGATCCAACAAGGGCCTTGCAAATTCACTTCACGGCCGGGTCAACTTCTCTCCGCCAACAGTTAGTCTATTTTAGTTGTTTATTTTCCTTTAAATAGTCAGTGTAGAGTTTAGTTCTCAGAAACTTATGTGATTTGCAATAATTTAAAAAATAAAGAAAAAATTACGCAAACACACTCTATTGATTACTGGAAAGGTGTAACAACGGGCGCCCTGAGGCGAATACAAAAGACTACATACTACGAGCATCTGAATCTGATGCGACATAAAGTAAAGACGCGCTTAAATAGTCCGACTACATTAGGAGATCCGAAGAGAGAAAGAAACACCGAGTAAACTTCACTCGTCCACTCCTCTAAACCACCCCAAGAAAGTGACCCAACAACGATAACACAGACCTTGTGACAAGTTACAGACTTCCTCAAATGGCTTTCGGCCTTCCAAAGGAGGTGGAAGAAAGCATATGAGGATGGTTGCGAGCGACGGAGTGGTCAAGGTTTCACAGTGCTGCCAAGTGAGGACATTTTTCCCATGTGAGGTACTCGGGGTGACTGAAAAATACCACACCCGGGAGCATCACGCATATTCCAACACTTCGATCAACCATAAGCTAGCAGCATGAATCGCATACATGCGGGCATAACAACACAAGGTAACACCGAAGCGCAAGCGTATAAACGACGCACTCATCCCTTGGGAGTGAGTTCGTACTTCATCTCTGCAATATGAAAAGAAATCACAAAATCTCAATGAAACAACTAGGTGCTCACCTAGGGTACGTGACCACAAATAACAACGATTCTCACCGTGCTTCATCAGCGCAAATGTCAGAACATTCAAAGACTAATGGTGGAGATCTCTCTTCAGCATTTGGAAAACCCAAAGAATTATCTTCAAGTAAGAACATTACAGGAGATACTCTCTGCTGAAGATAGTGCCTACAACGATGGAAGAACACCATTATATAGGCATAATGGCTCACCAAACGAGCGTTTTAGCATTAACTGTCAGCATTGAATACCGTATGGGAAACAAGGAGACGACGGTTCCCAAGAATATTGCGCAGGTCCACATTTGTCCAATCAACGGGGCTACATCCAACCCCATTAATTGAAGGGGAGTAACCGATACTCAGCTGTTTCACAATCCACGCCGTACATGTGCTACCACGCGATTTACGCTATACACGAAGCATATTGCGTATAGAGAACCCTAGCTCTCACTCTACGGGCCCATGGGCTCGGTCCACTATTCAAACAATATTCTACCACGTGCCTGACATGAGCATGAGAAACACTAGTCATTCCTAACACACGTATCACACTTGCTTTCTGCCAGATGATACAAGGTACTCCTATCTCTTCATAACTCATCCGCAGAACGCACTCCGATCACGGATACAGGCTCGCACACCTTTAGTTGGCAGAGCCTCCACCTAGCCGAGCAAGCTTAGTTAGCCTTAGTTGATGACGGCTTCTGGTCCACCCTGACACCTAGTCAGCCTAGCGCGGATGCCGATGGTTTAAGCAGTGGGAGTCTAATCAGCGTTGTCATGCCTGGTGACGACAACTCGCTAGGGACCGTTGTCCCCTTCGGGGGTAACGATCATCGAACCCGATCAGGTAAGTCTAGCTGGTGACGGCTGGCATTGACAACTTCTTATCAAAACCAAGACTTGTAGCCCCCACTGCGTTGGTGTAGATGGTCTGGAAGATGGGAGCCTAGTCAATCCCAAACTGATTTCGAGTCTCTCCACGGGACCACTGCTCTTCTACAGACCATGGTCGCATAATTACCAAACCTGAACTTGTAGCCCCCATTGCGCGGGCGTAGATGGTTTAGAAGGCGGGAGCCTAGTCAGTCTTGAACTGATTACGACGGTTTGCCACGGGACCACTGCTCTTCTACAGACCATAGTCGCCAAAAACTCCTACATTTATAGCTCGATGCACACGGGTGTAGATGACCCTAATCGAATACATCAGACCATGAAGTAGACATGTGAAAGTCTGAACGAGTAAATCAAATCGAACTAATAAAGCTTTACGGCTTGATCGACAAGATTGAAGTAAGAAAAGCCTCAGATGGTCAACAAACGAGCTCAAAAAAAGAAATACAAACAAGCCTAAATTACCAGAGTACGAAAATTACAAGTAACGAGGTTAACACACACTTATCATGTGCGATGAGTTAACGTGATTGATCCAAGATAAATTACGACTATGAAGGAAGAAAATGCAAGTTAGAAACCAATAAATACAATAAAAGACAACGCTAGAATGTCAAATGGGAAAAGTTTTTCATTCATAAAGCTATTTTGTTACATCCGGAGAAGAAGATAGAATAGTTGGACAAGAAACAATAGAGGTGATCAAAGCATCACCAGCAGGTGCATTTGATGGAAGAGGGGCAACAAACGTCAGTAACAGGAGGAGACAAAGCTCTCTATTTGATAGCAAAATAGACGATGAAACAAGATTGGAAAGAGGAGGAAACGATGGTTCTTCGTCCCCTGGATTACTTGGTGGATCCGAAATACCTTCATCGCCATCATCATCCTCAAAAACTTGGTCGACTAAATCATGATACTTGGATAAATTAAGGCCATCCCTCTCAATGTAGTCGAGAAGTTTGATTCGTCTATCAACAACTCTCCTCCAATCCTCCGCTTCCGCAATCTTCAGCTTGTTTTTTGTTGCAACAAGCTCATTCTTGGTTGAAATAAGATTTTTCTTCAACGGTGGTCAACATTGCAGAAATATCCAACTTAACATCATCAAAACACAGTTGTTAACTGCTCCACCCGCTCATCAGCAACCTTACAACTGACGGATTGCTCAATAACATAACGCATGGCCTCGTCATGACCAACCTTCTCAATAGACAACACCCTCTCCACCTCGTCCAGCCGAGCGTGGACTCCGCTCAACTCAGCCATCGAGGACTCAAGCTCAGCAGCGGATCTATCTCTCATAGCCTCCACCTCTCTTAGAAAGGCCAAAACAACCCCAGCTGCCTTCTCCTGCTCCACGCACTGCGCTTTCAACTGATGAAGAACAAGAGAAAACGCCAATAATTGCGCTGCCATCTTCCTCTCAAGAGCAACCACTTGGCCACGAGCAATCTGAAAATCCAACATCATCACCCCAACATAAGTGAAGTGATTCAACCCATCCATTATCTGCTTGAGGCCGTGGTCGAGATGAGTGCTAGGATCCCGCACAGGCATCAGAGCCCTCTCCATCATTCACATAAGCCACTCATTGATTAAATTACGTGCACTATCATGCACGTCAATCTCAGTAAACCAACTAAACTTCCTGTCCGACTTAATACAGATGTCTTTCAGGTTGGGATCTTTCCAACTAATCCATGGATGGAAAACTCAGGGATCGGGAAGTATAGAGGGCCCACCCCCAACGGCCGAAAGAATGGTCGAAGTAGCAGTAACAACAAAAAAAACCACTCTTGCCTTTTCGTTGCGAAACGGTCATGGCAAGAATGGAACAAGCGACAGTACCAACAACAACAGAAGAAGTTAGATGGGCAGCAAAAGGAATAGAGAACTCCACTACGTCATCAACACGAATGGGAGAAGAAGGAAGAAGAATAACCTTGAAACTCTGACCACGATCGATGACCTCATATTCGCACCGAGGAATAAATTCGATATCGGCCAGGGTTTTTGTCGAATTTGGATCCTTAGACTGCTCCACAACAAGCTGAAGCATTTTGTTGTCAATAACTCGAGGGTCATCATTAGACCACTCAACGAAGTCAGGCACACCATAAGTCGAAAGGAACTTCTTCTCATTATCGTCCAACGGATGGGTTATTTACTCTTTGCTCCTCTCCATTGCCAGATTTATCTCCTCGTCGCCTCGTCAAGAGAAAGGAGTTCCTCTTTCCTACCCTCCTTATCAGAAGAACTCAGACGAGGAGTAGTCCGAGTAGAACCAAAAAGCCATTTCCTCTTGGGAACACAGCCAGGGCTTATCATCAACTACTTTGATGGACTAACAGGCCTCGGAAGCCTCCTCTTCTTGCTTGTCGGGCCAGCAACACCAATGCTAGCAGGAGCATTGAGATCCATAACATCCCTGGCAGAGCTCACTTTCCCATCAACGCTAATATCACTAACACCAAAAGGAACAACACGAGCAGCTCGAAATTCAGTAAGCAAAGCCTGTTCCGCCTCGTTCACAGTGTACAAGCCACTACGTGCACAATATCCTCCCGAGGAATGACTCCACAGCAACCATGGGAAGCCTTAAAAAATGGTCAATGATCGCCTACTCCTCAACAGACAACTGTAGATCCTTCCATTTGTTGTGGACTTGGAACGAGCACATAATTTGTCGACCCTACAAGTTAAAGTGACCGGCTTTGACAAAATCATAAAACCAAAACCGCGACCAATCAATGTAGTCATCATTAAGTTTTCCAAAACAGGCAGGGAATCGGAGAAAACAAATATTCTTGGTCACCACGAATCCAACAACCGTATGCAAAACCCTAACAGTCAAGGGAATGTCAGTAAGAACGACTCTCACATAAGTAGAAACCATCACCCTCCAGCCCTTGGGACCCATTTGAGCAAGAGGAATGCCCAGAAAATCTAAATAATCCCAAAATATCTCTTGGACTGGAAATCAAAGGTTAGACTAGAACTCACATGGGTAAAGTGCAATATAGCCAGTCCTTGGACGACATGGACTATCGTTCTGCCAAGGCATAACTATTTTGAGGTTAGATGGCAAAGAATAGTTGGAACGAATACTATCTAACGTTTCCTGCGAAGCCTTCTTGGGAAAAAAAAACTCTTCACAAATGCTAAGCGCCTCACTATCTAGTATACTGCTGGTAGACATTGAAAATGAATGAAAGAGCGAGGAAAACGAAGAAGAATAGAGAAGGATAAACCATAACTTCAAAGATAGTGTAAAGAGATAAACAAAGCTATCATGCCCCCTTTTATAGAGCCGAGCAACAAAGAGACTGCTCATAAGACGACGTGTAAGATATGATGGTTGTATGAAATCCCAAAATGCGCATGAAAATGAACGGATGAACTAGATATTAGAATACCAACCTCACCAAAAGCTGCTAACAACATTAAATGCAATGCAATGATGAAATCAAAAGTCCAACTGTCATCGAATTAGTGGCCACGTCTACATACCCACTAACTAAGGGGGAGTACCTGATGATACATCAAATAAGACTATCATCACAATCATACACGCAGTAGAAATCGTCCATTACGAGGAACAAATATTTCAAGATCAGGCCAACTCACAAAACCCAAAAAGGGCGGATCCAGTTGTAAAAGCCCAAACATGGCCTACCAGAATCAATCATAATCAGAGGCCTAAATCCAGGCCCAACCGAGTTCTCCCTTAAAAAGGAGGAACGTTACAGAGAAAAAGAGTCGTGGAGGGAGTTACGCCCCTAAGGATGTATGTTCATAAAGGAGGAAACTGTTACAAAGAACGTCTCCTCTCGTTGCACCTCACATGTTTAGGTCATGCAGAAAATTAATAACGACCACTATATAAGGTAAATGAAACATTTGACAAAGTTATGCAATTTTAACTGAGTTTTATCTAGATTTATCTCTGTCTCCAACAGAGTTACTGACTTAAGGATCAGAGTGCCTTCGACTACGAAATAGGTGGTTTCTGGCAATATAACGTTTTTTTTACAGATTAGACTTTATAGGAGACCAGATTTTGGACGCATCAGAGATCATTATAAATAAAAAAGGTCAATAACCCAATTTTATTTTTTCAAATACTATAGCCAAACTTTAACAACCTTAGAGCCGATCTTACTAAATGGAATCACAATACTTTTGGCAATATTTTCCAGAAAGCCTCCATCATTCACTCACTACTTGACACTCTTATTAACCTCCATATAACTGACAGTAACATTCTCAAATTGAAAGCGCACCATGATTATTTGAACACCTTGAGCAAAAAAAAAAGGGAAATTTTTGGAAACAAAAAGAGAGGGATGAAAATATTAAACTAGGAGATCAAATTGAAAAATATTTTCACAGCTTTACCATTCTTAGAAGAGAAAAAAATATAATCGCTATGATTAAGAATGTGGTAGGGGAATGGATAGAAAACCATGGAGACATTGCCTAATCCTTTACTGATTATTTTGATGATCTTTTCATTTCCTCAAATTGCACAATTTCCTCTGGTATTTTAGATATTTCTCCTAGTTTCATTTCTGACGAGGAAAATAAGTCGCGAATGCAAATCCCTAACAGTGAGGAGATTTGGGGAGTAGTAAAGAGCATGGGAATTTGGAAGGTTCTTCGCTCGGATGGGTTTCAAGCTTTTATTTACAAAAAATACTTGGGTATATTGGGAAGTGATAGTTTGTACCATTCAAGACATGTTCCCCAAAAGGCTGATCCCTAAACCTTTCATCTCTACTCATAAGCTTTAAGAACAAAAACTAAGAATCCTACCCTTCACTCTCAATATAGACCATTAGTCTTTGCAATGTGATTTACAAGATTCTATCTAACTTAATTATAAATAGACTTAAGGTTCTCCTTCTTAAAAAAGTAATGTCATTTACAAGATTCTATCTAAACTTAATTATAAATAAACTTAAGGTTCTCCTTCTCTGACACAAGGTACTTATACTTATTTGCTAAAAAAACATGATTTTTACTTTGCCGTATCCAGAAAAATACAAATCCAACCCCTTTCAGGAATAATTTCATTAATAAAATTTGACCAATTAACCAACCAACAAAACTACTTGTTAGAAATAATATCTTGTTGTATCGAAACATATAAATGTTGACTAATCTGGCTAACGTTGGGCTTGGTAAATCAAAATGGTCAACCCCCTTTCCACCTCCTCCGGTATGGTATGAGTGGACCTGTGATCTGTATCAGTAGTGGGTTGATAGTTTCATATCCGAAGTGAGTTTTCAAGAAATTTCTCCTTTTCAAGGAGCCTTCTCTCCAGGCAGAATGATAGGCGATTACACTGGTATTGCTTATGAAGTCTTTCATAACCATAAAAATTTGAACAAAAAGAGAAAGGGTTGGGTTGCTCTTAAGCAAGACATGAGTAAAGCTTATGATAGAGTTGAATGGAATTTTTTAGTAGTTATTATGAGTAGACTTGGCTTCTGTCATGATTGGACTAAATTGACTGAACAATGTATTTCTACCACAGAATATTAGGTTTTGATTAATGGTTCTCCTCATAATTGTTTCACTCCTTCGAGAGGATAAAGGCAAGGGGATCCATGATCCTCATTTTTATCTATACCAGTAATTGAGCCTTTGTCTAAACTATTCCTCCAAGCTGAATGTGATAATAAAATCTCTAGAGTCAAAGTTATGGGAAATTCTCCACCAATTTCTTATTTAATGTTTGCACATGACCTCATTGTATTCTGTAAATCATCGCGGAAACAATGTCACGAAGTTAAATCAATTCTCTCTAAGTATTGTTCTTCCTCAAGACATGAGATAAATTTGCTAAGTCATCCCTTTATTGCAGCCCTAATGTTTATCATAGAGACCAAAAATTGCTTAGAAGGATGCTAGGAGTTAGGAAGTTCAACCCCACTAACAAATACTTAGGTTTGCGACTGCGCAATACTAGTTACAAACTCGACATAATGGTTGGAAATCGTGTTTACTTTCCCAAGCAGGTCGTACTACTTTGATCAAATCAGTGGTCTCTTTGACTACACCATAAAAGGGTTTTTGTTATAGCTCTTACATGTTGCTAAAATGAATTGTAACACTTTTGAGTTCATGCCAAATGAGGTGATGCTAATATTTGTATCATCAACCAACCCATACTATTGAAATAATTGTATCATCAACCAACCCATACTAATGGAATAATTGCAACATGATAAAACTAATACTAAATTTTATATAGTTACACACACTAGCTAATACTAATTTCAAAAGAAGTTGATACTCAATTTTGCTTTGTGTCATTTAGAAACTATAGCTAATTTAAAATAATTTTCAAATAAAAAAACTAAAAAATTGGATAATACACACCCAAAATTACGCAAAACAACACACATTCTAAGATCTAGACACCGATGCTTTTGGAGTGCTACTTATTTTCCCCACATCCTTTTATCAACTTTTCGATTCAATATGTTTTTCATCAAGAGCTCCGATTAAGAAAAATAATAGCAAAACACATCAAATAATCAAAACTCTCCAATCAGATACATCCAACTTGTGCTAACGTTGTATTTTATTAAATTGCATCTGAATTAATATCTTGTACTCTTATATATCAAAATAGCATACCAAGTGTAATCTTAAAATATATTGTTGAAATAAAACAAATATCAAAAGTCTTACAACCAGAAAGCTCATTACATGCAATTACACTAGTTTGTGGGGTAGATAAACTAATAAAGGATTTATAGTGTCTCTACATTTGAAGAATCTTATTTTTCCCGACAACCTTCTGACAAACAAGCCTATCTATATCTTCAACGCTTTCCTCTCAGCTCAGTTCCTGCAAATACAGACAAACTTGTAGGTCAAAAGAATCAGATAAAAGCTTTTATATTGTTGTCAGACTTTGTGTACACAAAGAATTGAAGATTACCCAACTGCATCTCTCTGAAGCCTATCCGCACCCCATGCTAGGAGTTCTCTAACAGAATCTAATGAACCTCCTCGTGCCACTAAATGAAGTGGTGTGCTAACCTGGGAATCTACAATCAAGATTGGATTTCTCATTGAATCTAAAAACAAATAAAGAACATGATAAGGATTTAGTACCCGTATCTGCCAGTTGAAGCACAAACAAGAGCTCCACTGTCTAATAGAATATGAACACATTTTGGCCGTCTTTGACGAGAGGCTGGGTGCAATGGATTGATCCATTTCCATATCTAACATTCACAAATCTCACAAATTTTTAATCCAAATTAATACAAATTTATAACATCAAGTACTATACTTCAAACAATTCAATCTGAAAATGAGACTAAAAACAATACCTGGAATCTGAAACAGGGGCTGCATGAGCTGCAGAGAGAATTGCCTGAAGGCAATCCAAATGACCATAGTACACAACATAGTGTAAGCAAATTCTTCCATTCAGGGTATCAAACATCAATATCTAACCAATTTCAAAGATAACCCATATTAACTTCAACATTCCAATCAAAATTAACCAACATGACAATAAAATTTGCAAATTTTTCATACATTAGCCCCTGCATCGAGAGCTTTTGCACACAAGCCAATCTTCCCATGCATTGCAGCTAACAAAGAGGAGTCTGAAACAATCCCAAACCCATAGAAGGATCAAAACTCTGCAAAATAAATAGATAACAGAACCACTATTGGTGAATCATCATTTGAAACAAATATCTGATCAAATACTGACCTGTCTGTGGCTATTCAAGATATCTGGATTCATAGATCGATCCAACAACATTGAAATAATATGTTCATCAAAACCAGAAATCAAGAATTTTCTGTAGCAGAACTAGCATAAAGCTGTGGTTTCATCATTACAATCAACTATCTCCAACAAAAACAAGTGGCACTCAACATTTAGTAATAATAAAAAATTAAAAAAAATGAAATTGCCATGGTACATAGTGTCATATTCGCCTATCTCTATAGATAATAAATAACTTATTGATTTATCTCTATAGATAATAAATAACTTATTGGTTTATAAATGATAACAATGGATCTCATGAGCTTTATCATATAGCTCAACTATTGTCAGTATTCATGAGTGTAAACAACGAAGCACTCCTAAAACGTTAAAGTAAACAACATTTGTAGTTCATTTGTAGTTTCACATTCCCGGACTATAATGGCATAATGTGTTAAAAAAAAAGAGGAAAGACAACTCAGCAAGCTTCAATCTAAATTCTATTATCAAACAATACACGATTTGCTACTTCCAACTGTTACATAAATATACTGCTTTAAGCAACAAGCTAGTTATGCATGCCTACACAAAGAGATTCCCACTAAACTACCAGATTTGCACTAACAAATACAGATAACAGGGAAGTATATAGAACTTAAAATAGCAAAACCAACAAGATCATAGCCACTAAGTTGCTCTTCCACTCTAAAAACAACAACAAACCAGCCAAATAGATGGACTTGATCACCACATTTTAGTCATCAATGCATTAAGCAGACTGTGCACTGTAGAAGTGAAGCAGACTGCAGTACCATATTTCTAAATTAACAATATGGATCCTAAACAACTTCATTCAATAATTAAACAAGTAAATGGACTATTGTGGTGGGCATAATTTACCTAATGCCTTCAGCTTCCTTGATCTTTATTGTACGTGCGGAGTATAAAGTTGCACCACCTGAGGTTGCAGAACCACATGAATTAGATTGGAAGAAGAATGCCAATGTTGATATAATTAGATCAAGTCAAACACATATGAATTGAGTACATTTTTTTTCCTTTGTAAGCACAGTAAATAGGTGTTATGTTTGCTATGAGTAAACATATATGTTGCATGGAGAAGGAAAGTTACGAAAATTATGAATGCCCTTAGTAATCCCACATAAGAAGTTCCTACTACAAGGAAATTAATTAAAGAAAAAGATGGAATTTGTATCTAACTTAGAAGCTTCCATGCGAATATACAGATCCTGCACAACACCGAGTACCTTTCTTATATCGATCAGATCTCCAAATCACATCACACAACCACTCCCATTTCAACAAATATTAGTATTAGCATAAGCCATACAAGAACATTTCTTCAAACGCTGGACACTACATTCCTCAAGATTAAGACATATTCATCCAAGTTCTTGTTGTATCGGGCAATTTGACCTCTGTAAACTTCAGGAACCCATCCCCTTTAGCACAATCTAACGACATCTTATGTTCACATCCCCTAGATCAATCTATCTTATGACAGGGGCTCCCCATGAGCTTGATCAATTGACAACCATGCACTCAAATTTTTTCCAATACATTTTTTCCTCGAAAACATTGGCACAATCTGCAAGCAAGGACTGTGAATTCTATATTTTTCGGATGTGTGATTCACATTTACCTGTCATGCCTAACAAATCCAGTCACCCAAATTATTTTTGTTCATCAAGGGTAAATGTCATTCCTCTACTGTAGTAGAGTTTCCAAATCCAACAAACAAGACTAGAATCTATGGTTGAGAAACTATTTAGGATCGATAGGAGCAGGACCCTAGAGGTAATGGTCTATAGAGTCATTGCTCATCTGCAGTAATCAGCTCCTGCTCCAACAGGTATTCCTTACAGGGAGAATCAGCAAGCAAATGAAATAGGAAATATGGAACACAAGAAGTAATTACCAGAGCATCCCATAAAAAAATTCATTAGGTTTTCACTAAAGTAACAACACTCAGTATCAACATCTAATATATTAATATCAACACCAGGATGAATATATCAAATATACATAAACAATGGAGATTCTAACCTATATCCATCCAGAAAAATTGAGCAAGGAGAAAAAAAAAGGAAGAAATTTGAGAAAATCAAGTGTTTTTACCTCTCCGTACACTTTGAAAGGGTCTTCTCTTCATTTCATCGAGCTCCTCTATCAGCATTTGAATACTCGTAAAGTACAACAACACAACCAGCAGTTCTAATGAACCTCAACTCCTGAGGAAGCACGCAGGAGCAGTTATGACATGCTTTCCATGCCTTTGACTCAATAACCAGACTTAACTTTACAATGTTCCTTAAAGGGAAAGCCAAGTGTTCCATCTTGATGTGGTGGAGGAAACTTCCCACTCTTGCTCTTGGCATTTGCATGTGTTATTAGATGTTGTCTCTGCAAAAGAGCAAAGTATTAGGATTTGGAAAAAGTATTTACAATAACAGCACACTTTTGGCGTTAAGAACCTATCAAATCATAAACCTGTTGAGTTCAGCTATTGAAGGCTACCATTTTCATATTTGAGTATCACTTCTTGGCTACCTAGTTAAAAATGGAATCTACATACTTCCCTTTGCACTAGAAATGATGAAAATACCATCAATTACACTTGGGCTTTTGAACAATTTGCAAAAAATACTAACCTAGTTACCAAAATTCGTGATATCTTTTTCATCTTTCAAAAAGCAGCCCTTAACCCCAGGTCTCCATATTGCTTGAAAGGGGACATTTTCCCAACCAGATCCTAAAATGCACTATTCATGACAATTTAAATTCAAAACTCATCTGACATACATCAAGATTGACTTGAAGCTCTGCATTTGCTTGTGGAGCAGGGATTGCTCTGACAGCTCGAACACGTGGAAGAGTTTTCTTTGCACCATCGCCATTGATTATTCCACCAGCAGCTCGAAGCCTGACATCATAAGTCAAGTAAAACACGCCAATAAGCAGACATAAGAACTTCTGGAAATGCATCATATCAGAATCAATGAACACAACTGATTATAGTAGCACCTAGAAGATACACAGTGAAAACATATCGAACTATAATTTTGTCATCAAAATAGGGAACTACCATTTCTATATCACAATGTTCCAATGATCTAAGAAGGACAATCCATTAACATGAGAGAACAACAAAAATATTTCTGGCAAGAACTTTCAGAGATACAGTCAAACATCTGAAGCACTAAAATCAATATAAACAGAGTGTTGGATTAGTATTTTTTTGTTTGAATGGCTCGTGGTAGTCTCGGTAAGTTGACAATAACATGAAGAAACACTCCTGCTAAAACAATTTTGCTTACCACAATGAGGAGAGTTAACAAAACAATATATAGTTTTCATATTTACAACATAGGATACTGATACAATGATTAACCTCATCATCAAAAATGAGCAAGACGTTATAAGGGGAATCAGAAGTCCAACCATCAGATGAAAGATTAACCAACAAAGTGGTTAATGCACATATTGTGAATCACATAGTTTCAAGTCGATAATCACAAGTGTAGAGCAATGAATATCTCCCATTGAGAACTAAAAATTGTTGTCATCTTCAACCAGAAATGTTTATCTTTTTCACTCTCTCCTTTCCCTCCTTTTCCTCTGTTTTTGGTCAATTTTCAAGTGAAAAAGATATTTTGAAGGTTTAGCATGCTTAGAAACAAAAGGCTAGAATCACCATATAAAGCTCAAGCATAAACAGACACCAAACACACAGGTCTGTAAATTTCTCAACCCACAAACCTTCTAGCTTCTTCATCCTGTAATTTAGCACCCATTTCCTTAATCAGCGGATATTGTGGAGGGCTAGAAGGTTCACATGCATAAGGTTTGGTCATAAAGAACTGCAAAACAAAAAGAAACATGTTAATGACTTTTCTTAAACATAGTCTGTATGATAAATCAACAGCTAAACTTCATCTGTCATAGATCATTCTAAAGATAGCAACTATAAACCAAGGAGTTCTTTCTCCATTAGGGACAAAAAAAATTCAAAAACCTGGTTTTTTCTCGAAAAAGGAATAGTAAGAGGTTGCAAATATGCTGATTTTTTTTTCTTATGATCTTATCAGCAAAGTAAGGGTCTATATAAACATATATAAGCAACTATTTCAAATATAATTTAACACCACAATAGGCATGAAACAACTATTTCAATTTGTAAAACAAGATCACAAAAATCCCAAATATGTCGAAAGAGAAGACTCCATGATCCTATATGCGCAAATGATGACTATAATCAGACTCAGACTGAACATCAACATCCATCAAAATCACTTGCGATTCATTCACCATATTTTCCGCCTCCCACCCTGGATGCCTCTCACTAAACCAACAATGCATCCTCATAATCGTTGCATAACAAATACTTCATATAGTAAACCAATATTGCAAAATAATGGTTAGAATTTCACCTCTTGCATACAATTAGATCAACAAGCTAAGTTAAATCTCAGAATCCTACAAAACTCTTGATATGAACTTTAAATTAGTTGAAACACACAAAATGATAGAATCGATAACACAAATTCGTACGAGTTAGTAGAAGAAAAAGAATCAGTACTCGGAAGAAGTAGAATCGATATCTACTCAAAGTGTATCGAAACCCTAACCTTGGAGA
Organism: Berberis vulgaris; assembly: GCA_963556465.1. Taxonomy (NCBI): domain Eukaryota; kingdom Viridiplantae; phylum Streptophyta; class Magnoliopsida; order Ranunculales; family Berberidaceae; genus Berberis; species Berberis vulgaris. Next base: position 66,342,213 of record OY747130.1, on the reverse strand, counting down.
GATCGTTGATAAGTTGAAGCGAGAGAGTGAAGTCGAAACTTTCTGCCTCGCCGATCAAATTCAAGAGAGTCGAAACCCGAACCTGGAGATTGTGGTCGAGGGAGGGAGGGAGGGAGGGATGTAGAGTGAAGTTTTGAGGGAGGGAGAGCTTGTAGAAGGAGAGCTCGTCGAGGGAGAGTTTGAGATTTTAGTTGTTTGGGTTTGAGCAAAAATCATCAACTGTTCTTCCTTTTGGAAGGAGAGAGGGTTTCAGATTTATTTATTTATTTAATTATTTTAATCCAAACAATCGATTGTATCACGTTGGCATATGTTAGTGATTTGTATCACCCAAAAACAATAGCTACTTAACTAACCTATTACAAATATTGTAACGTGACAAAAATGATGCAAATAAATTTTGGTTGTGTTACAAAATGGTCATTTTGGTGTAGTGGTCCCCATTATGGTATGAAATATTTTCTTTGACTTAAGGGTATGTGTACGAGAATCGAAAGCATTATGAGAAAATTTTGGTGGAATGGATCTTCTTATAGAAAGCTTGTTACACAGTAACGTGGGAAATTATTTCCCAACTTTTTTCATGGAGATGGGATTAATGTCCCTTCCATGTGGTATAGAGACAAGGCCTTGTTATCTAGCTTTTGAGGAGAATAATATCAAAACCTAAAGAACCGTGATGTAAATTTGTAAAATCAATTTATTTAAAAAATTCTTCTATGATGGATTGATGGTTGTTAATTTTACTAAAAAGGCTGAATATTTTTACTAAAGAGGGTTGTGTTGGGAAGATAAATGGCTAGAACACTTTCACCCATTGAAAGATCATATAGACGACAATATTACCTTGCTTGTCGATGATTTAGCTGATTGATAGAAATTGTCGGTAATAAACGATCACTCAAACAGCTAGTAATGACCATCTTTTGTGGCAACCAAGTATGAAATGTTTACATAGTGTCAAGTTAGCTGATAAATATTTTCGATCATTGGACCATCCCAAGCTCATTCATCCATATCCGTTGGGCATAAAATATCATTCATACACTATGAACCATGAAAACTCCTTTCATAGTAAAATTCTTATTTTGGACTTTTTGTTTTTCAACTATCTCCCTACTAGTGTCATTCTTAATTAACACCACATACCTTTTGACCTAATGTCTCCTTTCAGCTAGGAAGAAGAAGAAACAGTTGAGCATTTATTTTTTAAACGTCATGTTACTTGCCATTTCATGTTGACTGATTTGCCTATTTGATGGGAGAGTATTTCGTTTGGTAATACTAAAGTTTTTACAGTTTATTTGTGGTCCCTTGAACATAACACTAGTTTGGATCATTTTAGCATACTAGTGTTTGCAGCAATAGGCTTTGGTGTTCTTTGGCAAGCTCGCAACAGATGGGTATATGATCACTACAAAAAAAAAGCTTTAATAGCTACGGAAACTAGCGACGGTTTTTTGATACCGTCGCTAATTATACGATTAGCGATGGCAAAAAACCGTCGCTAATTGCTTTCGATACTGTTTCAACCCATAATTATAAAAATCCGTCGCAAAATATTTAGCGACGGCTTAAAACTGTCTTTAATTCTTGTTTTAACGACGGTAATTTAGCCGTCGCTAAGATTTACAAATAAAAATAATTAGCTACGGTAGCTAATGGATTTTATATATATATAACATTTAGCTACGGCAAAAGGTTTTACAAATGGATTTTTTTTAAAAATGTATATATATATATAAAACAATTAGCGACGGCACAAGGTTTACAAATAAAATATATATATATATATATACTAAAAACAATTAGCGAAGGAAAAAAATCGTGGCTAATTGGTTTTTTGGAAAAAAAAATTAAACACTAAAGAATTTAGCTACGGCAAAAAACCGTGGCTAAGTTTTAATTTTTTTTTATTAGCGACGGCAAACAACCGTGGCTAATTGGTTTTTTTTTTTTTTAAATTAAACACTAAAAATTTAGCTACGGCAATTTACCGTGGCTAAGTTTTAGATTTTTTTATTAGCGACGGCAAAAAACCGTGGCTAATTAGTTTTTTTGAAAAAAAAATTAAACACTAAAGAATTTAGCTACGACAATTTACGGTGGCTAGGTTTTAGATTTTTTTATTAGCGACTGCAAAAAACCGTGGCTAATTGGTTTTTTGAAAAAAATAAAAAAAAACACTAAAGAATTTAGCTACGGCAAAAAACCGTGGCTAATTGGTTTTTTTTTGAAAAAAAAAATTAAATACTAAAGAATTTAGCGACGGTTCTGGGCCGTCGCTAATTGATTTTTTTTTTTTAAAAATAACATTATTTTTATATCAATAACTTAGCCAACAACAACTTAACTGATAAAAAGATATTAGTGCATAAAAAGACAGCAACGATTTTCAAAAATTGTAGTCAGGGGAATCGAATGCATAAATAGGTAAAGAAATTGATAAATTGTTTAGAATAATTCTTTCTTGCTTTTGTGATACTCTTTAGTGCATTTCAATGTCTGCTTTATGGTAATTGCCTAGCCTGAACCAACCTCTTAACTCGAAATTTGATCTCGAGGCAACTCTAGCTTGGTTTTAGTTTAGTCTTGGTCAGTCATGGGCACACCTTCCGACTCCCCACTCAATCAACTTTCAACCTTATAATAATTGAGATGATCTATGTATGTTAAACCAGTCAAGATTTCTTGAACAGAGTCATTCACTCATTGGTATTATCAGTGGTTGCTCTTGGAAAAGGACAGATACATCACATGGGTTCATTGGTATTATCAGTGGTTGCTCTTTGTGGTATGGGAGCTGTGAAGGATTCGTTCACAATATAGTAACAGGTGCTCTATGGGATCGTAACTTTGCTACTCGGATGGTACCACTTGGTCTTGGGTTCGAACCCAGCTTGCGACATCTTTATCAGTTTATGGTGTGTTGACCAGTTCTGGTCTTTAATGGGTTCTGGGATCCTATAAAAACCCTGCTCGCCTTCCAAAAAAAAAAAAAACTTTGCTACTCGGATTCAAGCCATAAAAGTTCTGAAAAAAAAAGATGTCCGAAGAAAAGTTGGGTACCCGGTAAGTATGTCATTAATTATTTTTTAAATACAAATTTATATGAATTATTTGCTACTCGCTAATTAATTTTTTTTTTAAATTAACATTATTTTTATATTAGCGACGGTAAAAGGTCGTCGCTGATTGATTTTTTTTAAAATAACATTATTTTTATATTAGCGACGGCAAAAAACCATTGCTAATTGTTTTTTTGAAAAAAAAAATTATGCACTAAAGAATTTAGCTATGGCAAAAAACCGTGGCTAAGTTTTAGATTTTTTTTATTAGCGACGGCAAAAAACCGTTGCTAATTGGTTTTTTGAAAAAAAAAATTATACACTAAAGAATTTAGCTACGGCGATGAACCGTGGCTAAGTTTTAGATTTTTTTTATTAGCGACGGCAGTAAACCGTTGCTAATTGGTTTTTTTTAAAATTATACACTAAAGAATTTAGCTACAGCAAAAAACCGTCGCTAATTATTTTCAAAAAAAAACACATCACCGATCTGCGTGAAACCTCATCTCAACCGTCAATAACACCCAAAAAATTTAGCTCAATCCAACGCACTAAACCAAACCACGTCACCGATCCGCGTGAAACTAACACAACCAATCCCCTTCAATTACCTTTCTCTATATAAATTTAAATTTTCTCTACAAACAAACTTAAACAAAAATTTTCTCTCAACAAAAAATTTTCTCTCAACCTCCAGAGAAGAATCCCACAAAGGAGAAGTCCGCCGCTTCCTCGACACCGATCCCGACCGCCTCTCTCTCCCTTCCCTTCCTCCGCCGCCTCCCTAGATGCAAGAGATCTCTGATCTCCGAGATTAGAGATCTCAGATCAAATCTCTGATCTCGGAGATCTGAAATCTCGAAGATCTGAGATCTCTGAGATTTCAGATCTCGGAGATCAGATTTCAGATATTCTATAGATTGAAAATTTTTTTTTTGTTATTTTTCTATTGATTCTTTGTAATTTTTGTATGATATTCTAGAGATTCTGTGTAATTTTTGTTATAATTTTGATCAATTAAGTTTAGTTCTGGTAGTTGATATTAATTTTCAGAATGGACAATCATTAATAGCTAATTTCATTATAAAAAATGAATTATCATTTGTAATTTATAATTTGTAAATTTCATTTGTCAATATGATTTGCAACAAAGCTGTCCCTAAATAGCCACGGCAAATACCGTGGCTGTTTTGTCAATTAGATTTGCAATTTAGCGACGGTTTAAAACCGTCGCTAAATAGCCACGGCAAAAAACTGTCGCTAAATAGCGTTAGCGACGGCAAAAAATCGTCGCTAAATAGCCACGGCAAAAAAACGGTCGCTAAATAGCGATGGCAAAAACGGTCGCTATTTAGAAAAAACCGTCGCTAAATAGCCACGGCAAAAAATGGTTGCTAATTAGCGACGGCAAAAATCGTCGCTATTTTTCAATTTGCGACAGTCATGGTCGAAATTTTCAACGGCTTTAGCGACATAATTTTTGACACTAGCGACGGTTTTTGGCCGTTGCGAATTAGCGACGGGATAGTTTACCGTTGCTGATTCAAATAGCGACGATTGAAATAGCTACGGTATTGCGACGGTTGTTGGGTAGTCGGTGATTCCTTTAAGCTACGGTTTTGGGACATTTAGCAACGGTTTTTAGCCGTTGCTGATTTCAATTTTTTTTGTAGTGGATTATCAAGATGTCTCAGTACAACCTTTAGTCCACCAAGGCTCAATTCTAGCTGGCAACATGCTTTTGGAAAATAATTCGGTACGTCTGAAACAGATTCAATGATGCAACATGAGATTTTATAGACTGTGATGATACAACGAAGCATGCCAAAATCTGATGCTGGATTTCATGTTTGCAGAAAAATAGGTACTTTTGATGCTGTAACAGTGAATGGTGATAAACTTTTGGACTCCCGAGGAGGTGTTTTGGAAATCAAGGTCAGTTTTAGCTTTGATGCGGAACTATTGGCAGCAGAGAAAGCTTTATGATGGGCACTTGAGAAAGGATGGAGGGAGTTTCGGCTTGCTATGGATTTGCTCAATGTCGTGAAAGCTCTTAGGGTGATTATGATCATTTAAACGGTGACGAATGGTATTTTTGGATAGCGAATTAGAGTTCATAAATGGATTTAGTTTCTTTTGTTTATGTAAATAGATTTTGTAATCAAGTAGATCTTTGTAATCAGCTAGCTCATTCTACTATTGCGCTAGCTTTGGGACTTGGAATGTTTCTGTAGACACAGATTAGTTTTCTCTTTAATAAAGTATGCTTTGTTGATAAAAAAAAAAAACATAACCATGTAACTAAACTCTCTTTTACCAATGTAGAATTTTTTGTAATAAGTTGACCTTGTTGGGGATGAGATACTTACCATGTAGATTGGCACATAAAATTTCAACTCTGATAGACTGGTAGGCATATAGTTAACCATTCTGCATAAGTTTTAGACTTGTAAACCATTCAATTCCACAATTATCTTGAAGATTACATTCTATGATCAAGTGAGTCATTTGAAATTCGAGGAACTTTTTTTTTTGTGTGTGCAAGTGATATAGCTACTTGGCATGGAGATCATTATATCTGTTTTTACTATGGTCATTATTGTTGAGTATAAAACTCTAATTTATCAAGAAGAAGAAAAACACTCTTTAGAACAATCTCACAAAATTGCAAAGAAGAGAAACTCTTAAGAAGGCTTTCTAATGCTTTCTTCTTAAGCTTACATTTTTGGATGAATGAAACTCAAATACAATGGGGGGGTTTTATAGGTTACAAGAACCAATCTAAACCACTCATTAAAATAAACACAAATTAATCTAGACCATTGAAATTAAATAATGCTTACCTAACTCTCACCTAACTAAAATGATGTAAGCAATAACATCATCTCAATTTGGTGTGGGCTTATTTTGGTTTGGATTTTGGGCTTCAAAATCACTTGGGCTAAGCTTCAAAATCACTTGGGCTATGGGCTAATATTGATATTTAACACTCCCCCTCAATGTTAGCCCACATTCTTTGAATCATGCCAAGTTGACGGCGGAATTGTTCAAACTTTCCAACACTCAAGCTTTTAGTAAACAAATCCGCAATTTGCTCATCTGTCTTGACTTGCCTCATCTCAATTTCTTCTTGCAGAACTTTCTCTCTAACAAAGTGATAATGTACTTCCACATGTTTAGTTCTAGCATGAAAAACTGGATTCTCCGCCAAACGAATTGCCGATTGGTTGTCACAGTACAATGGAACCGCATAATCTACTGGTTGATGTAGATCATTCATCAGTTGTATTAGCCACGTGCTTTCTTGAGTTGCCATTGCTGCTGCTCGGTACTCTGCTTCTGTAGTTGACAAGGACACAGTCGGTTGTCTCTTGCTACACCAAGAAATCGTTCCGGATCCAAGGGTAAACATATACCCAGTAGTTGATCTGCGAGTATCATGATCTCCTGCAAAATCAGCATCACAATAACCAACTAGCTTGCAACTTTCACCTTTCTTGTATAGAAGACCATAGGCTATTGTACTCTTCACATATCTCAGTATTCGCCGAACTGCTTCCAAATGAGGCTTCTTTGGATTTTGCATGTACCGACTCATCACACCAACTACATAAGAGATGTCAGGTCGAGTCAAGGTTAAGTAAATCAGACTACCTACCAATTGTCGATACATCGTCGTATCTTCCAAATCTTTTCCTTCATGTGCACACATTTTGGCATTTGGCTCCATCGGCGTCGAAATCAGCTTGCATTCGAGCATTCCGAACCTCTTCAACAAATCTTTGGCATATTTCTGTTGACAGAGAAATATTCCTTCTTGTGTGCGATCAACCTCTAGACCAAGGAAGTGCTTGAGTTGACCAAGTTCCTTCATCTGGAAACGGACTGATAAATTCTCCTTTGTCCGAAGAATTTCTGCCTCAGCATCACCGGTTATGATTAAGTCATCCACATACACTAGCACGATAGCTAGTTTTCCTTCATTGGCTTTGACAAACAAGCTGGAATCTGCAGGTGTTAACACATATTCAGGATGATCTTGGCTCTGAAAACCCATTGGTTGGATCATGTAGATCTCCCGATCCAGCTCTCCATGGAGAAATGCATTCTTCACGTCCATCTGCCACAAGATCCAATTTTTGTTGGCCGCAAGTGCAAGTAAGACTCGTACGGTTGTAAGTTTTGCGACTGGACTAAATGTTTCATCATAGTCTAGTCCGTACTGTTGAGAGAAACCACGAGCTACCAATCGTGCCTTGTACCTCTCGATTGACCCATCTGGACGGTGCTTTATTTTGTAAACCCATTTGCAGGATATGGGTTTCACATCAGTTGGCTTTGGCATAAGCTCCCAAGTCTGATTTTGCTCAAGTGCAGCGATCTCTTCTTTCATAGCTGTCATCCATTCTGAACTCTGTGATGCTTCTTCAAACGTCTCAGGTTCTATTATAGCTTCTTCTTCAACTATGGCGTATTTGGGAGTTGGCCTTCTAGTTCTTGTTGACCTTTGTAGTGGAGTTGGTTCTTCTGTTTCACTAGGTATGTCTTCTTCGTCTGGTTGTTGATACACCCCAGTTTGCCAAGGATTCTGGGTTACTCTTTGTTCGCCATCATTCTCACATGGATCTTCAACTTTGTCTGGACTTGGTTGAATTTGAATAGTATGCTCCCCCATCTTTTGTTGCAGCTTGTCTTGGAATTCTTCTGAGTCTGGCAGCACTTCATTTTCTGAGGTCCACCATGAGGATGCTTCATCGAACACCACATCTCGTGATGTGTAACACCATGAGGAGCAGCCTGAGTCTACGATCCAATCATTCACGTAGTCAATCTTTTCTGGTGTTGTTACCGTGAAAGCTAATTCTTCTTCCTCCATAGCGAGAAATGCTTCGGCATCCCAACTGTCTTCGCTATTATCTTTAGAACAAGAAGTAGCAATATTGCTCTCAGAAGACTTCTTCTTGAACCAACAATCTTTCTTCATGTGGCCCTTCTTCCCGCAATTGTAACACTCACCATCGAACCTTCTATTGTTGTCATGATTCTTGGAAGCTCCCCCTGGACGAAAGCTGTTCCCTCCCTGATGACTTTTTGTCTTGTCACCAGTCTTTCTAGATCCACCTTTGTTGTACTGAGTTGAACCGCCTCTGCTTTGGTTGGTGTAGAGCGCTTCCTCTTCACCTTTTAGCGAGACTCCTCCCATTTGCTTAGCCATAGCTTCTTGACCAGCCAGCAAATTTTCAAACTCAACAAGAGATGGTTGTGTCGGCCATCCTTGTACTGCAGCAACAAAGCCTCGGTATTCGGGTCTCAAGCCATGGATAATTATTCTCTTTATCCTAGCTTCCCCAATAGCAGCTGTCGGATCTAGTTCTGAAATTTCGCGGCATATCGATTTCACCTTGTGAAAATACTGGGCAACCGTCCTGTCACGTTGCGCCATCGATAGCAGCTCATTCTCGAGAAGTTGCAATTTTGTATCGTTCTTCTTTGAAAAAAGTGTGACAAAGGTGTCCCATGCTTCCTTCGGTGTTTTGGCATCCCGGATATGCTCTAACATTTCTTCTTCAATAGTGATCTTTAAAGCAAACATCGTTTTGCCTGCTTTAATTTTCCACTTTCGCAAGACGCCATTGGCATCTTCTACCGCCGGTTGTGTAACTTCATCACCACCGACAACCTCCCACAAGTCTTGACCTTGTAGGTAAGACTCCATACATGTTGCCCACGTGTTGTAGTTTTGGTTGTTGAGCTTCTTGATTCCTCCAACGACTTGAAGATCACCCATCGTAGCGGCAAGACTTTAACTATACCGAACAAGCTTGAGTGACAAACGTGCAAAGTACTAAACTACTCTACACACAAAGACGCTCCATAAGATTTGTAAGAACCCCGACAATAATCTCAAGAAATCTTTTCTGATGTGGAAGATCAGTTAAAACTGCAACCACAGAGCATACTCGGAATTTCAAGAGACCTTACAACCCAGGCTCTGATACCAAATGTTGAGTATAAAACTCTAATTTATCAAGAAGAAGAAAAACACTCTTTAGAACAATCTCACAAAATTGCAAAGAAGAGAAACTCTTAAGAAGGCTTTCTAATGCTTTCTTCTTAAGCTTACATTTTTGGATGAATGAAACTCAAATACAATGGGGGGGTTTTATAGGTTACAAGAACCAATCTAAACCACTCATTAAAATAAACACAAATTAATCTAGACCATTGAAATTAAATAATGCTTACCTAACTCTCACCTAACTAAAATGATGTAAGCAATAACATCATCTCAATTTGGTGTGGGCTTATTTTGGTTTGGATTTTGGGCTTCAAAATCACTTGGGCTAAGCTTCAAAATCACTTGGGCTATGGGCTAATATTGATATTTAACAATTATTTGATAATACAATCAGTTCATTGTTAGCTTTCACCCAAGGAGGAATTAACATCTCTAGAAATCAGTCCAGAAGTCAAGAAGTTGATTATCCAACTTCATAATCCACGGTAATACAAACTGGAATTTGTTTTACAAATAACTAAGTCAGGTTCTCGAAAAGTAAAAGAGGACCAAATATATGTTTGGGATTTTGCTTCATCAGTTCCAGTAATATTATGATGAAAAGAAAGAAAGGAGACTAAGAAACAAGAGTAACACATACAAAAATACCAAACTCCATGTTGTACATTCAACAAGGTAAACATAACGCAGATACAACGAACTGATCATCAGTTCATTACAACAGTTATTTTACATACGTAGTAGGCAAAGATAAGTAGTGAGCGGTATAAGCGGATTGATTAAACAGCAGAGCATTTTGGTAGGCATGATTTCTTAACATCAGTGCATCGACATTGAGGAGGGATGGATCGGGTGCACACACATTGCTCACATCCTGAATAACATGATTTCTTGATATCTAGACACTGGCATTGCGGAGGAATTGATCGGGTGCAACGGCACAGGTCACAACATGCTCGTGGTTTTGCACCTCCTTCTATATTCCCATAAGCTGTTTCTTCATTGGGGATGGAGGAACCAAGTAAAATAGAAGAGAAATCCCCAAAGTCAATTGCTTCATGAACAGGGAGAAGAGATGTTGCAATAATAACGCCGAGGAACAGAAACAACACGGGAGCTACTGCTTTGACTGCCATTTTCTTCTCTAGCTATCTGTTTGTTTCAATTCATTGCTATCAACCAATGTTGTTGATTTATAGGGAGTGAGCTAGCTAGAGCAAATTAAGAAAAGAAAACAAGTCATTTCATTTCATGGGGACTGGGGATTGTGGAGAATTGTGTTCCCATATCCACGTGATATGCATTTGCATTGGTAAAGAGCAGAATCCACAAGAGTCAGAGATGTAGCAGGTGAAACTTGGATAAGCTTCAGACACTACTGCTGACTGCTGAGTCATGAGTGCACGTTTCAAATGCAAATGCCATTGTTGGGCTTGTGAAAAATGCATATTCTAGCATTCACAATCACCGTGAAACTTGGATAAGGATAAGCTTCACACACTATTGCTGAGTCATTGTTGGGCTTGGATAAGCCATTGTTGGGCTTGTGAAAAATGCATATCCTAGCATTCAATGGGAAATGAGTTGTCGGTGTGAACAAATGTGTCACCACCGATCTACCATTTTGCCCCTATCTACTTCTACATTTACATGTTTGTCCGCTCATTTATCATCTTTAACGTCTCTCGCTTTTGGAAAGACTATTTATTGGATTTAGTGTATAGTCTTCTTTGTTGATGACTAAAAGTGCACAAATTTCCAGATTTTGTTTATGGTGGTTTTAGAATCAGAGCAGTTAAAGTACGTAAAGCTCCATCATTTCTCTCTAAATGTTTTCATCAGAAGTAGTGCAATGCAATGAAGTCTATTCCCTGATTCTAGGGAGCGAGGGAGGTGCGAGGGCAGGTCCAACACCTCCCATCCTCTTTGAGATGGGTGTTGATGTGCATCTCAAGGAAAATAGGCAATGTTGGGCCTCCCTCGCTCCCTAGCAAGGCTCGAAGTCTATTACAACCCCACACTTTTTAAGGCATTTGAATTATTTTTTCTACATTGCATGAGATGGTCAGTAGAATAAACATACTTGCAACCAAGGATTGTGATTTCGTTTTTCGAGTTAACATTTCGAAAGAGATTTCTATAACTTCAAAATAGGAAATATTTCATGAAATTTCGACCTATTTCGAGAAATCACATTCCTTGCCTGCAACATATGCCAATTTTGCCCCTATCCATATAACAAAACCCTTGGCCTATCCCGTCCTCTCCCCAACATAATAGCCTGCGTACCCCATACTCTCGCCCTCATGACAACTAGCTACGCTACGTTGAGAGCGACACCCGCATAGTCGTCGTCCACTGCTTCACCAGATACTCCTCCCTCCAGCATTCTCCTCTCTGCCTCTTTTATTTACGCGTTGGTACTACACTTCCACCCCTAGTTTATTCATAACTTTGAGTCATGTTTTTTAGGAATGCATTGTGGATGCTCTTAGTCCAACAATTAGCAAGCCTTCTAAAACATGAAGCCCTAAAAACATCACCTGGCACTCAATAAAACACAACTACAAACATCATCTATAAAAGGGATAAAATTGTAAAAAAGCTCAACTCTAGCAAAAACTGGCTGCCTAGAATTGTTGTGGATATATATGCCACATCAAACTCTATGACACCAAAGAAAAAAGAAAAGAAAAATTGTGTTTGGTTATTTTTTGTGAAAGTGTTGTAATATGTTGATGCAACCCTGTTGTCATATAGACCAAAGCTAGGCTGATGTAGTAAAATTGTTCTATATTTTACTTAATTAGTCATTTAACTCTCTTTAAAAGGCATAATCAACTCTCATGTGCTCACAAGTCACAACAACATTGGCACTTAGGGTTTTTAACATTAGAAGTTTGAGGAATTACAAGTATCATAATTTCTAGTCTAGGCGAAAAATAGTAAATCAAATTTCTTGTAATTATTGCCAAGAAAAACACAAACTAAATGAAGGAATCCACAATAGATAGGATAAAAAAAAGAACTAGGGTTGTTCATGGTACGGTTTCAACATGAAAATGCAAATCGAACCATATCAATATGTTTGGCAGAAATCCAAACTGAACCTAACCGAATGTGGAATGACACTGAACCAAACCAAACCGAAATGAAATTCATTTATAGCGAAAATCAAACCAAACCAAGAAAAACGTTCAACCGATCTAACCGAACCGAACAAAATTATGTATCTATTAATACTTTATATACACAAAAAAAAACATATGTATCAGTTTGGTTTTCTCTTTATCCCAACCTAAAATCGAAACGATTAAAATTCATTACTAAAACTAAATCAAACCAAATTGATCGGTTTGTTTGGCTAGTACGGTTTGTTTGGTTTTTTGTTTAGCCTTACTAAACCCACCCAAGATTTTAAGTTTTATTTAAAATAAATAAAAAATAATGTTGGGTTTTGGTGTTGGCTTGAATAGTCTCATATGTTGGAGTTGTTAAACACTGTTATAAAAGGGTGGTCTATTCTAACAACAAGCGCCAACAAACAACATCATAGGTATGGGTAAGAATGGTTTTTTTTTTTAGGTTTTTAAAAATATTCAAAATTATTTATGAGATCAATCCTATTTATTTTGGGTAGTGTGTATATTTGTTCATTATTGCCAACCGGTTAATTTGAACTATGTGCATACTTTGTTGCACCATTTGAGAAGGAGCTAGACTAATGTGGCTAAAGAATTTTACTCACCCAAATGAATGTGTAATTTTTTATTTTATTTTTTTAAATGTGATTTTACACCCGCTTACTGTCAATGCTCTTAGGGTAAGTCCATAAAATCAAATTTGGGCCACCAACTGGGTGGGGGTCACTTCAGTATTTGGCTCAAGCACTGTAGCCATTTTTTTTAAAAGTGAGATTTTAAAATCAAATTAGGCTCGCCTACTATCGATGCTCTATACCTTTGTCTTGATTTTAATTGTAATATTTTTTCCCTTTTCCAAATTTTCTTTTTATTGGAATACGGTGTATGTGTGTGTGTGTGTGTGTGTGTGTCGGCAGACAGGTTTGGTGTCAAAACTTTGGACCAAACCATACTATAATAAGGGTACTCTTCGTAACACTACCATTTCCAACTCTCTGACACCACCATCCAATTTTTTTCCAATATATTAAGGGTTGTTTTGTTGCATGGAATCTTATGTCATGAGAATTCGTGAGCGAACATCCATATTTTATGCTAATTTAAGGTATCACTCCACATTCACCATTTGATTTTGTGATCAATAGTGGAAATGGAAGTCCCATGAACATGAGAATCACATGCTTGGGGAACCTAGGAGTGAGATTCACATGTTCATGGGACTTCCATTCCCACCATTGATCACAAAGTCAAATGGTGGATGTTGAGTGATACATCAATTTAGCCTAAAATATAGGAGTCTCCTCATGGATTTTCATGACATAGGATTCCATCCAACCAAACACACCCTAGGAAACGCTACAAAATAGGCATTTTTTTTTCCTTTTTCCTGTTTTCCTTTATTCTCTATCGCTCTGCGATCTATTAGAGCAAAAACTGCTTAATTCTTTCATCCTATTCATTGATCTCTTGCGAGCATAGCAACAACTCCTTTTTTATTCCCTATCTTTCTTTCTATGTTCGATCCTCTCACTCTTCGATCTCTTACGAACAAAGCAACAGCTTGTCCTTCCTTCTCTCGTAGAGATGTCCTCCTTTGCCTACCTCATTTTCTTCATCCAACAACCCTCCCGGCCATCCTTCCCTCGCAAATATCGACGAGTCATAGCCACGAGCTGGGAGATTGAGAGCTAATCTCGCAACCCATGGCTGCGAAATTGGAAAAAAAATGGCCTCCTCAAAGTTGTGAGATTGGATGAGACATTTTTTTCATTGTCGTAGCGATGGACTGTAAGATTAAGACCTAATCTCGCAGCCAATGGCTGTGAAATTGAAAAAAGAAATGGTCTCGTCTAAATCGTCAGCGAGATTGGAACCTAATCTCGTAGACAATTCAGGGCAAACCAATTTTTTTTCAACTTCCTATGAATGCGAGATTGGGGGAGATGAGGTGACGACGACAAGGGAGGGTGGCAGAAGAAGTAGGTGGAGGAGGAAAACGAGGAGAGTTGTTGCCAGGAGAGAAATTGCAAAGATAGAAATAAGGATGAGTTGTTGCCAGGAGAGAAATTGCAAAGATAGAAATAAGGATGAGTTGTTGCCATGAGAAGAAATCGCAGGGATGAGGGTGAAGAAGGAATGCGTTGTTGTAGGTGAAAAGAGATTGCAAAGAGTAGAAGAAGATATGAGGAGCGGCTGCGGGAGAAGAAATCGCAGAGATAGTGGGAGAAGAGATCCTACATTGGGAAGGAGAAAAAGAGATCACACACACACACACACACACAGGGGAGAATGGATCAGAGGAAAAATATTTTTTGGTCCTATTTAGTGGTGATGTCACTTAATAGGTTGGGAAATGGTGGTGTCAGTGAGTGCAAATGGTGGTGTTCCAAAGCAACACTCTATAATTTTACATTAGGGTTTTATCTACTTGCATCATTGTCCAATAAAAACGTTATATGTGGCATAACTTGTCGGAAAATAATCAGAAAACTTATATACATTGATATAATAATACAAAAAAAAAAATACAAAGTGAATTTAATGAAATCAAGGTAGAAAATGAATAGACTCACTGACTTGAATTGCAGATAGAAGCTAGCGGAATTGTTATGTCATATAGACAGATTTTCCCTGCTCAGTGTTGTAGTTCGTTAAGTGTCTGACCACTAGAGTTCAACTATCTATGACCAATATCATAGCACAAGGGTGTTGGTTATGACGAATTTACTAGATGATTATCTCTCAGACGTGAAGAAAGAAAAATATCTGAAAAAACTTTATTGTATTCAAGATATTTTTCTCTTCATTATATAGAGAGCAAAACAATTGTATTCATTGAATTAGAAAGGGTGTGCTGATCAGACACATCCATTCTAATTCAAAATGAAAGTTTGAAATGCAAAAAGGCTTTTAATAAAAGAAACCCGAGAGCCCGAAGGCCCATCTTTTGATATATATCCATCTTACAAATCAGCTAGGGGTTTTATTATTTGGAAATAAAAGAGGGCTATAATCGAGAGTTAAGGAAGATGTTGAGGGTTGGGATTTATGTTCTATAATGGTACGTTTGTAAATATAAAACATGTGAAAGGGCAAAAGAAAAGTAACATAAAACTTAAAATGAATGGAATGTACATATAGCGGAGAAAGAAAGTTTTTTGTGTTTTATTTTCTTGAAATGAAAGTTGTCATAACTAATAACTATCTTCTTAGATATTGGATTTTTGTAAACTTGTATCTTTGAAATGCATTATTGAAGATCTTTCTAGCATAATCAATGAGCAATACAAACACTTAAATTATAAAATATGAATTTTCCAACTGTGCATTTAAAACAAAAAATCTAATGCATCTCATGCCGTGAGTATTTTCAATCTTTTTAAATGAATGAGAAGGGTTTCTCAATGCATATTCAAACAAAGAACCAGAACTCCACTCCCGTTGTTTGAAACTTTTTTCTTCAATTTGTAAAAACTTTGACCAATTTTGACTCTAATATCAAGACACTTTCTATCATGCCAATGATACGAGTAATACATTTTGTGTACATATATATATATATATATATATATATATTATAAATCAGAGTCATGTTTTACTATTCATTATTGACTAGGACAAACGTCAAACCATATGGATTGGAGATAAAGATGACTAGGATTGAAAGTTGGAAAATGTGTTGAGGGTTGAGATTTATTTCTTATGATGGCACGTTTTTAAATATAAAACATGTAGAAGGGCAAAAAAAAAATGGAAAGAATGGTGAAAAAGTTGAGGGTAGAAATGCATTTTTGAAGATTTTTTTTAATCTTGTAACCCCTCCCACTCCAAATGCCGCCGGTAGGGTTTGAACCTGAACTTGTGATTCTATCCGCCACAAGTCTACTACTGAGCTGTTAACCCATTGGAACATTTTTTAAGATCTTTTCAACAAAATCATTAATCAATACAAACACTTATAATTTTAAAAATATGTGTTTTATTATTATTAAAAAATATTCCGGTATTTTTAATATGTTCTACTTAATTATTTTTTATTTTTTAAAATAAACAAACAAACATTTTAATCAACATTCAAACAAAGACTCAGAATGTTCAATTGATTAAAATTTAAACGCGTTTGAGTTTAAAAAAATAGTATTTTTATCGTAAAATAACTTGCACCTCAAAAAAATTAGTTTACAATCAAAAATTCAATTTTTATTGACCAAATTAAGGGCAATATTGAGGTTGTTCAATGCATGATAATTAGCTATAAAAAAATGTGTTTGTGGAAAGCCAATGGCACGGGTAATATGCTAGTATTGTTATAGAACATAATGAGGTTTTTTGGCTTTAAATAGATTATTAAGGTTCAAACAAGCAATTAATAGCTTCATAAGGTTGTTGATAGTGGTGGACCTACTAAAGGATAGGGGTAGCTCCCCCCTCCTAAACTTTTATTACATTTTTAGTATATACCTAGCCTCACAAAAAAAAATATCAACGGTATAATGTATAATGACATTATAAAAATTGTTCATTCAATTATTTCTACGTGTCTTTATTGGTATAGTAATTGGAATTTTATCATTTTTATTAAATGACAAAAGTTCAGTCCTCTTGGAACGTAAGATTTCTTTATGGCTATTGACAATTACTATTGTCTATCGCCCCTAATTTTTTTCAATACAATTTTATTAGTAATTACAAGCATTAAAAAATTTTGTTTAATAAAATTTTGTTTGGTTCTCTTGGAGTTTATGATTTCTTTATGGCTATTGCCATTTACTATTTCTATCACTGTGACTTGCCCCTATTTTATTTTATTTTATTTTTTTCGATGCAATTTTATATGTAATTGCTAACATTAAAAAATATAGAATTCAATGAAAACATATACCATAGAATTAATGCAATTTTACGGTATAATGCAATTTTCTATCACTGTGATTTACTATTTTTTTCGTTCACAAGTGATATACCTCCAACAAAAAATATACCTAAAATTAAAATCTAAAATAATAACTATAGAATTCAATGAAAACATATACCATTAGCCAACTTATATAAAATCTGAGACTCGTAGAAACTATTTTTTCTATGAAATAGTATTAGGATCTTGTTATGTTCGCAAATTTCAGATTTTCATAGCTTCAACTTAGATACTTATCTTAATTATTTTGTGATTTTAGTCTATTCTAGTAATTACATTCGTTTGCCTTTGTTAAGGTTGATGCATCCAAAAATCGTCCTCCTATGAGTTTGACCCGCAAAATAATTTTCTGACTGCCAAGGACCACCTTTTTGGTGGTTGAAGACGAAGAAAGTAAATCTGGACAAAACTCAATTAAAATTGCATACCTGTGTCAAATGTTCCATTTACCATTTATAATGGTCATGGTTAATTCTTTGCGGGACTTAAGCATGTGAGGTGCAACGGAAAGAGATGTTTCCTGTAACAGTCTCCTCCTTAATAGAGATGTGTCCATAGAGGCGTAACTCCATCCACAACTCTTTTCTGGTGCAACGTTCCTCTACTTTATGTTGGAACTCGTGTCGAACCTAGATTCAGGCTCTAATTCGTTTAGGTTTGCATTTGAGCCCTGTTTTACGTCTTCTCATTGGCGGGCTTTGTCCGGGCCTCTGTAATTGGCTTTATTCTTCTTGGGCTTTATGAGCTAGTCAAACAGGCTGGACGCTATATCCTCATGATGAATCTCTATGTCATGTGTATGGCTGTGATGATCGGTCTATTTTGATGTATCATCAGCTACTCCATCTTATAGTTTGTGGGCATGTTGACGTGGCCATAACTTTGTGACGATTTGCCTTTCAATTCCATCATTACCTTATATTTAATGTTATCAGTAACTTTCCGCGAGTTGGTGTCTCGATTCTTTTCTTGCCCATCCTTTTTTGTGCACAATTTTTGGGATTTCACGTAGCCATCATATCTCGCACCCTATCCCATGAGTCGTCCCTTCATTGGTCGGCTCTATAAAAGGAGATGTGACGAATTCATTTTCTCTCTTCACATTATCTTTGAAATTAGGGTTTGCTCATTCCTTCGTCTTCTTCATTTTTATTACTTCTCTGTTTTTCAACGATGTCTGTTGGTGATAAGTTAAGTGGTAAGTCACTAACTCTGTGTGAGGCTAATTATTCTCCCAATAGAGCTTATCAGGTGACACTGGACAGTCTTCATTCTGATTATAATCTCCCACCCGACCTCGAGATTATCCTGCCTGGACATGATGATAGCTCTTGTAATCCAAAGGTTGGATACATCGCACTGTATTCGTGCATATTTTCTTTTGGCTTTCGGTTCTCAGTTTCGGAGTTGTTTTGGGAGTATTAGAACTTCTTGGGTAGGCCCTAATGGTTGGAAGATGATGGTTTCTTTTTACGCGAGGGCTATTCTATCTGGCATTCCTTTGACTATGAAGGTTTTGCATTCGGTGGTTGGTCTGTTGGTGAACGGGGATATCTGCTTCCTCCATTCTCTAGTTTGTGTCGAGAAACTTAGAAACAACATCGGCGATTGATTGCAGTCTTGGTTTTATGCTTCTGTGAACTCCGACTACTTGCAATTGCAAGGTCATTTGATTTTTCAATCATTCTGAGTTCCTAATAAGCAGAAGAATCTTCACTTAACTTCCAAAGGAGAAGAAAATCAGCGACCGATTCTCGAAGCTTCACTGTTTACCTGGAGGCATTTCTTTTCGTCGGTATCCTGGAGCGTAGTGGTTTGTACACTATGAGTGAAGCGGAACGAGTTTTATTTACTGAGTCTCGTGTTGAGGCCTTTGCTGCTCGTGCTGGCGTTAGTGATGCTAGCATTGATTGGGAAGTGAGTTCGGATCGGCGTGTTATGGATCTCGATGCTCCTGTTAATATCACACACCCTCCTTCAATAAATAAAAAGTTTGCGAAGTCAACGAGTACGTCAAGGCGATTGCTGATAGACCCTAGTCGGGTTCTGAGGACGAAACGACTTTCTAATCGTGGTTATTCTAGGGTTGTGTCTCGTCTGAATCTTGTTCAATATGTTACGGGGGTTGCCTCCCGCCCAAGCCCTTCCCACGACGATGTTGCAAAAGGAGATCATGAATATTTCAATGAGGCTGAGGAGCCGAGGCTCGCGTTGAAGAGGAGCGAGAAGGAGACTACTCGTCTGTTGGACGATAATGAAAAGAAGATCATTTCTGCTTATGGTGTCACGAACACTGATGAGTTGTCTAATGATGATCCCCGGGCCATTTATGAAAATATGTTTCAACTAGCGGTGGGGCAGTCTAAAGACATTGGTGGTGGTAAGAGTTTCAAGGATCACTTTCCTTCTCCTTCTATTGATGTCAGTGAAGTAGCCGGGTTCTTAGTTTCTTCTCCTGTTCATCAGGTTTCTCCTGTTCCCGCCGTTGTTGCTAGTCCTGCCTTTGCCACGGACGCTTCTCGATGGGAGGGTAAAAGTGGTTTTTCCGTTGTTAGTGCTATTCCTTTTGCCCTTTCGGCTGTCGGGGTAGTTCTTCAGTGCTTCTAGATCATAGTGTTCATCATCCGCGGTTGGTTGGACTGAGCCAGGCCCAAAGGATATCCGTATCAAGTCGGATGGCAAGTTTTGCTGGATTTCTCAGCTTGATGTGTAAGACGGTGCACGCAGGTTAGTAAATGAGTGTCACGGGCGGTTAGTGTAAAGGCTTTCGATGCCCGTACTGGATCCATTTGATCACATCGATCACGGTCTTGAGCAGATAATGGACGGGATGAATCATCTCACCTATGCAGGGGTGATGAGCTCGATCTATCGAGCTGGTCGTGATCAAGTGGCTTCTTTGGAGAAGAGGTTTGCGGCATTGTTGCTGGTATTTTCTCATGTTCTTTCCCAATATGATGTGTGGAAAGTGTGATGTGTGGAATTGGAGAAAACTACAAGGGCTTCTCGAAAGTCGTTGGTTGAGGTGAAAAGTATGCAGGATAAATTTGCTGTTGAGCTTGATTATTTGAAATCGAAGTTGGATGGGTTTGTACCCGTCTACGCGATATGGAGAAAGAGTTATCCACTGAGAAAACAATTTTTGATGAAGCTTCTTGTGTTGAAGTGGAGCAATTTGTTATGTGTGATACCGCTGTGAGGTGGGTGGAACAGATCATTGTTGCACTCGATGATGTCAAAACAGATACTTTCGGTATGCTTTCCACTGCTGAGGGGCAGTTTGTCGCGGCTAAAAATGAACTCGCTGCTGCCAAGGATAGGCTTCGTATTGTCAAAGCCAAAGATTGGAAGTGAGTTATTGACGGACGGGTTGAGCTTCTTGACTATATTGAGGGACTCGACAAAAGTTTTTCCAGGTATCGCTACTTGGTTGGTGAAGCTGTCAAAGACGATGATGTTGAAGAATCTGCTCCAGTAGCTGAGGAGCCATTGCTTCTCCTACACTCGAGCACCCTAGAGTCATTGTTATCTCCCTTTCCTGAAGAGAGTCCTTCTCCGGATGTAACAGAGTAGTATTATCAATGAAAATGAACTTTTGTTGTTTCTTTTCTTTTCAGTTTGGTTGTAGTTGTCATGGATTTTCCTTTGAATTCTCTTATAGCTGCTTTCGTGCTTTGGCTCGTCATTCGTCTAATGGTGGGTCACCGTTGTCCTTCCTAACTTGCTGTAAAGAGTTGTTTTTGCTTGTACTTCCTCTAATCATGTTGATTTGTTCCTCTATCTAACTTGCTGTAAAGAGTTGTTTTCGCCATATCTATTACTCTCTCTCGAGCCGCCTCTACTTCCGTCCCAGCAATGGCCGCTCATATGAGACATACACAACATGAGATACTTCAAACCCTTGTCCACACGCTCTTCTAGCGTATCTTTCTCGAGTTTTAGAGTGTGGTCCATCAGCCAGCTGTAACGCATGCTTATACGCTTCCTCGAAGCATACTCAACATCCATTTCTTGGTGCCAAGCATGTGAGCTCATCTTCACCAAGTTTGGTGTGAACAAGCTTATCCGTGCATCAGGATGAAGCTTCCCCTGATCAGGAACTATGCCAGCACCGCCCTTTACGGCCGCCACCATCCTCAGACTCTCCTTTGTGGCTTTTGCCTGGTCAAGAACCGCCAACCCTTTATTGCGAGATGACTCAACAGGAGGAGGGAGCGAAGTATCCAAAGGACCTTCCAACAGTTCTAGCTGTGTCCTAGAACAAGACGGTGAGCAATGCGGAGTACAGGAGACACGGCTGGTATCGCAGCCACTTTCAGGCGAGGCAACAGTGGGGTAATCAAATTCCACCACCTCAGACGAGTCTTCAAAAGCGCCCTCTACCGGAATGGCCCCACGCGAATCAGCACCAGCAGAAGTCGCCATTGCAACCCACACTAGACGATCATTCAAAACCTCGCCCTGTGCATCGCTAAGGTTCTACCCGTTCGCAACTCTCGCTAACCGCGGATAATCTTTTTCCAAGCCGGGAACATTAGTCTCCGCCTCGACAAGCCTAGCAGACTCGCGTTCCTCTCACACCAAAACAAGTCGTGCCAAAGATGACCTAGTTCTAACGCGAGGCTTCTTCCTCACAAAGAAAGCAAGCGTCTCAGACGGATCCTCCGCATCAGATAGAACGGGAATCTTGGCCCTAGCAGCCTTCCTCTTCCTGGAAGGGGCCCCATCTTCCAGCTTAATGCGTGACTCTCGATATAGAGTGGGGGCGACGTGCCAATTGTCCTACAATCTACTACAGACGAAATTGGAAACTTTTATGATATCGATCGCCTCCCTTTTTGGCATGACACAAAATTTCTCCATGGTGGTTTTCTCCTCTAAGGTAAGAAGAGTAGTGGGAAACCTTCCTGCAGGAGAACACAAGCAATGACCAATGGCCCGTTATCAAGCACATCAAAGTCACAAGGAAGGAGTTGAACTTACGAAGCGACCTGAACTGTCGCTCAAGTAGTCGACCCTTGCATCGGAAATATTTTGAATCTACAGGGGCCAAAATGTCGTACTTCTACCAGAACTTGAAGTCATCAAGCAGGTTAACGAAGCAATTTGGCGACTTCATCTTGCAAACAACATTGCTCTGCAGTCGGGGAGCGGTCAACAACTGAATCACCCGCGGGGTCACACTAACTCTGGCCCTCCTTAGCACTAAGCAGAATCATGAGGATGATCCCGTATCCATTGGGTCTCAATTGAGGCGGAGGAATCTCTAAGAGATCCAAGAACTCCCAAATTACGTCCAGAACTGGGAAACACACCCTAGTTTGAAGCATCCCCTAATGTAAACAAATAAAATCGGTCGGAGGCGACATTGGCTTCTGGTCGCCCGTCAAAAGGTACAATGGAAAGTCTTCAGAAACTCCAAACTTTGTACGGATTTCAGCAAGACCAGGGTCAGACAACAACCTTTCTTCAAAAAACTCTAGACCCTTAGCTAGAACAGCATCATTAAGAAGGTTTTCTCAAGCCGTGAAGAAGACAAACAAATCTTTCAGAACAATATCTTCAATAGCAAGTAAAGCAGAAGGGTCAAACTCAACATTGTGGATGACCTATATAGAGGATATGTTCCCGCCTATTTTTCGTCGAACCGACGCACGTGCCATTAATGCGGCGTGCGGCTCAAGCAACGATTCAGGCTCAATCATCATGAGCGATGCATCCCTTCAAGAGATGACTCAGCGAACCAATGTGATGGCCCACTAACTCGTGGTGGAGTAGCTAATGATACATAAAAATGGTCACGCCCTTGAGTCGTACATGTGTCGTGATAATCTCGAAGAAATACGGACCCCCAGCATCAGTCCAACACTGAACATGCCCAAGCGGTTCTAAGCTCACTCAATTCAGTCTGCCAAGTCGACCCGGACTCACACAGCATGCTAGGCCCACATGTCTCACAGCTGTCCTCAATACCCGTATGCCCTCCTTAGGAAAGTATCTCGAGGATCTGCTTCAGACGGGCAATTACAGCTGCTCTCTGCTTCCAACTAAGAAGCAAACACCAGAGTATCTTCCACACAAGGAAACTCCCTTCTATGAAATGCTCTTGGATTGGGAACTATTTTCCGCGTATCTAGGAGCGCAAAGCTAAAAGGGAACTTCCCTCCTACAACACGACTCCTAATTAGATAGGGATATCCACGAAGATCTCCTCCCTAATCTACGCCCATGATGGCCTGGTTAAACTAGGACTCCTTGCATTATAAATAAGACATGAGGTTGGTAAGCTAAGGTACGCTACAAATTCACTGTTACAACATTTCACCTTCCTCAGACCCATGTCTGACTTTAGCATCAGAGTGTCATCGGCCACCCCACGCTGGTCTGTGGCTCACGTGTGCTACTTGTCCAGGTCAACATGTCAGAAGGAACCAGGTAGGAGCAAGGAGTGAAAAATGACTGCATCAATAGTGATGCACACACTTGACCAAAGTTTAGTCAGTCCGCTTAGACTGACGAAGATAACTTCTGGTCCGATTTGCAGCCTAGTGTGCCAAGCGCGGATTAAGACGGCTTGAGGAATCTAAAATATGATTATGCTATGAGTTTAAATGATTTATTTCCTGCCAAGATTATTCCCCCGCATAGAGATTAGCCAACTTACAAGATTTGGCCAAGACAACTTCTAGATTTCTAAAAAGTATAGACCAGAATTGCTTAATTCCAGGAGCAATCGCAGGATAAGCGGTTCGAGCTCTCATCAGTAGATCAACTAGATGGTTTCCTGACTTGGCAAAATCTCTTGTCTAAAGACCAACACTATGGCAACACAACACATAAAAGATTCAATAGGAAAAGTCCAAAAAACTACAAGTACAAAGTGTTACTTAACAAATCGTCTTGCAAAGATGACCCGAAAAATACAGAGTTTACTCCTTATCAGGAAGAAATTCGAACACAGTGGAACTTGGCTTAGCAGGAAAAGAAGCAGGGGATAGTTTCATATGCACTATTGATCGACACCCTGATCTAGATCGCCCTTTTCTTGTGATTGATCAGAAGCTTCACCAAACTTTGCAAAGGCTATTTCTTTGTAGTAAGAGATATCCCAATCAGCATGTTCATCTTCCATCAGCTCCAATAGCTCCATCATTCTTTTCACAGCTTTGCTGAACTGAAATGTGTTATGGGCCTTAAGAAGCTTCTTCTCACGTACTTTCAATTCTGCAAGCTTTTGCTCCAACTGCTCCAGTTTGCTGGCCAATGCATCAGCCTTGGATTGCTCAATGCTTAGTTTTTCCTTGATTGAGCTTAGCTCATTTTGTGTTAAGAGGAGCTTCTCTTCAGTCGTCCTCGCAAGCTTGACGTTGAGAGCAACGTTGGCCTCCAACTGTCGATGTCAAACATCCTAATCGAATTTCATGTTTCCCTTCTCAATGATCAGAGCCTCAACTCAAACTGCATCTTGGCCACGACCTCCCTGGCAAGCTTCAAGTCACACTGGGCGTGATCCAACTCTGTCTCCAACCTGTCCTTTGCAAATGTCATATTGGCCAAATTGAGCTCAAGCAATTCCAAGCGGACCCTTTAAGCCTCCGATTTTGTTCATAGGGCCTCCAATTAGGCCCCCGATTTAACATGCCTATGGCCTTCAAACTGCTTTGTCAGCAATTCGATCTCGCGGAGAGCATCCGAATACGACTTCTGTAGATGTGCAAAAACTCGTTCCATGGTTTATACTCTCTCACGAGCATCCTCTACTTCCATCCCAGTGATGGCAACTTGGCTCAAATGCGACATCCCCAACATCAGATGTTTTGCCCCTTGTCCATACACTCTCCTAGCGTATCCCCTTATGGCTTTGGAGAATAATTCGCCAGCCAATTATTCCATCTATTTATTAAAAAGTTATAACTATTTTGGAAAGCTTTCTTCGGAGGCTGAAGAGCCACTTACATCAGAAGGAACTGCAGGGAGTAAAAGAGCGTTAACTAAAGCCAGTCTTGAGTTGCCAAAGGGAAAGCAGGATCGTAAACTTCTGTATCGTCAATCTTCCAAAAAAGCAGCCTTCTGGTATCGATCAAAATTGAGCTCCAAATGGGGATTCTCATCCTCAATCAGTTCAAGTAGCTCCAACCTAATGGGCGATATCAAAAGATCATGAAGTTTCACAATGGGCCTTAGGCCCTGCTAAACTTTCCTCAGCCTTTGATAGTCTATGAGAAAGTGCAATCATATGAGACTCCTCCTCCGCCAGTCACTCCTTTAGCAAGTTCAGCTCTGCCAGAGCATCAGGGGCCCGAGCCTCAGCCTCCTGAACTCGGCTTCACCCGCCGACCAGATCAAATTTAAACTCAAAGCGTAAAGCAACCAACTCAAACTCGTGAAACTGTACCTTGCCCACCAAGCCCTTCAATTGCTCACTTAAGTGGCCCAACCTATAGAGCGTGTTCGAATACGACCTGCAAAGCTCTAAAAAGGTTCCTCTGCAACATGAACTGCACTACGAGCGTCAGGATGCAGATCACCCTTAGCAAACAACTATAATGAACCTTTGGGAGACACCAACTTAGCAGACTTCTCATAAGGAATATTGGCCCGACGCTCATCATCAGGCTCTAGGTGAGGGAGAGAAGATCCGTTTCTCAAGGTAGCCAGCTCAACAGACTGCTCCGCAACTGCCACTTCCTGCTCTAAGAGGATTGGCTTAGAGGAAGAACCAACCTTGTCATCAGCATGCCTTCTCCTGAGATGGCCGATAAGTTGCATGGTCGCCTCCAACTCAGCCTGTTTCGAAAGGCTCTGTATTGTGAACATCCTCTTCCTGGAACGACCACCATTAGTCTTCTTCGAAGACGACCTAGGCACAACAGGGTATGCATGGATGTGCCTGAACAATCCATTCTGAACGACGTTGTCTGCGGCAATGACCTCCTCAACAGGAATCGAGGGAATCTCATTAAATGCTCTCCTCATAGATTCTTCCTCCTCAATAGGAGTTGGATCCACAAATTTACCTGCACAGAACAACGAGACAACATATCAGTTTCTACGAAAACACATGGAAAAATAAAATATGGAGATGTACTACACTCACCAAGATCAAATTTGAAGTGTCTGACAAGAGGTCGCCCATCCACTTTGAAGTACAAGGAAATAGAAAAGGCCCAAACATTTCGGAGTACTCAACCAACAAACTCCATGGGCATTAAGATGAGGGCAAGTCAGCAAGTGGAGTATCTACGGAGTTAGGAGATGGCTAGGAAGCTTGGCCCTGATAAGAACAACAATCAAAACCCTGAATCCGTCAGGCGCCATTAGAGCGGGAGGTATACGAAGGTGCGCAAGAAAGTGCCAAATATCCTCCGAAACTGGAAAGCCTATCCTTGCTTGGAACATGCCTTTGTGCAAGGCAATAAAGCCCTGCGGAGGCGTCAACGGATTTTGAGTAGCACTCAACGGAACAAGCTACAAATCTCCAGGAACCCCATAGTCCTCATGAAGCTTATCCAAATCGGACCTCTTATGATCCCGATAAAAAGTATGGCGAGCATAGGGTAAGTTTGACGTTGTCCGGCTTGAAGATAAAGTCTTCACTTGTTAGAAAAACAAAGAGAGATTTGCAACCAAAAACATAGAAAAAAGAGAAGGCATTGAAGAGATGCAAGGTGAAAAAACTACCTCTCACAAAAGCGGCGGCTTATATAATCACGAATTCATTAAATGACGTGTACTGCTCAAGACAACGTTTTGGGTTCAATCATCACAACTGTACAGAGTATATCAAAACGATTTAGTGGACTGATGATATGGCCCACTAACTCGGGGGAGCAGCTAATGATACACCAACTCGTCCTTCGATCAACACCGTACACGTATCATGATAATATCGTCTACAGAACGAAGCATGCCCGATTGCACGCTCAATCCAGCGAGGCCCAAACAGCAGTAAGCCCATCATTGGCATAATCCAGAAAGTTGGGTCTGAGTTGCAATGAGCCAGTAAGCCCACACGTCACCCGATCAAGCCCAATACTCGTAAGACCTCTAAGGCAAGTATATGAAATAACTACCCAAGACAGGCAGGCCAGCAACACATTGGGTCCGACTAGGAAACATATATTAGAGTATAAGTCGGTCAAGGAAACTCCCTTGCATGGAAAAACACTCAGAAAGGGAAACCTATCCCATAGTTCTAGGAGCACAAGTCGTGTAGAGAAACTATCCCACACAACTCCAATCAAGAAAAGATCTCCACAGCAAGATCAATATCTCTAAACGACACCACTAAAGGCCTCGCCGAACGAGGACTCTTTCACTATAAAAGGGAGATAAGGTCGATGAACTAGAGGTACGCAATATAACCCAATTTACAGTTTTAAGCCTTTTATAAGCCTTATCTAACTTAAGCATCGGAGAGCCATCGACCACTACACGGTGGTCCTTGGCTCAAGTTTGCTACATGTGCAGGTCTTGGTAAGCAACAAAATATGGCCTTTTTTCTCTTCCTTTCTCGAGTAAATCTCGCATCAAGGTGCAATAAGAAGGAAGCTCAACATCCAACCCTCACTACAATCAACAACTGAGCCACCGTCATACTAAATTCCCAGTTAAACAGCCGCTGCCAGGGGACACTCGTAGGCAAGTACCTAATGCACACTGACAAGCTGACACCACCTGCATCTGCCCCATCTCTGACGCATCTGCAGATAAGTACTCCGACAGTGAGTGAAGAGGATCACAGCCAAGCCCAACATTGTTTTCTTTTTTTGAAACCAAGGCTTCTCCACCTAGGATGAATCACACTCGCCAGAGATTGGGTTTTGAACATGGAGCATCAGTACCAGCGCAGGGGCAGTCTGGAGGTCTTGCTCTCTTTTGGAAAGATGGTATCCATCTTACAGTTATTTATTCTTGTAAATATTACTTAGATTTAGTTATCCATGACTATTATGCTATTGTTACATGGTTGATTTTGGACCTCTATTTCCCAACTGTATGATCTTCAAACGCTCTCGAGTATAATCATTGGGACCTTAGTGCCATTATCAACTCTAGTGAAAATTTGGGAGGTAACAAACCGACTACAACCAACTTTAAACATCTCCGAAATTTTATTGATAGTCATCATCTCCCGAATCTCCCTATGAATGGTTCTCAATTCACTTGGAATAATAAACACCAGGACTGGCACAGTGTAATGGCCAAACTTGATCGAATTCTTACTACCACTGACTGGATGGACTTATTCCCCTCAACTAATGCCAAAACCATTCACATCTCCTCATCTGATTATAGAGCCTTGTCTCTACAACCAGTCAAGGTAGTCAAAGCATGAAGCGAAGGCAAAGTGATTTGCCATGGCTTAGCTTTAAGTGAAAAGCGAAGCGTGAAGAGATGGTTTTACGCAAGTAAATCGACCATAAAAATGATTTTAATATTAAACAAAAAATGTCAATATATTTTTTTTATTGTATCTAAGCTTCTAAATATATGCATTTTGCTTTTCTACTAAATTTAGAGGTGTTAGCTCAAGTCAATGTAAGTGTTCATATTGCTTCCTATGTTATGGTGTTCGTTACCATTCACTTCAACACCATACTTCCAACCAATGTCTTCCAAGAACTACTCTACCTTGGCCCCCACAATTTTCTTCCATAATCAATCACCTTAATAAACAAAAATGACAACATTATTAATGTATAGATTATTAAGTGGGTTCCTTCTTCGGGGTCATGACGGTTGAAATTTCAAGGAAGCTCTGTTGACGGTAAAAAGATTCATACCTCTAATAAGATCTCCGACTCCTGCTCTGTTGAAGTTCTTTGATTCAACCGTGAAGCTCTAAAAAGATAAAGAGAACGCGAAAAAAGTATGAGAATAAGAATAAAAAAATCACAAAAAAGGCTTTTGTTTAATGAAGTCATAACTTTTGTGACTTCACGCTTCAACAAAAAGCTCTAAAAGCAGTTGCTTTTTGTAGCTTCAGGGTGGTGGCCTGGCTTTGACCGAGGCGAAGCGAGATATCATGGCTTGGCTTGGCTTTTGGCTTTAAGCAGTGGCTTTGGATGACTTTGACTGCACTACTCCCAGCTTTGCAACAAACCCAAACCGTTTTATATTTTTTCACATGTGGACTAGAGACCCAAACTGTAGAAAGCTTGTCCACATTTTCTGGACCACTTGCATACACTCCTCTCTGGCCCATAACTTTCATCTTAAAACAAAAAAACCTCAATTACAATTTAACTCACTAGAACAAGAATGAGTTCAAGAACATCCAAATGTGTATCTCTGAAACCCAACAGGCCTTGACTTCACTTCAAAACAAACCACATCCAAAGACAATGCCATTGGTATATCTCTTATGGAATAGCAACTTTTCGAACTTTTCATAAGAAAGGAAATGTTCTGGCGCAATAAATCAGGTGCTTCCTGGCTTGGAGAAGGTGATAAGAATACCAAATTTTTCCATCTCACAGCTCAGCTCCGCCAGAAAAGAAACCTTATTTTGTGGCTTAAGGACCAAACAAATAGATGGTACTGGGATCTGGGATCTATGGGCTAGGTGTTCCAAGATTACTTCTCTGCCATCTTTCAATCTTCAACCTTTTCAACCTATCCAGATATTTTGAACCTCTTCAACCTAGTCATCTCTTTGGAAGACAATGAGGCCCTTCTGGCCATTCCTAGTGAAGATGACATCCAAACCACTATCTTTGCTATAGGCAGCCTAAAGCCCTCGGCCCTGATTGTTTCCATGCATTTTTTTAACATGATTGGGACATTGTCAAGTCTGATGTTATTGAAGTTGTCCAAAATTTCTTCTCTTCTAAATAGCTTGACCCTAGGTTGAAAGAAACATTCATCGCCTTGATCCCCAAATTCTTCCCTTTTAGCCTTTGCAATGTCATTTACAAGGTTATATCAAAACTTCTTGCAAATAGACTTAAACCACTCCTTGACAATATCATCTCACCTAATCAAAGAGTTTTCCTTAAAGCCTGATCTATTGCAAACAATGTTGGCATGGCTCGTGAAACTTTTTATCAAACGAAACATTGTTGCAAACGTAAACAGGGATGGATGGCTATCAAGATTGATATGGTCAAAGTTTATGATCTGGAAGAGTGGTCTTTTCTCCTTTAGATTTTCAAGCAACTTGACTTTGCCAAGGGTTGGATCCTTATGATGGAGGAATGTATCACCACTACGTCTCTCCGAGTGCTCCTAAATGGATCCCCTTCCGCCCCAATCAAACCATCCCGAGGCATCAGATAGGGAGACCCATGATTTCCCTACTTGTTCATTCAGGTTGCGAAGGCACTTTCTCAACTCCTTGCTCAAGCAGAAGCCAAAGGCCTCCTATAGGGAATCAAACTCAGAAGACATTCCCTTTCCATGAACCATTTCTAATATGCAAATGATCTCAGGCAGATTCTCAACCATGACGGACTTATCAGGCTCCTTGATAAGAAATGTGTTTTCTCAGTTAAAAATGCCATTAAATCTTTCACCCTGAAACAAGGGGAAAGCTCCACCTCAACTCCCTGCACCTTCCCCCTCGCGCTAGGATCCAAGCAACTCCGTACCCTTTGGCGCATCAAAGCACCTCCCAGTGCTTTTTTTTTCTACTTTGGAAGATCAGCCAAAATATCCTTCCTACCAGGTCGAACCTGGTAAAACTTCACACACCTATCCACGACTGTTGCATTTTTTGTCACGATCATATGGAGGATGTTTTACACCTGTTTTTCCTATGTTCCATCGTCAACAGATTTCGGATGCTCCCGGTTTTACCAATTAATTGGAACAACACCAATCTCATTCCCTTATCGGTTTCCTCTCTGTTGGGGTTTATGTGGGACACCGCTCATCCTGACAAATCTGATGAAATGCTCTCACAATTCAGAGTGTTCTACATTTTTCCATTTGGTGGCTCCATAACAAAATCATCTTTCATAAAGCCAAAGTTTGTCCACAATCCTTCAGATCATCCCTTTAACACACTTGGTCAGCCTGGCATACCCATAAGTTTACCACCCACTCTGAAATGCCACCTATTTATTTCAATTTTGTTCCCCATATTCTTCGCTCAGCCAGAACAGACAACCAGAATGCCTCCAATACCTTAACATCCCACCACTTGACTGCTAATGTTGGACATATTGCATTAATTCAGGCTCAACTTCATCCGGCTTGCCATCATAGCCTTAACCTTTCGTTCAATCATTTGCACCCATCCTCTTGATTTGGACCCTGAAATGATCTTTGTTAGTTTTGATGTTTGTTTTTTTTTGCTCACACTCGAAGCAGGGTGCTATTGGGGTGACTGCGATGGACCTTCAGGGACATGTGTTTGCTACAGTTGTCAGCCCGATCACTGGGAAAGTTTTGGATAACACCATGGCAGAATATTTTGCCGGGGGGGGGGGGGGGGGGGGGATTCTCTTGATCCAGGTCCAGGGATGAAAAACCGGGTTCCATTTTGGTAATTCAGCGATGATGATTGAGGTGCTTCATGGGGAGGACACTAACCACTCTTTTGCTGCTGATTGGGTTGGGCGTCCACTAATATGTAATATTAAACGCCTCTTCTTTTTGTTGTCCTCTTGCCATTGTAATTATATTTGTAGAGACTTTAATATTGAGGCTCATAACTTGGCAGCTTCGGCTGGCAAGATGTTATGTACTCAAACCTAGCTTATTTATATTATTGGCTTCAAGCTTGAAAAAAATAAAAACATCACTCATGGGAAATGATTTTGCTGATACATTCTCCATATCTCCAAACTAAGCTTCTAGCTACTTTTCTTCTGTTACTATGTCTTGCTTCCTTGCTTGATTTTTTCTCATTGTGGAAGAATGATTATAAATTGTATAGCTCAGATCACAATAATAGCCTATAAATTATTATAAATATTAGTTTTCAGTAAACAAGATTTATTTTGACAATGTATTCCATATACTGAGTTAACCAAATTTTCAGACTTTAATGTACTGTTTGTAATAAAAATCCAAGTGTGGAACAGCAAAGACTTTATTATAGATTCATCCACAACAACATTTAGGCTACCCTACAAAATCAATCCAAGTTCAAGAACAAGTTTGCAAAGTGGGGAAGCATTTCCTAATCACTAACATTTGCGCTTCAGAAGTACAAATAGTTCATTTGCTTGTCGACCACTATAATCAAATCGAGCAGAAGACTCTGCAACTTTTTTGGTGAAACGTGGGAAGAACTCATCGATGATTTCAGTACTGAAATGTTCCTTGAACACACCTTCACAGGTGGCTCTGAAGTGCATAGTTGACAATTCAGGACTGGGTGTCGGACGAGCCAATGGTTCAACCTTTTCAATGCTAAAATGGCCATTCTTCTCTATCAATGATTTCAGCTCTTCTTGTGTTGTGTTGTAGATTGGTAGGTTGAACGAGTCCACTCCATCTTCACTTGCTAATCCCTACAACAATTTCATGAACCACTTCAATCAAGACATAGTCAAGCAATTTAAAATGACTTAATGAACGAATGGAACAGAGAATAATCAAGACATACTGTAAGTTATTTGATCCAAATTCTCACCTGCTTGGTCATGTCCATGAGTGTGGATCCCATTATGTCGAAGAAGGTAAGGAGAGTAGAATGAGAAGTAGGGACCTCATCAGTAATACCAAGAAGGAGAATAGCCATCAACCCTCCAGGTACAAGTTCTTGAGCCCGAGCATCCAAAAATAGCTCGATGTCCTCTGCAAATTGAGCTGAATAAGCTTCCACAACTTCCTTTGGTGCATTTCCATAACTAATCCTCCCTTTGTTCCATGCAGGGGACTTCCTGTCTAACACTGCATTTGGAACCTTTGACATCCAATGAAGTGAATAAGATGTGTTGGCAAAGTTTATGGAGGCGTTGGGGAATACTCTGGTACGGAAAGACCCTGGTACACCGGCAGCGAAGTAGTTCTTGTTGGGAGGGAGGGACTCAAAGAGTGTGTTGAAATCATTGGAGACATGGTCATTGAAGTACACTTGGAATTCAGGAACATCAGAATTGGGGCAGTGTTTTTTATACTTGTGCTCTACAGCTTCAACTATATCCTGTACCACAACGAATGTATTGGGTCCGGTTGAACAACCATAATCGGCAACAGTAAATGGCCTAGAAGATGCAACTTTTGGGATATCAAGCTTCTCTGCAATCACTTCATTGATCATTTCCTTCACCTTATGTGCTCCCCCCCTCTACACATGATAATACAACAATTAGTAATAAACTCTATAGATCAGTAAACTAAAAATATGATCCATCATAAATGGTCTTATAGTGCTAAAATTAATTATTACTTGATAAGAGGAATTGTTTATGTAGCTATAAGTGCCATCACCACCATTCATGGGAAATGATTCTGCTGCTGCTGCTGCTGCTGCTGATGATGATGATGATGATGATATAGTCTCCATCTCAATAGATCTTTCTAAACTTTAACTTTCTTTTGTTCGTTGGATCTGTTTCCACTCACTGTCTTGATGGAACTCTTGTTTGCTTGTTTTCTCTTTTTGGGAAGCCTGATTTATATATACTTGGAGCTTACTTGAAAATTTATGTCCACATTATTTTTCTTTGTCAAGGTTGGTGGGCTTGTCCAAATTGACGGCTTGTGGTGAATTATATATAAAGAAATTCTAACTGTGGAGGAAACCAGCGACGGAGGGGGTGGGATATATGTTCCAGATGCGTATATAAAATAATTGAAGTTTGGAATCAAGTGTGTTGTGATGTTCATATTATGAAGACTGAAATTAGCCAAGCACAAGAAGCACATGGCCATGGGGGATGTTACCCACCATTTTCCTCTTCTCTCGACAGCTGTGTGACTATATATACAATCTGGTGATAGATATTCACATCGCATTACACTCACATAGTAAGACAACTATGTAAATGTTAAATAACATTGCAGATGGAATCAGTATGAGTTGGTAGTTACTACAACGCTGGTTAGCTAGTTAAATATCCAATCTACACTTCATATCCTTGGAGGAGAAAAAATTAATTTTCATGTATATTTAAATGATGAATGGGTGAGAATTTTTAAAAATAAAATAAAACTTTCAGAGATGGGGTCATAAAAAAAAACACCCCATACACAAAGGTTGGACTGATGGGAGCATCTTAGATAAAGAAAAGGTCAGAAAAGAAGAAAAAAAAAAAAAAAAAAAAAATAGAGCTGAAGACAAATGACGGCTCCCTCTCGAGGGTGGCTCTCTCTTTTGATATTCATCTAATTGATTCATAAATTGCACTAACTTATATTTTTAATATTTTAAATATCTTATTTTATTCTAATTGATGTAGTCGATTTTTGCTTTATTTCCTCACCTTTATCTAAACCTGCACAAGTAGCATATGTGAGTCAAAGATCACTGTGTGGCGGTCAATGACACTCCATTGTTTAAGTTAGATAAGACTTATGAGAGGTTTAAAGTTGTAAATTAGGTTTCAGCAAGTCATATACTATTAAATAACTCAATACGGCGGCTCTCTGATATTCCCCTAATTGATTCATAAATTGCCCTATAACTTATATTTATTAGTATTTTAAATATCATATTTTATTTTAATCGATGTAGTCGATTCCTGCTTTCCTTCCTCGCCTTTATCTAAATCTGCACAAGTAGCACACGTGACTCAAAGACCACCATATGGTAGCCGATGACACTCCGATGTTTAAGTTAGATAAGGCTTAGGAGAGGCTTAAAACATTAAATTGAGTTTTTATAGCGTACCTTAGTTCATCTACCTTATCTCCCTTTTATAGTGTAAAAGTCTTTGTTCAGCTAGGCCTTCGATGACGTAGTTTAGGGGAAAATATATTGTTGGAGATCCTTTCTTGTTTGGGAGCATGGATAGATTCCCTACACGACTTGTGCTCCTAGATCTGCGGGAAAAGTTTCCCTTTCGAGTGTTGTCCATGCAAAAAAGTTTTCTTGCCCGACTTATACTCTAGTATTTGTTTCCTAGTCGGTACCAATGTATTGTTGGTCTGCCTGTCTTGGGTTGATCCCCCATATATTTGCCTTCTTAGGACTTACGAGTATTAGGTTTGACCGCGTGTTGCATGGAATTGCTAAGGCACCACAATTTGTGTCCAACGTTCTAGAATTTTTTCAATAATGGGCTTAATGTTGTATGGGCCTCACTGGATTGAACATGCAATCAGGCATGCTTTGGTATGTTGACGAGATTATCATGACACGTGTACGATGATGATCAGAGGAAGGTTTGGTGTATCATCAGCTGCTCCCCCCGAGTTAGTGGGCCATCCACTAAGTCGTTTTGATAGAAGCTATACAATTGTGATGATTTAACTCGAAATGTTGTCTCGAGCGGCGCATCATCATTAAATGAGTATGTGACTACTCTATGAAAGAGAGGGCGCAAATTTCTGGTGCTTATAAATTTGATGCCTCCGCAAGGGAGAGTTTTTATACTTTTGTATATTTTTTGTCTCCTTTCTGTTTTTTTTATTATATGTTCCTTGCTGCAACTCTTTTTGAAAGTTAAAACTTTCTCTTCATGGCGGAAAACGTCAAACTTACTCCTGGACAAAACCTGCTCTATGCCTGCCATAATTTTTATAGGGAACGGAAGGGATCCGATTTTGTTCAACTCCAAAACGACTATCGGATTCCTAAAGACCTGGAAATTATCCCATGAAGCTCTACCCAAAGTCCGTTGACGCCCCCGTAAGGGTTCATAGCTTTGCACAAAAGCATGTTCCAGGCCAGGCTTCGCTTTCCAGTTCCGAAGGATATTTGGCGCTTCCTGATGCATTTTCGCATTCCCCTCGCTCAAATGGTACCTAACGAGTTCATGACCTTGATTGTTGTCCTTATTAGGGCAAAGGACGCCGGCCTTCGGTTAACTCTGCAAGTGATCCACGTGTTGATTTTTCCTTTGCTAAATGGTCACAGAGTCTGCTGGTTGAGTACTCCAAAGTGTTTGGGCTACCTATCTAATGATTTCAAGTTTTGGCAGAAGTATTGCTTTCTGGCTTCTTCTAACTCACCGTATTTCAAAATGGAGTGGTGGTCGCTTGTCAAATATTTCAAATTTGATCTAAGCATAATTACCCTCCCAATCTTATTCTTTTATGTGCCTTCACAGAAACTGACGTGTTGTCTTGCTATTTTGCAAAGGTAAATTTTTTACTCCAACACTTACTGAGGAGGAGGAATCAGTGAGGAGGGTGTTTAATGAGCTTCCTTTGATCGTTGTTGAGGAGGTCATAGCTTTGGACAACTTTGTGCGGAGTGGGTTGTTAAAATACTTCCACGTAGACCCTACAGTGCCTAGGTCGTCGTCGAAGAAGACCAGTGGTGGCCGTTCCAGGAAAAGGAAGCTAATGATACCAAGTCCTTCAAGGCAGGCTGAGTTGGAGGCGGCCATGACGCCCATTGGTCAGCCCAAGAGGAAGCGACCTAACAGCAAAACTGATTTTTCCTCTAAACTGGCCCAGCTAGAGCAGGAAGTGACGGTCGCAGAGTCTGGGCCCAATCAGTCCACTCAAGAGATGTTTCTGGGAGAGCAAAGTGTCTGTCTAGAGTCTCCTGTTTCCCTTGTTGTACTGGAAGGGAATTGTCCAGAGTCGGCGGATGCTAGGAAAGTCAATGTTGCCACTGATGATCTCCTGCCTGTTGAGGTTGCTACCCCCCTGGGAAACGAATCTTCTCTCCCTTCCATGAGCCTAATGCTGAGTGTCGGGTTGATCTTCAGTTGAGAAGGCTTTGGGTGTGGAGCTGGTGTCTCCCCAAGGTCCCTTTGGATTGACGTCGTTGGTTCAGGGTGATCTGCACTTGAAGCTTGTTGTATAGCTCATGCTTTGGAGAAGGCTTTTGTTGAGCTTTGTAAGTCGTATTCGGATGCGCTTTATTAGTCAGACCTCTTAAGTGAGCAACTGGAAGAGGTAGCGGGCAAGGCGCAAGATGATCTGTGAGCTCAAACCGTTGAACAAAAGAGGTCTGAGTCTGAGTTGGCTGAATTGCGTCTGGAGTTTGAATCCAAGCTAGCCTACGAGCGACATCGTGTCCATGAAGCAAAGACTAGGGTTGCGTCCGCTCTGGCCGAGCTAAGTCCGCTAAGACAACGAATGGTGAAAGAAAAATCTCATGTGGTTGCGTTCTCACATAGACTATTGAAGGTGGAGGAAAGTTTAGTAGAGTCTGAGGCTCGAAGCCATGAGCAAAGTGTAACTTCAAAACCTCCCAACATCACCCGGGTAGGCTAGAACTGCTTGGACTGATTGAAGAAGAGAACCCCTACCTGGAGCTTGACTTTGAGCGATACAGGAAGGCTAATTTCTGGAAGATTGACGAGACAAAAGTCTATGACGGTCTCCCTCCAACGACTCAAGACCAGCTTCGGACAATGATGTTTTATCTCCCGCAATTTCTTCTAACGTAACTGGCTCTTCAGCCCCAGAAACGAGTTCTCGAAAGCAGTTGTAACTTTTGAAATATGAGTTAAAGAAAGTTTGTCAAATAGCTTTTTGCACCTGTACCTTCTATAGCTTATCTATGTTATCATGCCATTGCGCCAGTCTATTACTTGCATAATAGGCTCTAAAGTGCTTGTACTTCTTTTTCTTCGACCCATTTTGACCTTCTTTTGTCGGACTATGCCATAGCTTGGGTCTTGATCCATCGTTATCAGCCGAAGCTGATTAGGCTTTGATCAGGTTCGGCGATCATTGCTCGCGGAAGTACACTGACTCTGGCGAATCGTCTTTGTCAGGCTGCATAAGCACTGACTAAGCTCCCATTCTCTAGCCCATCATCGTCTATTATTCGTAGACAAGGTGTTAGAGTGATAAGGTTCGGCGATTATTTTCTGCAGAAGGAAAATAATCCCTAGCAAGCCGTCTTCGCTGGGCTACATGAGCACTGACTAAGCTTCCACTTTCTAGGCCGCCGTCGCCCGTTCTGTTGGAACTAGGCTTCGAGCAATAAGTTCGGCGATCATTGTCTGCGGAAGGACAATGACCCTAGCAAGCCGTATTCACTAGGCTACATGAGCACTGACTAAGCTCCCACTTTCTAGGTCGATGTCATCCATTCTGTTCGGACTAGGCTTTGAGCGATAAGTTTGGCGATCATTTTCTATAGTTGGACAATGAACCCTGGCAAGTAGTCTTCACCAGGCTACATGAACACTGACTAAGCTCCCACTTTCGGACTAGGCTTAGAGCAATAAGTTTGGCAATCATTATTAATAGTTGGACAATGATCCCTGGCAACCCATCTTCACCGGCTACATAAGTACTGACCAAGCACACACTTTCTAGGTCATCGTTGTCTATTTTGTTTGGACTAGGCTTCGAGCGATCATTATCTATAGTTGGACAATGATCCTTGGCAAGCCATCTTCACCAAGCTACATGAGCACTGACTAAGCTCCCACTTTCTAGGTCGTCGTTGCCCGTTCTATTCGGACTAGGCTTCGAGCGATAAGTTCGGTGAACATTGTCTATAATTGGACAATGATCCCTAGCAAGCCGTCTTCACCAGGCTACATGAGCACTGACTAAGCTCCCACTTTCTAGGTCGTCATCGACCATTCTGTTCGGACTAGGCTTCGGGCAATAAGTTCGGTGATCAATATCTATATTTTGACAATGATCCCTGGCAAATCATCTTCACCAGTCTACATGAGCATTGACTAAGCATACACTTTCTAGGTCGTCGTTGTCTATTTTGTTCAGACTAGGCTTCGAGCGATCATTATCTATAGTTGGACAATAATCCCTGGCAAGCCATCTTCACCAGGCTACATGTGCACTGACTAAGCTCCCACTTTCTAGGCCGTTGTTGCTCATTCTGTTCGAATTAGGCTTCGAGCGATAAGTTCGGCGATCATTATCTATAATTGGACAATGATCCCTGGCAAGCCGTCTTCACCAGGGTACATGAG
Organism: Berberis vulgaris; assembly: GCA_963556465.1. NCBI lineage: Eukaryota > Viridiplantae > Streptophyta > Magnoliopsida > Ranunculales > Berberidaceae > Berberis > Berberis vulgaris. The sequence goes on along the minus strand of OY747130.1, from coordinate 66,303,097 downwards.
CAATAAGTTCTGTTCGGACTAGGTTTCGAGCGATAAGTTCGGCAATCATTATTGATGTAGTCGATTTTTTGCTCTCATTCCTCGCTACTTACCTAGACCTACACAGGTAGCAAACGTGAGCCAAAGACCACCATGTAATGGCCGATGGCACTCCGATGGCACTGGGTTATATTGCGTACTTCTAGTTCATCAACCTTATCTCCCTTTTATAGTGAAAGAGTCCTTATTTGGTATGCCTTTGGTGGCGTAGTTTAGGAAAAGTGATCTTTCTGTGGAGATCCTTTCCTGATTGGGAGCTATATGTGGGATAGTTTTTCTACACGACTTGTGCTCCTATAGTTTTTCTACACGACTTGTGCTCTTAGATCTGCAGAAGAGATTTTTCTTTCAGAGCGTTGTCAATGCAAGGAAGTTTCCTTGCCCGACTTATACTCTGATATATATTTCCTAGTCAAATCCAATGTGTTGTTGGCCTGCCTGTCTTGGGTAGATTTCTTTGTTTCTTGCCTTAGAGGTTTTACGAGTATTGGGCCTGACCGCGTGACGTGTGGACTTATTGGCTCATTGCAACTCGGACCCAACTGTCTGGATTCTGCCAATGATGGGCTTGCCGCTCTTTGGGCCTCGCTAGATTTGCGTGCAGTTAGGCCTGATTCGTTATGTTGACGTGATTATCATGACACGTGTATGATGTTGATCAGAGGACAGTTTGATGTATCATCAGCTACTCCCCCCGAGTTAGTGGGTCATTTTATCGATCTACTAGGTCATTTCATGAAGCAACTATGAAGTCATAATGATTGAGTCTAACAGATTTTTCAAGTGATGAATTGCATTAATTACATGTGCGCCAGCTTGAAAACGGGAAAGACGAAAGCACAACTTTCTATATAGATCTCCTGTTTGTGAAGTATAACTCTTTTGATCTCTAAGACTCTATTTTGCTGTATTGTCGGTTGTGCTTATGACTTTGCTCAACCTTCGTATTCGAAATCTTGTACTTTCATGGCGGGCATGGATCAGGTTTATGATGAATTGTTCGCTAGGGGCCATAAGTTTTTTTAGGATTGCTCTCTAAATCTGATCTAGAAGTTCTGCGTAAGATATTCGACATTCTTGATGATCTGGTGCTCTGTACTCTGAGAGTCGATCTGATGATTGTACCCTCTTGAGGGGTTTATTTGCCTTCACCCAGGTATGTTGCAATTGGGTGTCCATTTTTTGTTATCAAGGAGATCTGGGAGTTTCTGGTGTACCTCGGCATTGCACCCTTTCAACTTGTGCCGAATGGGTATAGGACTTTGATCGTCATTATGATTAGAGCTAAAGATATTGGTGTCCGAGTGTCTTTGAGAGCGATGCAATTGCTTACTTCTCCTAGGATAAACAAGCATGTTGTGTGTATGCTGACGTCGTCGGACCGCTTCGGCAAATTGCCTGATGATTTTAAATTGTGGTAGAAGTATAGTTTCATGGCTTCTGCGGACTCCACATACTTTGAGCTTGCTGGTTGTCCGGTTGAGCATGAATTTAGACCACTGAGTAAGTTGATTCCTTCTCCCGTCTTACTTGTGGCAATTTCATATTAGATTGACCTGTTGTGACTTTTGCCGAGAAATTCTCTACTTCGCCTCTTTCTGCTGAGGATATAGCCACTTGGGATGTGTTCCGCGACATGCCTCGTCTGGTGGTAGAAGATGTAGTCAAGCCTTCTAATGTTGAGCGCAGTGGTCTATGGGCTCATTGGCACGTGGCTCCCACTGTGTATCGAGTGAAGAAAAAGCCTGAAGGAGCGCCTGTTTCACGGAACAGGAAGCTTCCCAAGCTCAAGGTTCCAAACCCTTGAGGCGCTTCCTTCTCCTATGCATCAGAAGAGATCTTGCATTTTGTATAGGCCCGTTCACAGGCAACTGGCCCAGTTCGAAGGACGTGATGTTGTTGGGCAAGAGCATGGTGATGCTGTTTTTGGCGGCATGATGCTCAAGTTATAGCCCCTACCTCTTTTCCTGACATGGAGAGAAAATATTTGCAAACGGTGGGCATGGAGGATGTTACCAAGCTAAGCACCAAGCAAGCAGAGTTTATGAATAAGATGTTGCTGCAAGCGGGTGTGGAAGCTTCCAACGGTCGTCCTTTTTTCAATAAAGTACTTCGAGTTCCACCTCTCTTTGGATCATGATTCTGTAGAAGAGTCGTGTAATCATCGGCGTTATGGTGAAGGTTCTTCTTCTTGTCGTCCGTGTTGTACTCCATCTCATTCCAGTCATCATATTCAACTAACGATGAGTCTAAGGAATAAATCGTCTCCTTCTTCCCCTGAAGCTAGGCAGGCATGTGAGAAAGAGCCGGCAGCTAAGGGCAAAGGTAAAGTTGTTGATGAATGCCCTGATAAAGTGAATACGGCTAAGGGAGATGCTGGAGTGATTTCGACTCTTAATGATCTTCATTCGGATGCACGTATCAATTTGTTTGCTCCAAATGTAATAAGGATGGGCAACCAAGCTTGGCATCAGGAGGTTGACATCTCTTACACTGCAAGGAAGCATATCAGTAGGTGGAATAACTGGCTGGCAAACTATGCTCCAGATCTACTAGGAGAGCATTTAGATAAAGGAAAATGGGGGATGTTATATCTGAATCAGGTGACCGCATCTAGAATTGAAGTCGAGGCCACTGGTGAGAGGGTGTATACCATGGAGCTAGTCTTCTCAATCTGCAGAAGTCATACTCTGACACTCTTCATGAGATTGAGTTAGTATGGAAGCAACTTGAAGCTTTCTCAAATACTGGAGCGGAGTTCAGGTCCATTGGGTCGGAAGCTCAAAAGGTTTGCTTGGAAGCGCTTGAGTCCGACTTGGTGGGGGCAACGTCTGCGAGGGATTGGTTTGAAAATGAACTGAACCTTGTCCGTCGTGACTTGCTACTTGCCCGTGATTTTGTTGATGGAGTGTGGGCTGAACTGCAGGCTCTGCATGCTGAGTGGATTAAGAAGGAGTTCAGTGGACTATTCGGTGTCAACAGTTGGAGGCTAGTGTTGAATTTCATGTCGAGCATGAGTGGATCGCTCGAGAACAGTTCCAACTAGCTCAAAGTGATTTGAATATTGCTAATGATAAGCTGGATGCAGAGCAGTCCAAGGCTGAGATCATGTCAGGCGAGTTGGAGCAATTGAAACATGAGTTTGCTGAGTCAAGAGGGTCGCGAAAGAAACTTCTCAAGGCCTAGGGAACATTTGAATTCAGCAGAGTCATGCATGGCAGGCTGGAGCTGTTGTGTTTGATGGAGGAGGAGCATCCTGAATCGGATCTCACCTATTATAAAGATATTGCATATGCAAATTTTGGAGCGACCTCTGATTCGTCTGAAGAATAAAGCGGTCCTGGAAAAGGGGGTCGAGAGGCAGCACCAACAGATGTGTCTCATGCTTTTTCCCCTGCTAAGTCTAGTTTTGTTGTATCTGATTCTCCTCCTGATGAGGGCTGAATCTTGTACTTGAGTTTGCAAATGCATAGTACTTTGCACTTTTTTGTTTTTTTTTTTGCTTTCCTGCTAGCTTATCATTGCTTTGTCTTATTTCAACATTGGTTGTCATACGAGGAACTTTGCTAGGCTAGGTAGCTCATGTTTGATTCATTGTTGGGAGCTCTGACTTCTTGTGCTATAGTAGTTGGTGCGGTTCTGGTCAGATTCCTTTGTAGAAATCAGGAAGTGTAATACACCCCTTGTTTGGCAACTTGGTTGTCTGTTGGACTAGCAGTTGTTGTCGCCGTTATAAACATAAAAATCAAGTTGTGGTCCTAGTGCTCGCCCCTTGTAGATGAGTGGTCAAAAATCTTTGCAAGTCGTCTGGGTCGAGTTTTTAGAACTCTGACCAGACGTTTGACTCGTCTTTATTTGCTATTCGTAGAATAGGCTTAATTGGACCGGGGTTGTTATTGTCAGTTATGACTAACTTAACAGGGGTTAGATTTTGGCGACCATGGTGGTCCCTGCAAAGTCGTCTTCACCAGGCTACATGAGCACTAACTAAGCTCCCACTTTCCAACCCATCTTGATCCGTTCATGGCAAACTAGGAATTTGAGCGAGCCAGCAATTATCATCGTCAGTCGTTCTGACTAAATTTTTGGCGAGGGTTCGGTGATCATTGTCTATAGTTAGCCAATGATCCCTGGTAAGCCGTCTTCACCAGGCTACATGAGCACTGACTAAGCTCCCACTTTCTAGGCCATCAAAATTCGCGCGTAGCGAACTAGACTTCAAATCGACAAAACCATCGACATCAGTGGCCAGTGACTAAGCTTTGGTCGGGGTTTGGCGATCACTGTCAGCGTACGAGCAGTGACCCCTCATAAGACATTTTAATCAGGTGTCGAGAAAGCTGACTAGACTCCCCCTTTTTAAGCCGTCAAAATTCGTTATGTGCAAACTAGGCTTCGAGCAGACCAGAAGCTATCGTCATCGACCGTCACCGACTAAGCTTTGGTCGGGTTTTGTTTCTATCGTCCATGATTGGACAATGATTCCTGGCAAGCTGTCTCAATCATGCATCAGAGGGTTGACTAAGCTACCACTCTCTACACCTTGACATCCGTTTAATTTAACGGACAAGGCGTTAGAGCGTACCAAAAGCTGTTGTCATAGATCGAAACCGACTAAGCTTTGGTTAAAATAAGATTTTGGGCGCGTAAGTCTGCTTGGGGGTTCTGACTTACATAACTTGCCTGAGAGATTTGGGGTATGTAAGGCTGACTTGGTGGTCCTGACTTACTTAACTAGCCTGAGATATTTGGGGTGTGTAAGTCTGACTTGGTGGTCTTGACTTACTTAACTTGCCTGAGATATTCGGGGCGTGTCACTTAACTTGCCTGCGAGATTAGAGGCATGTGAGTCTGACTTGGTGGTCCTGACCTACTCAACTCGCCTGAGAGATTCAGGGTGTGTGAGTATGACTTGGTGGTCTTAACTTACTTAACTTGCCTAAGAGATTCAAGGCGTGTAAGTTTGACTTGATGGTCCTAACTTACTTAATTCGCCTGAGAGATTCTGGGCGTGTAAGGCTGACTTGGTGGTCCTGACTTACTTAACTCGCTGGCAGTCTGATTCCAGTGTTGGATCGATTGATTTGACTAATAATAGATTGACCGTCTTTAATGAACATTAGTTGAATAATAGTGGAGCTGATGCCTTAGGTTTAATAATACTATGTAGGCGCGCTCCTAATTCTGTGGGCGCTCAGGGCCTTTGTTGTTTGTTCTTTTGAGTGTGCTGGGCCGGATCTGGCAGGGCATAAGCTTGGGTCTATTAGTTGAGGGACCCATTTAGAAAAATCTTTGTAGATTAGGGTGCCAAGGATACGACACATTTTGCAAGACGGTTTAGCATTGATTGCTCCCCCTAGTTAATAGGGCTGCCTATAGGGCCATTAATTCAAAAGATGTGGACTTGTGCAGTTGCTATTGGAACTGTCGTTTTCCCGATTTCCCATACAGCCTTTAATGCTGAAGTAACTGCTTGTTGACGCCTCTTCATAAACCATTTCGCCTATATATGGGCTAGTTATTTTGCGTTCAAGCACTGCAATGCAAGTAGTAGAGCTAGTTAATCAAATGCATCTTACCAGAGAGTTTGATTTGGGTTTTCCAAAGGCTGAAGGAATATCTTATCCACTGAAGTCTTCGAATGTTTTGACATTTTCGCCGATGAGTCTTGATAAGACTAGTTGTTATATGGTGCCGCCTGATCTGGATGGGCACTGGATTGATCTCATGAGATCTTGTGATGTGTTATTATATTTTGTGGACGAAGTACAGACTGTTCCTCAAGGGACAGGTTTGTCTTCCAACCTTTGTGGCTCCCGAGTTCCCACTCACCACTGTTGTTGGGTGATACTACCAGCAGCTAGTTTGTTGTGTTTGTCCGCTCTAGGTTTCATCACATGACGCCCCAACTGGAAGGCAGGTTTGCATAGTGGGGTTCTAATGAATGCGACCTTCTTTCCAATGATGTTAACTCAGTCGCATTTCGGACGCCTATGCCTAGAAGGTCATCCTCTTTTTGCCTCATTTTGTTCAAGTTTTTGTCCCTTTCCTCAGGGTAGTCTGCTGGTTTGAAAACGTCTGCATTTCATTTTGAGGCTTGTGTTGGCACCTTTGAATCATCTCGCAATGTGATTTGTTAGAGTAATGAATCAAGTGTTTTCCTTTGTCTTCTGTTGTGGACGCTTTACTCTTTCCACCTTTACTTCTGGAGGCAGAATAGTAGATCAAAGTCGCCACCCTTGTTTCAGTGGATAGATGTTTGCATCAGACTTAGATACTTGTAGTGTATAAACTGATGTACTAGTTTGACAACAAGCTTTATAATAACTCTCATTGTAATCAATAAAATTTGTTTTATTTCTGGAATGTGTCTTGTACGAACAACTCTTCTACACTGAAATGAAAAAACAAAATACAAGAAACGAAATCAAAACAACAAATAATTTAACTCTGAGGGGAGACTAAGCTAATACGGCCCTAAAGAAGGCGCAAATGGTCCTGGCTCGGATTGTGTTGCCCCTCTAACGAAGTTTTTTTTTGTAAAAGCTAACGATGTTGCTGAATAGTGAACTTCGTGCTGGCGGACAGTTCTTTGCTGATGAACAGCTCTTGGAGTTGGTGCCCGTTTGCTGAAGTATTGTTACTTAGCTCTTTGTTAGTCTGTATTGCCTCGTTAGCTTTGACTTCTGGATCTCCGTATAGTTGTTCCTCGGTTATGTGGGATCCTCCGCCTTCATAGAGTAGTACACCTTTTATGTCCTAACCCAATGCCTGACATGTTGGCTCTGTGTGCCCGGGTTGTAACTGGCAACAATTCACCTGCTTCAGGGCTGTGTAATGGCAGTTTTTTGCTACAGGATACCACTGCTTCCAGATGATGTAGTCAGAGCCTTCCCAGAATGATGTTGTAGGTGGACGGAGCATCAACTACCATGAACTCTTGGACAAGGTACTTTTGTAGTTGTGGATCTCCTGCCACCACCATTAGATTTATCTTCCCTATGGGGAAGCATAATTCTCCGTTGAATCCAACTATAGGGTGGTTGGCGGCGTTAGGTCATTCTCTTGTAGCTGCATGTTGCGGAATGCACTGAGGAACAAGATATTTAAGGAGCTTATAGTGTCCACCAAAGCTCTCTTTACCTCCCACTTAGCGGTAAGGACCGAGATGACCAGGGTGTCATTGTGAGGAGAATGTAATTCATGGAGATCCCTTTCCGTAAATGTCAGTGATGGGATTGAGCTATGAACTCGTGCGTGCGGCACTTGTCGGTCCTCATATTGAGATGGTGTTCGCATCTCGGTCAAAGTCCTTTTGTGGGACCTGTCTGATTGTTCTCTCTCGGGACCGACTCCTTGGTTGACGTAGATGACACCAAAAGCCTCCTTTTCGATCTCCTTGACAGTGTCCGCTCTTTCCTTTGCTCGACCCTACCTTCTGTTCGAGCCTAGGAACTCCCTAAGTTTTCCTTTCCTTATCCAGTACTAGACTTCTCCTCTGAGATTTCTACAATCCTTAGTATCATGTCCGCATTTCTTGTGGTGGGCGCAGTAGTTGTTCTTGTCGCGCCTAACAGGGTCTCCTCCCTGCTTAGGCTGCCACTTCAGCTCTTCACAATCCTTGATGGAATCAAGGATGTAAGACAGGCTGGTGTTGAGAGGGGTTACAGACCTGAACCCGACGTAATTTGAGGCCTTATCCTGCCTAGGGCAGCCCGAGTCAGTCTTGTTGTCTGTGTGCTTCCTCTTGGTACCATTGCCATCTTCTTTCTTATTTCTTCTTTATCTTTTTCCTATCATTCGGGACAGAGAGTTTCTTGTCTGACTTCGCCTCTCTTTTGGCGGCCAGCATTTTATCCAAAGTGATGTATCTCTAGGCATCTCTGAGCAAGTCTATCATGTTGGTTGGGGGGTTCAGGGTGAGGAAGTCATAGAGCTTGCCTCTCCTTAGACCCGAAGTAAAAGCCATAATGGTGGTGTCATCACTACAGCCGTCGATGAGGATCAGCTCATCATTAAAACGAGTGATGTACTCCCTTAACGTCTCATTGTGTTTTGCTTCAGGGTCAGCAGATAATGCGGTCCCCTTCTGAGCCTTTGGATACCCACGAAGCGTGTAAGGAACGCCAATGCCAATGACCAGAATGAATTCGGAGGAAGGATGTGGAACCACGTCAGTGTTGATGTCTTAAGGCCTGCAGGGAATATCGACACATTATTGCATCGGACCCTTCTTTGAGCGCCATAACATGCTGAAAGTGTCACAGGTGATCAGTCGGGTCTCCCATCTCGTTATAAAACTCCAACTTCGATGGGGTGTATTTCTTCGACAGCGGTTTTTCCATGATATGGTCCATGAACGGAGGGACTGTGAGGTTGAACAACACATCTGGGTTTGTGGCCCCTTTGCGAAGGGGGTTGTGCGAGACGCCTCTTGTCCATTGAGAAGTTGCACGGCTCTCCTAAACATGTTCCCTAGAACATTCTGGGGAACGAGAGCTTCGCTGCTAACGATCTCCTTCTGCAGGTGGAGAATTCCGTTGTCTGAGAGCATCCAGTGTCTCTGCGGTCTGCTGCAACTGTGTTGAGAGTAGGCCCACCCTCATGTCTGTTTCGGCCACCATCGGCGTGGGGGTCTGAGGAGATTCCTCTCGTGGCAGTGGTGGAACTGGCGATGCTCTACTGGTTTGAGCATTCGAAGGCTCGACAACATCTCCATTGTTGCAAGACCTTGTCGTCGCCATCTCGCTGATTATCTAGAAAAGGTGGAACTACGGTTTTTATTGAAGAACTCTGTTGTTCCCCACAGACGGTGCCAAACTGATGTAGTCGATTTTGTTCTCATTCCTCGGTGCTTACCTAGACCCACATAGATAGCAAACGTGAGTCGAAAACCATCGTGTGGTGGCCGATGGCACTCTAGTGCTTAAGTTATATAAGGCTTAAGATAGGCTTAAAATTGTAAACTAGGTTATATTTTGTACATTTAGTTCATCGACCTTATCTCCATTTTATAGTGAAGGAGTCCTTGTTCGGCTAGGCCTTTGGTGGCATAGTTTAGGGAAAGTGATCTTGCTGTGGAGATCATTTCCTGATTGGGAGCTGTCCATGTGGGATAGTTTCCCTACACGACTTCTGTTCCTAGATCTATGGGAGAGATTTTCCTGTCTAAGTGTTATCCATGCAAGGAAGTTTATTTGCTCGACATAAACTCTAATATATGTTTCCTAGTCGGATCCAATGTGTTGCTGACTTACCTGTCTTGGGAAGATCTCTCTGATACTTTCCTTAGAGGTCTTACGAGTATTGGGCTTGACCACATGACGTGTGGGCTTACTGGCTCATTGCAATTCGAACCCGATTGTCTGGATTCTGCCAATGATGGGCTTGCTGTTGTTTGGGCCTCGCTGGATTGTGCGTGCAATCGGGTCTACTTCGTTCCGTTGACGAGATTATCATGACACGTGTATGGTGTTTCTCAGAGGACGGTTTGATGTATCATCAATTATCTATAGTTGGACAATGATCCCTGGCTTTTTCACCAAGCGTCGAGAGCACTTGACTAGACTTCTACTGCTAGGCTGTCATAATCCGTTATTCGCGGACTAGGCTTCGAGCGGACCAGAAGTTATCATCATCGGTCGTCGCCGACTAAGCTTTGGTCGGGTTTGGTGACCGTTATCCATAGTTTGACAAGGATCCCTGGCAAGTTGTTTCGATCAAGCATTAGAGCGCTGACTAAGTTGCCACTCTATAAACCGTTGACACCCATTTCATGGACTGGGCGTTAAAGAGAACTCGAGGCCATCGCCGTTAGTCAAAACTGACTAGGCTCTAGTCGAGTCTGATAAGCCTGACTCCGATGTCTTGGCTTATCTAATTCACTAAGTGGGTTGGAGTCAGGTAATGGAAGACTGATTGGTAGTAGTGGAATTTTACAAAAAATGAATGTCTTTTATTGATAGTACTTTTTAAGGTGTTCTATATTCCATGGCATCATAAGGCTCTTACCGTCCACATCTTCCAACCAATACTTCCCTGGTCTGTTGACCTCGATCACTTTGTAAAGCCCTTCCCAATTCGAGTTCATTTTTCCTGTACCCGGTTCTTTACTGCTCTACTGGGTCTTTTTGAGTACCCAATTTTCCACTTAGAATTTTCGTGGCTAGACTTTCTTGTTGTAGTATTGAGCCATCTTTTGTTGGTAGGCGGTTATTCTGGTAGAGGTCTGATTTCTCCATTTTTCGAGTCATAGTCTTCTGGTCTGAATTCCTCTGTCTGAAAAGTCGGTATTCTTAGCTCTACCGGGACCATCGCTTCTGACCCGTAGGCTAGGGCGAAAGGTGTTTCTCCGGTGGGTGTCCTTTTGGTGGTCTGATAATCCCAGAGTATCCCTGGAAGTACTGAGACCCATTTTCCTTTGGCTACGTCGAGTTTCCTTTTGAGTGCTTCAAAATTTGTTCTATTGGTGACTTCCGCTTGGTTATTGGTTTGCAGATGTCCTAGCGAGGACAAATGGTGGTTGATCTCGAGGTATTTTCTAATATCTTTTATTATTTTTTGATACACTATATAATTGAATATTATATTGACTTGTGAACATGCGCATGTTACTTTCACCGTGTACGTCATGCATCCATGGTAGTCAAAATTATTCTATGTTATTGTTTGAACCCTACTTGATTCTTATTAGTTAAGCTTGTGATTAGTTGTGCCTTAAACAGACAATTAATGGTAGGTGTTTGCACATTGGTTAACACTACACCATAAAATGACAATTTGTAACACACTAACTTTGTTTTTAAAAATATTTGTAACACATTATCTTTGTTTCTAAAAATATTTGTAACACCACAAAAATCTTGCAAATCAGAGCATTACAAATATTAGCAACACCTTGACGTGTTATAACCTTCAAATTTCGTAACAGTTGTCCAAGGTTGCTGATAGCACTATGTCATATTACGATGTTCAAATATTAGCAACACTTCGACGTATTACAAATGTTTATTTTGCAAAAATCAATATATAAAATTTATTTGTTTTTAATTAAATAAATAAAAATGTATCAACAAATGAATGACATCCAATGAGAAAATAAAACCCAAATATTAACATACCAATGTTAATACCCAAATTAAAATATTCTTGCAACCTTTACAAAGTAAAATAGTTGTAATCAATTACATCATTGTTTCTTATATTGGATTAGTATTTAAATAAAAGTACAAAATGTATTTAGCACATCATTAGTATGCTAACGAAGAAAACTAAAAAAATGTTTCAAACTCTCTCGATAATTCCATATTTGACATCATCATCTGAACCCAAAACATATCCCTACAACGCAACATTCATCGTAGTAGTACATAACAATAAAAAAAAATCATATACAATTAAACATAGACAATGTCGAATAAGAAAAATGGCACATTACATATTCATATAAGTAGAAGGTACCAGTAATCAACATAATCCATAATAAAATAAAGGAGATGATGTGATCTCACCCAAAAATTAAACAAAATTTATTTATTTATTTTCCAACACAATTGGGTAAAAAAGGGTAGCATAACAGAATCATTAGGACCAAGCCTAATCTAACAACTGACTTATAGATACACTTGCACCACACAGAGGACGGTCCAAGTAAAGTTTTCCTTGAGAAATCCACATTTAAGGAGCTAAATCAAAATGGGTAGTCAAATCTAATTCAATCCACCAAATAATTTGAAACCATCACAATTATCCTGCTTATAGCAACTTATAGCAAATTTCTTCTATAGCTATGGAGAACCAAGCAAACTAAACAAATCTCCAAACTGTCAAAACTTGGAACAATTGAACCAATACATTAAATTCGACCTCCATGGTCACAAATCTCAAATTTTGATAACAACCCCACACTATAAATCAATCAAGTACATGCATGCAACCTTAATTATATTCCATTAGTGAGTTTGGCTACCACAAAAGCTGACTATCTCAGTTCAGTGCAGGGTACATAAACATGCAATTTGTATGTATAAGCAAAGTGCAGGGTACAACCAGGGGCGGACCCAGGATTTTAGTCGGGGGGGGGGGGGGGGCGAAATGGAAAATACTTATTAGTTGATAATAGTAGTTATTAATGGTAAAGCCAATTTTTTTTTATCGAAGCTAGTAACTAATAAAAAAATTCAACTATAAAAAATACAATGCATATATTGGATCCAAGTGTAGTAAAATTTAAGCCAAAATAAGGTCACTACTGATAATCTTAGCAAAGAGCAAACAAGCATAATAACTAGAATATATAACTAATATCACAAAAGAGTTTGTCTAGGAAGCCAGACTTTAAAGCCATTTTTTAGCCAGGCTAGAGCATTTTTACACCTTTACCCATTATCTTTAAAATACAACCACAAACATTATCTATAGAAGGGATAGAAATGTAAAAAACTTAAAACCTGACCAAAAAGTGGCTATAAAGCCTAGTTGTCTAGAATTGAGAATCACAAAATAATTATGATAAGTTCTAGGTGAAGCTAAAAAAAATTTGAAATTTACGAATCTAATATGATCATAATACAATTTCAAAGAAAAAATAGTTTATATAAGGCTCAAATTTTATACGAGTTGGCTAATGGTATATATTTTCATTGAATTCTATCGTTATTATTTTAGATATTAATTTTAAATATTTTTTTGTTAGGGGTTTAATATCAGTTGTGAAAAACAATTCATTTCATAAATTTTTATTAAACTAAACATTTTTTAATGTTTGCAATTACTAATAAAATTGCATTGAAAATAAAATAAAAAATGCACTCGAAGAGTATCGAACTCAAGTCTTTTACTAAAAGTGATATACCTCCAACCACTACACCAACAAAGACATGCTTGAATATTTTCATAAACAATTATCATATTGTATTCTACATTATATAATCTATTTTTTAAGACTAAAATATATTCACTAAAAATATTTTAAAAGTTGAGGGGGGCAGCTGCCCTCCCTCGCCCCTTAGTAGGTCCGCCCATTGGTACAACAGTGTAGTGTCCCACCCACATATTTCCTTTGTACAATACCAATGTTTCTATTAACCAACGAAATCAGATGAAGGAAAGGGGGCTTGCAAGGGTTAATAAATGCAAGTATATGTTTTGGGTATTTTCATTGGCAGGTATTTATCTCTCTGTCTGATCAAGTGATAGTTTTGATGTTTCTATTTTAATTGCCAAGGGAAAGTACACACTGTGATTAGTTTTCCAGCAGTTTCAGGTCTCTTTTCAATAGCAATGGCAGCTACAGTAGCAGCACCTGAGGAAGTACCAATCTAGCCAACAAAAAGCAAATTAGTTATTGTGCAAATTAAGATAAGAATCAAAGCAAGGTAACCTGAATTTATGTCAAGCAAAAAATAGGGAAACCATTATAATGATTTGCCCATATACAAACCTACAACCTACGGAACAAGGATGCACGGACTCGGACTCGGACTCGGATTCGGACACGGAAACGACACAGCGACTCGGCAATTTTCAAAAAAATAGGACTCGGCGACACGGTCAAACTTAATTTTTTAATATATTTTTTTTGTAACTCATAAGAACATAAAATCATAAATAAATTAATAATACTATTAAACAATCCAAACGTATCAATAAAACATTCAAATTCATAGACTCAAATTTACAAATGCATCATAAAGTAAAGCTCAACTGCTCAAGTCATACTCATAAAGCACAAGCAATATAATTTCATTAACTTGATAATGTAAATAAAATGTAAATTTGATTTAAGGAAATTGATTTCTCTACCTCCCACAGAGCCAATACAAACGTATCAAAATAAACCGATTTCTCTACCTCTTCTCTGTCGAAAATTGATCTAAGGAAATGTCAGTCGAAATCGATCGATGTCTGTTCTGAGTTCTTTCTCTCTACCTCCGTCTCTCGATCTCTCTACCTCCGTCTCTCGATTCTCTGTTCTCTGTGTGAAGGATCGATTCTATTTATCTGTTTAGGGTTTGTTTTGGCTCTGTGGGAGGAAAGATGATTATCGTGTTTTTTTTTTTTTTTTTTTTTTTTTTTTGAATTTTGAATTTTAGATGACCAAGGCCTTTCATTCTTCATCTAAAAGAGCAAAATTTGGACCGAAAGCATCAATTCCCAGCGAAATTTGGATAATGGCTAGTGATCACTAATGGCACTTTCTCAGGGAGTACACTACCTAAGTGTTGCATTAACCAATTCCCAACAGTCTTCAACAACCTTACTGTCTTGATATCACAAACTAAGGCTTAGAATTTGGCAGTGTTCTAAAAATCGGCCTAGGCGCTAGAAAAAACGCCCAGATTAATGGTTGGGCAGGTTCTGAGTAGTATGGGCGAGTCTAGGGGGTCTAGACGGGTCTGAGCAGCTTAGGCGAGGTCTGGGTAGCCTAGACATTCTGGGAAATTTTTTTTTTTAATAAGGCTGATTGTGTTCTTATTTTATTTTTCTTTCCTCTTTTTTGGAAATAAACAATTTAATTGTCTTTTATTCGATATATGTCTAAATGTAGCAAATGATGATTACTTAATGGAATTCTCAAAGGATTTGCCGATACCAATTTTAGTAATGTAGATTTTATCAAACATGACTGAGGTTATTCATACAATTTGAAAAAAAATAAAATAGTAGGTTTGGATATTTGTCCACAAATTCAACTTTGTATAAAATACCCATCATGACCAACTTCAGTCATTTGAGTTTTAATAAATTTTGTTCATGATTGTTAATTTTTCATTTTTTAAATTTTGCATATGTATCTTGGCATTAAATTGAATTTAATTGATAAGGTATTATGTTTAACTTTTGTAAATTATTAAAGTTATAATACAAAACCTAAGACCGCCTAGGCCCCTAGGCGCTAGGCACCTGCTCGCCGCCCGCCCACCGCCTAGCGCTTTTTAGAACACTGGAATTTGGATTAAGTGCAACCAGTGAAATCCATTAGAATGGATATAAACAGTAAAATAGATTACAATCACAGTGTGCAAGAAAAAATCACAGCTTGTACAATGTGTGGAACATGAACATGCATATTACTAAAAACTTCATCACACCATTGACTGCATAAGATAAATAAAAAGCATACTCATAGGACAAAAAAACCAACCATTTTGAAATTTCTTGTTTTACAATGAACAAAATTACCAAATTTTTTTGGAGGGTCTGAGAATTTGGAACTTGGATAATAGCATCAAATTCTGGTGATTGCTACTAATTGAAATACATGTAAGATAAAATCACCAAACCAAACTTTGAAGTAATGATTCTCCTATTCTCATCCCACAGATTCTAGACTAAAAAAACATAAGTGAATTCGTGCCTAAATTTGTTTGCCCAGTGTACCAAAGCTGCATGAGAAGATCGACATTCTCATTAGTTTAGCAATATTTACAGAAAATCAGTGGGGCTTTCTAAACTAGCACAATGCATAGGGTTACAATCAAGGATGCACGGACTCGGACACGGCGACTCGGCAATTTTCAAAAAAATAGGACTCGACAACACAGTCAAACTTAATTTTTTAATATATTTTTTTTGTAACTCATAAAATCATAAATAAATTAATAATACTATTAAACAATCCAAACATATCAATAAAACATTCAAATTCATTCATTCAAATTTACAAATGCATCATAAAGTCAAGCTCAACTGCTCAAGTCATACTCATAAAGCATAAGCAATATAATTTCATTAACTTGATAATGTAAATAAAATGTAAATTGTAAATTGATAATTTCAAAAACTCGCCAGCGAGGCGGGCCACATCTCTTCTTCATTAACTAGCGGATCAATTGTCGCATTTTCTTCTTTCAACAACCCAGCTTCTAGCTCAGGTTCATCAAGTGAAAGACTGGCAATCTCAAACATTCCAGTAGCATCCAAATCCATGAATCAATAGTATCTCCTGCGATATCCCACATTCTTGTCTCACCTTCTTTGTACTCTTGTTTTCTTCTTGACAAAAGACGAAGGTTGGAATGCACATACACTAAATCTTCAGCTCGTTGTGCGGTCAATTTGTTCCTTTTTAATGAGTGGATGTTGTTATACGTGCTCCAATTCCTCTCACAACATGAGGAAGAACAAGGTTGCCCAAGTAACTTCGAAGCAATATTCAGGAGTAATGGTGCACAGGTACCATGAGAAACCCATCGCACATCAGGTTCTAGGTATGCTCTATTCTGTAGAGCATCACCTTCTGCAAACTGTCCAGTACCCGTTGAAAACCTAGCATACTCTATAATAACCAACCTTCTTTCTTCAATATTAGGAAAGTATCTCTTGAAACACTTATCTCTCTCCTTTGTAATCTCAGGATCTCTGTGTGGCGAAATACGATTAGGATCATCTTCAAGCCATTCTCTGCTATAATACCTATATATAAGCAATGTCAATCACAAATTAATATATAAACATTAAGTGCATAACTCATGAATTCTAGTCTTCTAGTCAAGACTCAAGAATAAGTAGAATAAAAAATTTAAAACAATGTAATTATTTACCTTGGATTCAAGGAATGTGCTAAGCAATGCAGTGGTGTGTTGTTTTTCTCCCATCGATCTACCAATATCTGATGCACCACTGAAAAAAACTCTGACTCCTCACTATTTTCCTTTCCTTCATGGCGGTAAATACTTGTTTCACTTTTTCAATCATAACATCCCACATCTCATACACCAAGTGAAGACAAGACTTATCTGTATCAGCCCTTCGCAACATTGAATAAATAGGCTCTGTGAAACAAAGTACATAGTCCACTTTGTCCCACCACAAGTCATCCAATAGTTTTCCTTTCACAATCCGTGTTTTCTCAACATCATCTTCCCTATAGGAATCCCACTGATCTCCAATCACCATACTTTGGATGCTACTTTTAATTTCTTTCAACTTCTTGAGCATAATTATGCTTGAAGCAAAGCGTGTCTCTGCTATGGAAAGCAACTTCAATCTCGAATGCTCATTAAACATATGCAACCTCATGGAATGGTTCATGATAAATTTCTTGATCAGCACCCCATCCCCAACAACATCAATAATCCAACTACACAAACTGTAGCCCTTTTCATTTACAGGCGTGTTCTTTGGAGCGCATATGTTCTTCAAGGCAAGGTTGATAGTGTGGACTACACAAGGTGTCCAAAAAACCTCAGGATACTGGCTATCAACAAGTAAACCTGCAGCCTTACAAACTGGAGCATTGTTGGTTATAACTTGAACCACATTACGTGGCCCAACCTCACGTACGACTTACTTGATCAAATCAGCAATGAAGAACTTTTCTTTGTATTCCCCTTCACAGTTCACAACCTTCAAGAACATTGGACCACCCTCATTAATCACTAGGAAATTAATGAGAGGCCTCCTTTGAGAATCAGTCCACCCATCACAAACAATAGTTGCCCCTTTAGTAACCCATGTGAACTTTGTTTTTGTTTTTTTTTTTTTTTGAAAGGCAAGCGTGGGGGTTTATATGGGCTCCCCGGACCACTGAAAAATAAAAGGAATATGAAGGTTACATTCGTGCATATTTCCTACCTCTAGCATCATCAAATATAATCTTCTTAATATCTTCCGCAAAAGAGCTTGGAATGATCTCAACGAACTCATGAGTCGGTAAAAGTTTTGCAAATTTATCAGCTGCCTGGTTTGTCTCCCGTACCGCGGGCCTGAGCCTGCACTCTTCGAACTGTGTTAGAGCTGCCTTCATCCTTCTAGTGAGATGCACTGCTTCCCATGGGGGTGCTCTGTCAGTGGTAAGTAACTTGAGGGCATTGTGAGAGTCCATGCTAAACTCTAGTTTGTGATATGCATGTCTCTTGGCAAGCTGGATACTCAATTCAATCCCCTGCAGCTCGTGAAGAAAGACCGATTGCGCACGTTGGCTCCCTGCCTCGGCTGCCACCACTACGCCATCATGGTCCCTAATGATTGTTGCGTATCCCCCTTTAGTGCCTGTGAGTGAGCCATCAGAGTTTACCTTGAGTCATCAGAGTTTACCTTGAGCCAACCCTGTGCAGGGCGCTCCCATGCGTGTAATGTGAGGGGTTTTGAGTGTCATGTGAACTCTGTTGCCTCCAACAACCTTTGAATGTTGCCCCTTTCATTTTGAAGCAATGTCGTCCTCAATGCATTATACCCAGGGATCTTGAAACCACTAATGGACTTTGCTTTATTCGTTGCATATGTGAAAGCCTCCTGAAAATACGAATTCCTTGCGAGGTTGAATGGCAATGCAGCTGAGTAGAACGCCCTTGCAATCAAAGCATCCAACTCTTGTCGCTCACTCGTATTGAAAGCATTTGCAATAGGATTATTAGTGGTTCTCCTCTTCCTTTGTTCATTGTATGGAATTGAAGGACCAACCCCCCCCCCCCCCACTACTTGAACCCGGGTGCGGGTGACTACTTTATCCCACTGATGGAGGTAAAGGAACACTTCGCACCCTTGAACTTTCTGCTCTCAATGCAGCTACATCAACAAATTGCCGCACCTCTCTAAGTTGTATGGGGGAGATTTTGGCACAAATAGCTATCCCACGGCTTGTTATCTTCAACAAGTGGTCCTTCAATCTAGTAAGAGATCTCGTATAGTCTTTCTGACAAAAGTTACACCGCCATCCAAGGTTTCCCCCACCTTCACTTAGTCTTCTTATTATTGTCACATGCTTCCAAAGATCATCTCCAGTTACTTGGCCTAAACCAGTTTTTCTTTAGTTTTCAAACTTTTCTGCCAATAGGTGCAAGCTCAAATATGTGGTATTTGAAGTATTTCATGCATGCTTTCATATATATGCAGAGAAAGAAAAGAGAAAAAACAGCAAAAAAAAGAATCGCAGGAAAACAAAAAAAAAAGGAATCGCAGGAAAACAAAAAAAAAAGGAAACGAAATACAAAAAAAGGAAATCGCAGCAAAAAAAGGAATCGCAGGAAAAAAAAATGAAATTGCAGGAATCAGTATCAGAAATCGCAGGATCGATCGATCTCAGGAATCGGAGGAAAAAAAAGCAAAAAACAGAGAAAATAGCAGAAATCGCAGAAAAAAAAAACAAAAACAAACAAACGAAATCGATCGATCTACTTGGTGTTGATGAGGACGCCATAGATTCTCTGTTCTGAGTTCTCTCTACCTCCGTCTCTCGATCGATTCTCTGTTCAAAGTGTGGGTTTGTGGGAGTTAGGGTTTGCCTGTGTGGGAGAAAGGATCGATCGATCTGATTTATTTGCAAAATTTACAGTCAACGAAACCATGTCTGGACCGTGTCTAGCCGAGTCTGGACCGTGTCCAGACCGTATCCAAGCCGTGTCCAAAACAATCAACGAATTTTGACCGTTGACCCTGTGTCCAATACGTGTCCAGCACATGTCGGGCGTGAATCCGTGTCCGACACGCATTTGATGCGTGATACGGAGGTTTTTCGGAGAGTCGGTGCATCCTTGGTTACAATTCAAATAACCTAAACTGATCATTTGGTTCATATGCAAATAACTCTAGTAGGCATAACAGGTAAGTTTCCATGTTTCAATGTACTCTTCATTTCATATCTCACAACCGCAATGGGCCACAGTTCTTAATTCTCTTTGCCAACCCAAGCTCTACATGCTTAAATCAAGTCGCTTCTAGGCTAAACCCAAGCTACTATGTAATGTCATTTTCACAAGCAGGAACAAAGCAGAGAAAAAGGAAACAAAAATATCACACAGTAAATACCTGATCCAGCAAACCATATAACAGTTACAATGGTAGAAGCTAGATAGTTAAGGACTTTTTTCGCTATTCTAAAATGATTGAGACTTGTATGCAAACATAAAATGAATTATAGTATACTATGATTTTATTGGAAATTCATTAGTTGTTGTGTTTAAAGATGGCAATCTTCAAAGCCAAAGTAGATTGATGATCATCAACTAAGAATGAAGTTACTGGTAATTGCAAAAACAATGTACAAATTTCTATTCAACGAGAACATTTCAAACTGAATAATAACTACAATAATAAAGATTTCAAGACAGAACTCACCTGATTCAATGCCTATCCATTTCGTTTGTATATATTTGATTTGCGGGTGCGCTTTGTCGCCCATAATGAATTGGTGACTGGTTCCTGATTCCAATGAAGCCGCTTCTTGCAAAAACGATTCTGAATTTATTTTTAAGGTCAACACTCAATGGAGTGAAACAAAACCAATAAATAGGATGGAGCAAATATCACAACAAAGATCAATTGGAATCACGATTTACCCTGTGAAGCAACTTGAACCATATACATTTTCCAGAGATGGCTACAGAGTTGGGCAAGTATCATGCAGGTCTACACATCCCTAAACACCCAAAGATTTCAATTTTCATACTCTGGAGGCCCGAAAAATGGTAAATAAAAAGGCTTGAATGGACTCACATCAGTGTCTGTCGCAAGCAAAAGAAGCCCTAAACGTTGAAACATAACAGGTCTCAACAACAAATTAAACCCTAAATTTGAAACAAGGTCATAACAAATAAAAAAATAATAAAAAAACCAGCTTTTAGAGCTCTAATCTTAAGCTATTTAAGATCAATAGCAAGTTTTCCACCAAAACTGGCTCCAGTTACCAGGGTCCTTCCAAACTAAAATGTAGGGGTGGGCACGGGACGGGACGGGACGAGATATACCCATCCCGTTCATACGGGACGGGATCAGCGTGCTAATCTGGAGAATACATTTTGAACATATTATCAACTAGAAGTCTGAAGTTCTAAAATACATAGAACATATTAAAATCAACTCAGTTCTGCTGGAACATAATCAATTCTGCTGGAACATACTCAAAAAATACATAATCAAATCTGCTGGAACATATTCAATTCTGCTGGAACATATTAAAATACATATTCAATTCTACTGGAACATACTAAGTCTGCTGGAAGCCTGGAACAGTCTTGAATCTGAGCATAATATTGGAATCTGAGTCCAAGTCTGAGCATAATGTTGGAAAGAAAGTTGAACATTCTGAGTCTGAGCATAATGTTGGAACAGTCTGAGCATAATGTTGGAACATACTAATTCTGAAGTCTGAGTCTGAACATCTGAAAAAAGGAATGAAAAAAGGAAAGAAAGTTAGCTAACAGTAAGGCAAATTCAATCCTAGTTTTTTCTTTTCAATCTAAATTTGATCTTATACAAATTCAATCCCTTTTAGTAGCTATCAGTAAGGCAAATCTAATCCCTTAGCTAACAGTAAGAAAAATCCTGTTAAGTAATTCAATGCTGGAACTAGGGGTGGGCATTACATCCCGCGATCCCGATCCCGTCCCGATTTTTTCGGGTCTTAATGGGATTGAATAATTCCATCCCGATCCCCTCCCGTCCCGATCTAGAATGGGATGAGATGGGATGAAGATTTTCAATCCCGCCAATCCCGTCCCGTCCCGAACTAATTTTTCAATATTTATTATTTATTTATTTATTTTAGGATTGCAATATTTGGATGCCCATACAAATAACATTTTAGCATCTAAAATTCTCAATGTCGTTAGGCTATCAACTCATATTTGAAGACCAATTTGTTTAATTGTATTTAACTAGGGTACATTCGATTTCATTGAAAACTTTGGATACTCAACCTATAATACAATTTAATGGGTTCCTAGTATCATCTCATTTGCAAGAATAGATATGCATGAAAATTAAACTCTGTGAGAGATTCCAAAGACAGTTTCATGTGTTTATTATGGCATAGGTTACATTATATTTAGTTGATTGCATTTTGATTTATTATTTCATTTTTAGCATGGTTATCTGTGAACATGCAATTTGCTGAAGATCTATTTTAGTTATTGAAATTGCATGGTCAATTTGAAACACGCTGATCCCGTCCCGTCCCGTCCCGAACCCGTTTGGATTGGGACGAGGTCGGGAAGGAGTTTATCTCATCCCGTCCCGTCCCGATGCCGTATGAACGGGATGGGATAGGGATGGGTCTATCTCGTCCCGTCCCTAGCTGGAACATCCTAGTTGTTAAGTAAGTTAGCTAACAATTCTAAAATAAATAATTAAATAAAAATATTAAATCCCATTAAATAAACAATTCTATATCGGGACGGGACGAGATCGGGATGAAATTATTCAATCCCATTAAAACCCAAAAAAATCGGGACGGGACGGAAACGGAATCGCGGGATGGGATGCCCACCCCTACTAAAATGTGCCTTCAGAGAGCAATTTGACTCCATCAAAGAGCACAAACTTAAATCCTCAGTTGTCGATAGCTTTATGACACAAGCAAACTGCAATC
The DNA here is from genome assembly GCA_963556465.1 of Berberis vulgaris. Lineage (NCBI taxonomy): Eukaryota > Viridiplantae > Streptophyta > Magnoliopsida > Ranunculales > Berberidaceae > Berberis > Berberis vulgaris. The sequence goes on along the minus strand of OY747130.1, from coordinate 66,280,749 downwards.
ATATGCATACATGATTTAGCAAAGTCGATCACACATCTCCAAGTTGAAAATATAGATATTTAACATCGAAGGGTTCCCCTTAATATATTTCAGCTTCTTTTCAGTAAAAACAACTACTAAATCAAATTACTTTTGACGGTTTACAGCATGACTGATTCAGATATAGAGCAGTGCAGAGTTAGCTAATTGGACATTTTCAAACAAAAGCTTTCCAACAAAAAGGAAACACAAAAAAATAACAAGAGAAGCTTTGAGAGGATTTATCTATGTTAGTGCAGACATCAATTCTTTCTTTTTGTATCTGAAAAACTAACACTAATGACTTGTATCATTCACAGTAGGGGTGGGCACGGGACGGGATGGGACGAGATATGCCCATTCCTATCCCATCCCGTTCATACGGGATCGGGACGGGACGGAATGGGAAAAACCTCATCCCGACCTCGTCCCATCCCAAACGGATTCGGGACAGGACGGGATCAGCGGGAAGCCTGGACTGCTGGAAGCCTGCTGGACCTGCTGGAAGCCTGCTGGTGCTGCTGGAAGCCTGGAAGGCCTGCTGGAAGCCTGTTGGGCCTGCTGGAAGGCCTGCTGAAAGCTTGCTGGGCCTGCTGGAAGGCTTGCTGAAAGTCTGCTGGGCCTGCTGAAAGCCTGCTGCAGCTGGAAGCATGCTGCTGGAAGCCTGGAAACCTGAACATTTTATGCAAATGTTCATAAAATAAATAAATAAGTAAATAAAAATATTAATAATTAATATTAAAAAATTAGTTCGGGACGGGACGGGATTGGCGGGATTGAAAATCTTCATCCCATCCCATCCCATTCTAGATCGGGACGGGACGGGATCGGGATGAAATTATTCAATCCCATTAAGACCCGGAAAAATCGGGACGGGACGGGATCGGAACGGAAACGGAATCGCGGGATGGGATGCCCACCCCTAATTCACAGGCACGTTATCTGTGAGATTTTGGTTCCACCATTTTATCATGCTCCACTTGAGTACAAACGAGTCCACTCCTTTGCTGAAAGGTTCCCAAAAAAGAGAGGTAGGTGAAAAAGTCAAAAGAAAATGTAACATTAATACCAATAGAGATGTTGGACAATGCGAGTTAAGTGCAGTAGATTAGATCAACTGTAAACACACTGAAAATTAATAGTCACAGACCCACAGAGCATGTTAACTCGGTTCAGAGAAAATATCCAATTTTAATGATTATTTTCATTATTACTGCTGCAACTATTAATATCATGGACTGAAACAATGGAATTATTGTAAGTACCTGTTTCAACAGCTTCAGCTTCATTTGCCTTCCAATGTTTGGCAATATTTTCGGAAAGTGGATCGTCTGGTTTAGGAGCACTAAGAAGTGCTTGGATGCTGATCTAGGATACAAAGAAATAATTAAATAGCATCAACTAATTTTAAGAACAGGGATTCAAGTGGAATTTATCAAAATGGAATTGGCAAAGGATCACTTAGAGTTGTGACTGCCAGTATCCCACCATTCCTCTTCATGGACTACTATTTTATCTTAAGCAAATGGTTTACAAGAGTTTACTTAATTATGTATAGAACACAACGATTATGTTACCTCAGCAATATTGTCCAGATCTGTAGCGCTGGACTCCACTTGTCGTTAAGAATGTCAAGGCATATCCTTCCAAGCTGCAATAACATATGCCCACAAATATGAAAGCTAAAGTGGCATTTCATCAAATTGACTGTATACAACAACCAATCAAAGCAAAGTAACACAAAATTAACTCCACCTACCTCAATCTCCCAGCTTCAACTCATGCAACAGAATCCTTCAACCGAGCCTGAATTCCTCTGAATTGATCCCTAACTCCATCACAGCCAAAAACCACAACTCATCCACAAATGAAACAATGTCAACACTTCAAATCAAAAATCTCACACTAAGCCCTAGTTTAGATATCAGACACTGAAATACAGATCTAAGATCTAACATCAAATGAAATTCAAAAGGAAGAGAACCAATAAAGCTCATACTTGATGTTGTACATGTGGCGATAGTGAGAAACGAAGAAGAATAGAGGAGAAAAAATAATCAAGTACCCTTACCATCTAACAGATCTGAAATGGCGATAGTGAGAAACGAAGAAGATTACTGAAGAATTCTCAATGAAATTGAAGTTGCTCCAGGAGTTGATGAAACTGAAGAAGCTCAGATCTCCTTTGAATGATCGATTGATTCCTCTCAAAAAAAGCAGCGAATGAACAACTCGGCTTAATCGATTTTGTCGTTTGGTCTTCATCGCCATTGAAGAGTGTTTTGCTCGATCTCGCCTTCTTATCTAGTTTGATTTTATGAAGAGCAAGAGAAAATAGAAAGATAAGTAGGGAGAGTGCGTGAGTGAAACAACAGAAGAAGATATCCAAATCAAGAGTTCAGCGAGATAGAAATTGAGGAGAGATCGATCGATACAGAATGCAGAAATCGATGGAGAGCGATGAATCAATCTAGAGTGATGAGATAGAAATCTTCGATTGAGAGTGAGAGAGAGATTTGCAAGTTTGAGAGGGTTTTTAGGTTTTGTAGGGGTTTTGGGTGGAACTGAACAGTGAAAGGGCACTTGTTTACTTATTTTTATAAATTATTTATTAAATTATTAATTTAATTTTAGTAACTTCACTCAATAATTAATTTTTTTTTTTTGTTGAGCCACAATACTTATGACATAACAAAGAGTTAAAAATAAAAAAATATTGATGTTGCAAATTACTTATTTTGGTGTAGCGTAAAGTGAGTCCATTACGTTGATATCCGAGACAATGAGAGATTCTCATATCTAATATTGCTAGAATTCTAGGAGATAATAATTGATATTAGTTTAATTCTATGAACACCTGTTGGATGATTCAAAATCCTTAGCATGTCTCTCTTTGATTCTTAAACTCAATTTTAAATTGTTTTTCTACTTTTCATTAGTTTAGAAATTTTTTATTGTTGTAACCTCCTTTCAAATTAGTTTAAATAGATTGTAGTTGTATACTGTGTCTTCTTTCCTCGTGGGATCGACCCATATTTTTCATTGTCTACCAGTTAGGCAACCGTGCATTTGCGGTATAACAATCAAGTCAAATTAACCGATTAATTTAGGTTAGTAATATCTGATCAATTTCTCTTGAGAGATCTCAACACTATGACAGCGTGAAGAACAAGAGACGTTTTTCTCTTGCATGAAGGAATAAAGTTGTGATCATGTATGGCTTCTCATGGCATATTGAAGACTACAACGGTGGAGGGAATGAACTTTAGGAAGCAGGGCTCTCCAGCCATTGTTCTAACAGATGGGATGTTAATAGTGGTGAAAATTTTATGGGGAACTATGTGATAGTGCTCAAGTTTTCAAGCTATAGACCTACCCTTGAAGCAATTCGTGATTCTATTCATATATCGTCGGGAATTTTGGGTGATTTTTCTATGGGTTTGCTGGATCCTAGGCACGTAACGGTGCGTCTACAGTCTGGGGAGGAAGCAAAAAAGGTTTTGTCTAAAGACTCCTTCATGATTAGGGGAGTGCGCTTCAAAGCTTTCCATTGGAGAGTTTAGTTTGCGAGTTGATCCAGTGGTCGTTCCATTGTGGGTGGAATCGCTAACCTCCCGCTTCAATTTTTCACCATCCATTACTGAAGGCCATTGGTAACTCTTTTGGAGGATTTTTGCATATGGATGACAGCACTAAGTGTTTATCGCATCCTACGGTATCTCAGATGTGTGTCGAGATGGATCTTTTGGAGCCTCTTCCGACGCGAGTTTGGATAGAGAGTTCAGAGAATAAAGGTTTTTGGCAAAAACTTATCTTCTCGGGATTCAAATATTGTGAGGTATGTTCTTTGATTGGTCATGATGTTTTGGTTTGCAAGAGGAAGCTTGGTTCGAATAAAAACATAAATTCGGCGGTAGGGAAAGGAAATGTCAGGGCCATTGAGAACTAAAAGAAGGTACAACAGAGTGCGAAACAAGTCTATAGGCCCATTGTGAAAAACATACTAGTAGGTGATATAGAAGGAGCGGGTAAAGTTCAGACTGACATGGGGAGTGTCAGTGGAGCAAAGGATTCTAATGGGCAGGAGATCTTGAGTCTACCAGTAATGGGAGAGGTGGCAGTGATGAGTACAAAAAAACATGGAAGTCTCAAACTCGTTTGCAGCCTTGTACAATTTAGAGGATGATGAAGCAGTCCTTGCTCACGCAGAGGTGCATATGGAAACTAAAAAACTTTAGAAGAGGTACACACGCATAGCTCACTTTTTTTTTAGGTCCTACTACTAGTTTGCTTGTTATGGGTGTTAACAATGATGTAAAAAATTATTTGGAGAATTAGTTGGTTGGAGACAAAAATGAAGTGGATGTTAATTCTGTTAGTAGCTCACAGGCCAGTTTGTTTAAAAAAAATCAAAGATGGTTGCTTGGGTCCCGGGTGTTCACTAAGTGGAATAAATAAAGCCATCCAGGCAATGAGACAGGAAGAGGTGAGTAAATATGAACTTTCGGTTAATACAAAAGCTGGTCGGTTGGATACGGAAGAAAAAATTTAGGAGGCGAATGATACTGACGTGGCCATGGAGGTCGTAGAGGTGCCAGGGAGGAAGTCATTGGACATTTCTGTAATGTAGGGCAATCAGGGTATGGGATTGATGCAAGGACCTGTGGAAGTCCATCTGGAAATCGCAAGTTTTCAGACAGAAGATGTTAATTTTTTAAGGGCTTTTTTTTTACCCTTAACCCTCCCACCCCATGCCACCGACCGGTTTCAAACCCGTGACATGTGATTCTATCCGCCACACCTCTAGGTCCAAAAGGTCAAAGGAAAAAAGAAGTGTTGATTGTTGATACTGTGGAATGTGTCAGGAATTAGCGTCAAACTCAGAACTTGGACCACAGACAACCCTGATTAGAAATATGGAATTGGGATCCCACTCAGATGGAGAAATTGGCAGATCTACCAAAAAAAATAAATTAAAGTGGCGGCACCACCTGGGAAAAGACGGCCTAACTAGACAGACGATTGCTATCTCCATGGTTACTAATGATTGACCACATATTGTTTTGGAATGCTCGAGGAGTTGGGAACAGGGCTACTCATTACAATTTAAAGAATATGACTGCCAAACAAAATGTCAGAATCCTGATGATTGTAGAGCCTATGATTGATGACAGCAGGTATTTGGAAGTTGGGAATAAAGTCAAATTATCGGATTTTGTGTCTAATGGAGTAGTTGGAAGTAAGATTTGGATTTTTTTTGGCGAATGATATATCATTTGCAGTTCTTGGAATCACAGACTAAATTATTCATGGAAGGATCACGGATAATTCCAATGCCCGGACTTTTGTGATTTTTTTGTTTATGCCAAATGCACGGTGGAGGAAAAACGTGAACTCTAGATGAATATGGAAAAAATTTCCTTGGGTTGTGATGAACCTGTGTTGCTGGGGGGATTTTAATATGATTATTAGCAGGCAAGAGAAAATAGGAGGCAACCCGCCATCTATGTCTAAGCATGGCTGAGTTTGCAGATTCTATTGGGAATTATGGCTTACAGGATTGCGGATTTTCGGGCTCGCATTGACTTGGTGTAATAATAGGCACGGAAGAGACCAGATTTGGGCAAGGCTTGAAAGAATTCTGGTTAATGAAGAGTGATTGTCCCAGATGTCGAACACTAGAGTGGAGCATTTACATCGTACCTTTCAGATCATGCGCTTTTGCAGGTTTCTATGCCAATTCAGGCGTGAGCAGGTATTCCATTTAGATTTCTTAATATGTGGACTACTTACTCCACATTTGATGATTTAGTGAATTCTGCATGGAATGTTGATTTGGGGAGTATGCGAGCTATTGATAAGATTGATGTGAAACTCAAAACACTTCGTAAGAAGCTTATTATATGGAATAGAGAGGTCTTTGATAATGTTTTCTATAGACTAAGATCACTGGAAGATGAAATGCAGCTGTGGGAAGTTATTTACTTTCTGGTTGGAATGATGGTGGAAGCAATGGATTGAATGTCAATGCCAACTGGGATGTGAATGCGTATAGAAACCTGAACCGTTGTCAAGCAGAATACAAGTTAGCTTTGAAACAGGAAGAATTGTTTTGGATACAGAAATCAGGTAAGAATGAACTTAAGGAAGGTGATGCATGCACTAATTATTTATTTGCATCGATCGAGATTAAACAAAAGCGCAGAAGGATTGAAAAGATTACGCTTTCCTCTAGTTCAGAAATCACCGATGCTGGAAAATTTTATGTGAAACAAATGGGTTCTTCAAGACTTTACTCTCTTCTTAGGATAATCTGGTAGAGGACCAGGGGTTGTTGGACTATATTCCTAGTGTTATTTCTTCCTTCGTTTGTGATGATTTAATCGAGCAGCCGTCATTAGAAGAGATAAAGTAGGCTACATTCAATATTTTGAAGAATAGTGCCCCTGACCTAGATGGGTTTACTTCAGGATTCTTTCAGTCTTGCTGGGATACATGGTACGGATATTTGGGAAGCAACCATTCAATTTTTTAGGGGTGATGCTTTGCTAGGAGCCTTATCTGCTAATCTAATTGCCCTTATCCCGAAGGTGGACTCCCCGGGTTCTTTTTGGGACTACCAATTAGCCTTTGCAATGTCATTTATAAAATATTTAGTAAAATATTGTGCAATAGGTTGCCTTTATGGCTTCATGAAATGGTGTCACGGGAACAAGGTGTTTTTGTTAAAGGGAGGTCCATTGTAGAAAATATCAATCTTGCGCAGGAGCTGATTAGGGACATTGGGAATAAGTCCTTTGGTGGGATTGTGATGCTCAAAATTGACATGAAGAAAGCCTATGACAGACTAGAATGTGGATTTCTTATTTTAGTTCTCAGGAGGTTTGGTTTCAATCACAAGGTTTGTCATGTTATCTCTAACTGTATTACTAATTGTGGTTTCTTAGTTCTTTTACAATGAACGTACAATGGGTATTTCAATTCTACTAAAGGATTAAGGCAGAGAGATCCTCTCTCCGCTTTGTTATTTATTATTGTGTCAGAAGTCCTCAATGGAAGCTTATCCAGGGCCTTCCAGAAAGGAGAGATAGGTTACTATCATACTCCATGGGCATGTGCGTTTTTCACGCATCTACTTTATGCTAATGATACCTTGATCTTCTTGAATGGAAGTAAAACTTCTCTGTTGGGTTGATGAATTTTTTGGAGAAATATTATTGTTCAGTCTCAGGTCAGAAATTTAATGATCATAAAAACTCCTTTATGCTAGATGATAAGACGGAGTTGAAAGAATTGTGGCAGCCAAATCCCACACGGGATTTCAATATAAAGGGGCTATTATGAAATATTTGGAGGGTCCGTCTATCAAGATCGATGTAAGATAACATATTTCGAAAAGTTGTTTCTAAAAGTTCAGAGATGGGTAGATGGATGGAATGCTAAACTTATTTCCCCAAAAATAAGATAATGGATTGGTTTTGATTAAAAATGTGTTGAGCTCCATCTCAGTTTATATTCTTAGTGTTATGCATGATCCCCAAAAATTATAGTAGATTTCTTTCGGGGAGATTGTGAAGGCAGATTGAAAAAAAAAAAAAAGTGGGTTGGTTGGGATAAGGTTGCACGCCCAGTCAGGGAAGGAGGCTTAGGAGTGAGAGATTTCTTGTTGGTTATAGAGCCTCTAGAGTTAAAGTTTTGTGAAATATGCATAATGCTAATTCCTTGTAGGCGGTATTTATGAGCAAACATATTGGAAGCAGGGTGTCCCTTTGAGTAGACAGTTGATTAAATGGATTGCAACCTCGTAGATGAAAGACTTATATAAAATCAAGGATTTATTTCTGGTTAACTCGGCTTGGAGGATTGGTCAAGGAAATACAGAACTCTTTGATGAGAACTGGAATTTTGTGTTGGTTTTTCTGGACCAATGGAAATAAGTGCACAGGGTCCTTGGCCTTCCATTGAGGAGGTGAATAGTGGAAATTTTATGCATATTAGTTTTCTGCTCCATAGCTTAGCTAATCAAATTATTAGAAATAAGTCTCAGAGGATAGACGAATCAGGCTGACTCGTGTGTATGGAATCCTAATGCAGATGAGTCTTTTTCTACCAGATATGCTTATGACTTGCTCAAGGACAGATGGACAGAGATGGCTTTGTTTAATAAGATCTGGATGCCCTTAGTCCCTACGAGAATATCAGTTTTCATTTAGAAACTTCTCTATAGAGGGGTGCCAGTTAATGGAGAATTACCTTGTTGTGGGTTTAGCTTAGCTTCCATATGTAGATGTTGCCCGAAGATCAAATCTTTAAATCATTTGTTTATAGAAGAGATTTTGGCTCGGAAAGTATGGGAACATTTTGAAGGTTTTTTTATATTCATGTTAGGAAGCTAGCAGAGATTTCGACACTCCTCTTAATCTGGTTTCGATGGGCGAATAGAGTCTCACGGGCGGGTGTTTTATTTCTTATGACGTCATTATTAGTGATATGGGAGGTTTGGAAACAACATTGTAAGTATTTGTATGAAAATGTCTCTCCGAATGCCTTTACAATGATTATTATTGTGAGAATATGGCTTAAACTTATTAATTCGGTCTTTGTTCCAAAAAGAGTTAACTCAAATAAGGATGTGGTAATAGCTCTTGGATTGCATGTGCGACCAATGACCCCGAGAATGAATAGGATTGTTTATTGGGAATTCCTCCCGAATGATTTTGTAGTTTTGAATGTTGATTGGTCATCTGAGAATAACTTAGCAGTAGGTGGGGTGATGATTCGAGACCATATGGGAGATTGTTTGACAGCACATCAATTTTTTTTTTGCGAATGAACGAATAATAAGGTGGAAACTCTTGTGCTTTTGCAAGGACTTTGGTTATGCTATTGAATGGGGTTTTAAAAAGATCATGGTTCAAACGAATTCGGCTTTGGTTAAAGGTTGGTTCTATACAGATTTTAAGATTCCATGGGTTTTCAAAAAATTCTAGGATGAAATACATCATCTACAAGGCAGAAGATATGTTGTTTGCTTTCATTTGTACAGGAGAAGAATGCAGTGGCAGATGCTGGCTAGAAGGGCGCAACAGGAAGGGTTAACTAGGAGATGGAAATATCATGGATTCCAAAGAAAATTTTGGGACTGGTCAATTTAGATAAGTCTCACATGCCCTATGTTCGTATCTCTTGACATGAAAGGCACTGAGATAGAAGGAAGAATAAGGGTGTTGAGGGGATTTTTTGTTTCTACTCTGCATGGTTGCTTGTTTTTTCCTTGCTAGGTGTTAATCATGGTTTAACGTGGAAGTTGGTTTGGGAAGAGTTTTGTAGCCTTAAAGAAAATTTAGTTTCTTTGTGTTAGTACATTCAATTTTTGACTTTTTGAATCGGGTAAAGTCGTAACGTACCTCCGAATAGAATGTAAATCGCTTTTGATGAATAAAGATCTGGCATCCCATAGTTGCCCCTCTTTCCTGGAGGTTTAATTAAAAAACAATTAATCTTAGATAAAGAAAGAAAGGAAAAATACACTCTGGCGAACAGTAAATATATTTTTAAAATGTGCATTCAAAATGTAAATATATTTTTATTATTCTAACACTATAGGGTTATAGTACTTGGGGGTACATGTTATAAAAAAAAACATCCTTAAAAAAATCAATTATAACAATTATGTACGGTGAGGGATAAGACTATAGTGTAGAGAACTAGGTGGCGTTTATTTTTAGCTCTAGAGAAACCTTTGGTTCTAAATAAGAAATAGATTATTTTTACCAAGTGTTTGTTTTAATTCTACTCAAAAGCATAATTAGCTGTTAATAGGTTTTGAGTTCAAAATATTAAGCACCAAGGGTGGTACTGAATTTAGGGAACTTAGTGCTATTGCTATAAGTGCTGAATTTAAGGTACCATTTCTCGCTCCAATGAGCCTTTTCTTTTAATTTTTAGTAAGGGAAATAAACTACAAACCCAACAGTTCACTGCCAAAGCAGTGTGCGAACATTGAGCCATCAAGTTTTTCTCAGCTAATAGTGTTTACTACTAGCTCTATTAAAAGACAAGATTGGCTTCCAAGCCCAGCTATGCGAGGCATTGTAAGTGCTATTTTATTTTCTAAATAATATGAAAAGTCAAAAACTCCTCATACGGGTTACCCAGAATCATGTCCAAAACTGCTCCCCTTGCAATGCTATAATTAGTTGTTTTACAAAAGTTTTTGTGCAACTTCATCAATATTCATGTTTCTTATTTAGGGCCAAAACGCAAACACCGGTATTCCATCTGCTTTATTCAAAGTCTTATTTAAATAAGAGGACTTCTCAACAAGTTTGTATGCCTTGACTTAGCATCAAGGAAGCACATGCTCTTCGACAAACTTGTATCCGTGTCTAACACGTATCTGACCCCCACACTCACTCATTATTGATCCATCTGAAGTGAATGACTCTTTCAATTGCAATTCAAGATAAATAGGGAAAAAACTACTAAAGCATAGAGCTTCTTCTTAATCTTTGTTTTTTCTTCTTCTTTCATTTGCTTCTTCTCTTCTCTACTTCTTATCTACTATATTTTTTTCTTGCAACTGAGTGTCATCTTTTTCTCCGCCTTTGCACCTCTTATTCTCTATGTTTTTTCATATTCATGTTCTTTTCTACTTGCAACGAAGATGAAGACACTCTAGGAGGGCACTTTATTCGATTATTGTTCATGTTTATATGATATTAGAAAAAATAGTATGACATGTCAAGGTGTCATCGAGTCCTAGTTTTTGAGAAATTGTCAAATCGGCATGTCTATGTCCGACACGAGGCGCATGTTCGTGTCAATGCATCCTTGCTTAGAATGTAGTAAATCATAATATATGTGTATTTCTATGTACTCCTGAATGGATTTGCATTTCCGGAACAACATGCATTACTCTAAATTTTCTTCAATATGTTCCTATGACTCCCATAAGTGATCACAAAACATTCCTTGCAGAACTCCCAACAAATTAAATGCACTTGGAAAGCTTTTGTACATATTTGCCAGAAAAATGGTGATATTGGTAGAATATGCATCCTAATTGTGTGTTACATAGTAGTGCTGCAACTATTTTTTCTTATGATACTCATAACGGAAAATGACCTTGAAGGCTTACTTTTCAACAAAATAGACCATTTTGGTACCATAGTTGAAGTACTAACTAATTAATACCTATTTTTAAAATTTTATGGCCAATAAAGCCTAATTTATTAGGTTAAAAAACAAAGTAAGGAAATAATCTTACCTTCATAATCTCAAAAATCATAATGTGAATCTCGATGTATCATCTATTATGCATCTAAATAAACTTTTATTGCAAAAATCAAGGAGTATCAATGATGTAAATGATTGTCTTCTAACCCAAACCCCTACCTCTCTACTTAAACTAATCATGTTATTCCTCCACATCCAATATCATTAACTCCAAATACCTTACTTTCACAATTTTTTTAATCGTTGATCCACAACATATTGTTTTTGTTGAGGAGGTTACAACCACAACAAAAATTAAGTTTTGCAAACCCTTCAAACACTGTCATGATCAATCAAATATTCATGTGAAATATCTGATGGAAATCACTCTCGTCTTTGTCAATTGATGATTCCAATGAAAAGATATTTGAACTACATATTTTCCACCAAGGATTGAAGTGGTTAGTACATTAATAGATTGGATATTGTTTTTTTAGAACTTCCTTTTGATTCGAAAGATTAAAAATCATACCCCAGCTTGTCATGGAGGGCCATGTATGCATTAACTTCAGCAAATGAGTTACTATGAAATAAACTAACTTCAATTTATTTAAGAATGTTTATTAATTTTTAACTCAACACTTTATTTCTAATGGGCACAAAACAATTGTGATCTTCACCCCTCTGGTTATGAAACAAATCCCCCCCCGCCCCCTATACATGGGTTCAATTAAGGGGAGATAAGATCCAAGGATAGAGTTATTCTTGTTTACCTTGGTATGTGATGTTGTAATGTGATAATCATAGATTGCGGAATAAGCTCATGATTATTTTGGACATGAGAGAAAAGGGTTTGAGGAAGAAGACAATCATTCACATCATTGATGTTCCTCGATTTTTGTAATGAAAGTTTATTTAGATTCATAATATATGATATCTCGAGATTCACATTATGATTTTTTAGATTAAGAAGGGTAAGAGTGTTTCATTACTTTGTTTGTTAATCAAGGTTAAGAAATTAGGCTTTGTAGGTCATAAATTTATAAAAATTGGTAGTAATTAGCCATTACTTCAACTATCGTACATGATGTAGTCGTTTTTCGCTCTCTGCTTTAACATAGTTCCTATTGTCCTGCACAAGTAACACACGTGAGCCACGGATCACCACTGTTGTGGCCGATGGCATTCTGATGCTAAAGTCAGACAAGGATCTAAGAAAGGTGTAATGCTGTAATAGGGAATTTGTAGCATACCTTAGCTTACCAACCTCATGTCTTATTTATAGTGCAAGGATTCCTGGTTCTACCAGGCCATCGTAGGCGTAGTTTAGGAAGGAGATCTTCATGGAAGTCCTTTTCTAATTAGGAGTCGTACTATAGAAGGGAAGTTCCCAGTTAGCCTTATGCTCCTAGATATTCGAGGATAGTTCCCAATGCGAGAGCAATCCGTAGAAGGAAGATTCCCAATATGGAAGGTACTCTGGCATTTGCTTCCTAGTTGGAAGCAGAGAGCAGTTGTAGTTGCCCATCCGAAGCTGATCCTCGAGATATTTGCCTTAGTAGGACTTATGGGTTTGAGGATAGTTGTGAGACGTGTGAGCCTAGCATGCTGTGAGGAAGAAAACGAAAATCTCAAAAATCCACGCAGGATTATCCGTTTCCCCCAAAACTCGGGACGTGAAAATTCAATAACAACAGAAACAAATAGCAGCAACAACTAAACATGATTTAATTACTGAAACAAATAAAACTCTAACCCGGAAAGGACTGGCGTGGCTAGCTCACTAGCGAAACTCCTGTAACGCAGCTCAAAATCTCTAAACCTGAAAGGCTAATTGGCTACATTCCCAAAGGAATGTACCCAAGAAGCAAAAGCTCACTTGGGTCAACAATAAAGCTGGTGTGAGAAATCTTCATCCCAAAATCAATAAATCCGCACATGACAACGTTAAAATAAACGAAACAATAAATAACCACACCATCAGGTAGTTCCTCAATGAGGCAAATGTGTTATCATCCTAACTATAGAAATTGACTATGGCAAGTCTGACCTGCAGAAATATGAGTAGACTTGCCATCCTGCATGAAAATGTTAGAAGCAACCGGATAATATTTCTAAGTTATCAGTCCTCACAAATGTGATTTATTTTCAAACAATGATAAAATTCATAGTCATATTAGACTATTATTGAAATATTAACAAAACACATTTTCTACCTTTAGGAAGACATGTAGTTCTCATTCAATGGTTGAATGAACATTTAGTTTCTTCCTTTAAGGTAATCATGCACATACACCAAAAAGAAATCTCGCTTCTTTTCCACAATCGCACTATCCTCCTTGTGCCGAACACACATCACCCAAGTGTGCCTCCCTTGCCTTCGAAAACCACTCGGAGGGTACATGTTCCAAGTGGGGTGCCACCTCGAGGAACATGTCATCTCACCTGAAGTTCGATCCATGGCAAGCATTTACTAAATCTACACGTACAACCGAACTCACATGGAACGGTGCACCGATATGCAAGCAAGTCTGTATACCCATAATAATATCACACGTATACAAGCAAGTCTGTATACAAAAATTTATTTTCTTTTCACATTTTTTTTCTTCGGAGTTGTGGAAAAAAACATAAAAAAAATATCAACTAAAACTCAAAACTCTTTTATGGTGACACTTTGTTAACCATAAGTAAATCAACCACAGTATCCACCATTCTTTTGGGGAACAAGTAATATTTGACACATTGCCAATTCACACATCTCATTTCTTTGCATCATATGAAAAACAATATGCATACCAATTCGCATAAAAATACAAATACTCATGCTAAAACAAGTGCTCAGTTAAATTCCAGCCAATATCTATTACTAGAAAATTTTCTTCTAGACCTAAACTAAATAAGGGTTTAATCATACATAAAACTAATACAGACAAGACATTATCCCTTAAGCTACCACTTCTAACAAGTTGCCGAGAATGACAGGGCAACAGATGTTGTCTAGAATGAAATGTTGAGCTTACGAGCGCTACCAAAAGGGGTAAAACACTGCTTACAATGTCAAGTTGAAGTCCAGATAGCCATATCAAAGTTTTTGTAGATATTTCCTACTACATAATCAAATGAGAAAATAACAGTTTTTATATCGTACCCCAGTTGGTTACAAACGATGAAACTATGATAGGACCTTGGCAGCTAGGTATACTCCAGGATGCAACATGGAAAAGCTCATTAGGCAAACACTTCATATGAATTTGTTGGATGAACTATCAAAAGAGAATACATGCTAATGTAGTTCACAACCACCATTATTATATCAGACATCACAACACCATTTCATATCTCTGTAATCAGACTTCTACCTAGAATTCCTAATCATCACGTAGTGGGTAGAACAATGAGAATATGACATATGCATGGGTTAGCTAATATCAAACATTTTCATGTTACAAGTTGTGTCATAATTAGGTTCATTAAGCTTATGCAGATACACAACTAACGCACCGAGGACCATGTACTTTAACACCTAGAGTTCTCCTGAACTCTCGCCACACTTGTGTTGTGACTCCCAACTCTCAAGCCCAAAATCAGTCTGCCAGGAATCTCTATAGGAGAAGGCTCCTAAATGAATGGGAACTACAGCAGATATGATAACAGAGCAGGTAATCTATCATTATCTACAACTTAAGTAATGTTTGGGCCCATCAAGAGAAGGTGTTGAAAACAATCAAAACACTAATTGTCCAAAGGTTGAAGCCAAGTTCAGAATATACGGATTGGTGTCCTAGTGCTTTTGGGGAAGTCAAGTTACAAATGCATTGCAAACTTGGAGATTTCAGTGGTGTTATGTTTCCATTTCCAATATGAAGCATTTGGAGATTTCATTCTGTTCATGTTGTTTACAGACAGACAGTCCTTGTTTCTTGGCTCCAATATAAACATTGCCATTCAAGTCACCAAGGTGCTCTGTTCACTTCAAATGATGAATTAAAACATCAAGTAGGCTTTGAGACCAAGTAAAGCTGTAAATAGCTAATTTGGTGAGCATGTGCTGCAAAGGTAATTTGTGCTTTAAACAATGATTTTCCCTATCTACTTACACTTAACTCATACCAAATTTTATAACTTTAATCTAAGAGAGTTGGTCAAATGTTTTATATTTGGCTATTTGAGCTCAAAGACATTGCTTGGAAGGTTATGGTTCCTTAGTCAAATTAAGAAACACAGTTTATCACCACTACACTCAACCCCAACTACATTATGGTTTGTAGGCTATGTGCTACTGTGTTTATCCTTCTATGTGATCTAATGGTTGGAAGTTGGAACCTTTATGTTGTTCACCCAAAGAACCCATTGGCACCATATCACAATTCACTTTCTTCTTCTTCTTTAGTCAAGGTATAATTTTATCATCCATCCTTACTACCTTGATGCACATCAACTTCAGTCCTTGTGCTGCTCTCTGACAACTTTTCATTTGCACAAATAAACTCGATTCATTGTCATTGTTACTCAACTTGTTTCTACTGAAATGGGCTTAAAAAAAAAGGGCTTCAGTCACAATGGGGTTTCACACAAACAGAGTTTCAATCATCAATGAGGTTTCACAAAAAGCTTCAATAATCAAAGGGGTTTCAAAAAGAGTTCCATCATCAAAGTGGTTGCAAATTACTACCCAAACACAAACTAAAATGAAGTAAAAGAACTCAAACAAACGTCATAAATAACCAAAAACAGAGAAATGGGGTCATCATCACTCAACATTCTCAATTCATACAAAAACCTAAAAAGGAAAATGAAGAAAAACTCACCATAATCATAAAGGATTTGCGCAGCCAACGCAATCATCCCATCATCCTCTCGCCTGCGATTTCTCCCTCACCATTCCCAGCGCCGCCAACACTTCTCCATCGCCACATAGTTCCTCACGACCTCTCTCGACTTCGTCACCGCCGAAAAGGGTAAGAGGAAGAGCAATCTTGCTCTTCCTGTTGCACAAAAGAAGAAGGAAAAGGAGAAAAGAAAATGAAGAAGGAAAAAGGGTTTTTTTTATATGGTGGGTAGCTATTCGCCCCCACCGAACTTTCGAATGCACCCACCCTCTTTCACAAAATAAAACCCTAATCATTAGTTAAATAAAAAGCCCAAAACCAAGCCCAAATACAATTGAGTAACAATCCATCAACATTAGAGTTTATAAATTTTTGGCTAAACGCACACACACACCGTATTCTATTTAGTAATGGCAAACAAATTTTTTTTCCAAATAATTGAGATTACAACATATGCCATAATAATAAATAAGAAATTTTTATATTTATTTAATTAGGCGGGTATTACATGGGAACCCAACCTCTATTTAGGTCATCTGCAGTGTAGAGCCTGACTCTTTCATTTTCTTTGCTTTCAAATATATCGCTTGATGGAGATTTTATTAACCTAAATTAATAAGTTAATCAACCCTACTTGTAATACGGCAAGTACACGGCTGTCTAACTGGTAGACAATGGCAAATATGGGTCGATCCCACGAGGATTGACAAGACAGTCGAATTCTAAGACTTATTTAAACTAATTTAGAGTTGGGGTTACAGCAGATGTAAATTACTAAATTAAGATAATGAAATTGAACACCTAAATATTAAACTGATAAGATGATAAGAGAGTGGACCGAGACATCGAATCCACCACAGTTTATTTGAGATTTGTGTAATCCAAATTATTGTTTTCAAGAATCAACATGACTAATCTAGAGATTGATCTAAGTTCACAATTGATTTCAGCAAAGACATAAACCCTTAGCATTGCATTTCTTCCTACGGCACACACAATCACAAGTTTATTGTAACTAATTTTGAACCCCTAGCATTGCATGTCTTCTTACGACACACACAATCACAGATTCAAATTAATTTATTAAAGCAAGCTTCGAATATCAACAAAGGGAACTTCTAACTACCGATTAGTCTAGATAATTATTCTGGATATAATCGGTGATAGCAAATTATTGAAATTCAGAAATCAACTGTGTTTAACATTCAAGCATATAGAAAACAATAAATTTAGATATGACAAACTCTAGGAAACCCTGTGGTTTCATCTTCGCCTCGGAGTAGGGTCTAGAAGATCACGGTGGATGGCATCACAACACTGGTATAGGTGGAATCCATCTCAGCACGAATGCGCATCCCGAGAAAAAAACTGTTGGTGGACTGTGGTGGCTCAGACAGAAATTTGGGGTGCGAATAGCCTGATTGAAAAATCAATTTTCTCTCGCTCTTTTTCCTGTGTTTCTTCCTCGTTGAGCTCCTCGTGATATTCTTATATGCTTTCTGTTCTCCCTGTTGTGAGTTGCTCCGGTACCTGCAAAAGAGAGGGAGAGATGGAAGAACAAAGAGAGAGAGCGAAGAGACACGACGGAGGAAGAGGACGAAGGAGGTGAAGCAGAAGGTGCTGGTCTATGCGCTCTCTGTGTCTGGGCTGCTCAGTTCTGTCGCAAGGTGGCTGGGTTGCTGAAGAAGAAGAACAGGTAGAGAGAGAGACGAGAGATGAGAGAAAAGGGTTGCGGTGTGGCTGTTGTTTGGCGTGATGGAATAGGGAGGAGTAGGAGTTGCTATGTTTTGGTGGTGGTGTTCATGGGTCGTATTGGCTGCCAGAGAGAAGAGGG
Organism: Berberis vulgaris; assembly: GCA_963556465.1. Lineage (NCBI taxonomy): Eukaryota > Viridiplantae > Streptophyta > Magnoliopsida > Ranunculales > Berberidaceae > Berberis > Berberis vulgaris. The sequence goes on along the minus strand of OY747130.1, from coordinate 66,262,848 downwards.
GACACTCAGGAAGAGAGAAGACAGTTGATGATGGTCTGCGGTTGTGCAAAACATGGTGCAGAGGAGGTTTCGGTGGTGGTGCACTGGTGTGTGGGCAGTGATGTTGTGGAGGAAGAGGAACAGGGAGGTGCTCCATGTTTTGTGCGTGAGGACGTGAGGCTCTAATGATGAAGGAAGAAGAGGAAGTGGTGATGGGGAAATGATCGCGCTGTCGTTCCTCCTATCGAGCAAGGATCGCCGGCAAGGTGGATGTTGCGTGGTGGCTGGAAAAAGAGAGAAGAAGGAAATAAACGTAGGGAAAGAGATCGTGGCAAGAAAAGGGAGAGAGGAAGCATAAATAGGGTTCTCCTCTTTCCTTGTTAGGTTGGGTTTGGGTTTCTAGGTCAGCTTTTGGGCTTGGGCTTAGGTTAAATTAGGTGGACTTAGGTTTGTTTGGGTTAGATTTAGACATGTGATCTTCTACTTTATACTATCATTTGAATTAACCAATTGATCATTCTTCAAATTGTCACCTCAATGTGATTTCATCGTTCACGCTCAAATTCCTACAAAAACATGAAAACGAAATAATTAGAATGAAATATAATAATCGAAATACTAACATATTTAAATTAAGGGATATATTATGTAATAATTACGTGAATATCAAATACCCTCAAACCTATATTTTATTAGTCCTCGAGCAAAACAATAAAAATAAAATTCTAACTCACTTTCGCAGGAATCATCGATTGCACTTACCTTAAACGTGCAACAAGACTTTAAACCCCTAGATTACCTCTAGTGGACGAGTTATAGTCTCGTGAGGGTTTCCAAAAATGTTACCCACAAACATTATGACTCAATAAATTTCAAAAACATGGTAACTTGATCACTCTATCTATTATCCTCAGAGTAATCATTTAATTGCCAAAAATTTCAGAAAAACAACTAACAGTGTCAGAATAATATATCAAATAGTCTAACAACATTTAATAGTACCCAAAGGTTAAATAAATTTCATCAATTATTCTCAACTCAAAGTGTGTGTGTGTGCATGGCCTTATCAACATAACTTTCTTTTTCTCAATAAAGATACAACTAGATAACCTTCGGATAGTATGTTTCGACTACAAATCTCTCTTGTCACTCAGAAATGAATCACTTAGAAATTGATTAGTTATCACTCAGTTTATATGTGAGAAAGAGAATAAGTTATTGAAACACAAACATCTCACAAATAATAATCATGAAAAACAGACTTTTAACATAATGAAATGAATATGATCTCATGGACAGGAATATCAATTACTTTAAGAATGTTGAATCAAATTCCATAGTTCTTATCTATTTAATCTCCACGTCTATGAACCAGACATTTACTTAAGATCAATTAGGTCTTTATCAGGTTGAAATGAGGCTAAGATTTTGGATAACAATAATGGAAAAAGATATGCAAAAATTCTGAGATTGGATACACACCCTTTAATAAACATGTGTGGGCTCTGAAGAGTAAACCAATGTTGTACACCATTAATTTTTCTTCCTTCGAAATTCTTTTTCATATTTTATTTTTTTTATTTTTCTTTTCCTTCGAAGCATCAATCTTTTTTTTTCTTTTATAAAATCAACGACGTGCTTTCTCCTTTTTCATGGAATATTTAGTTTTAGCTCTTTTTATTTGTCCATTCCAAAAATATATCAATCATACACATTCTCAGAGACATTGGGTAAGGATAAAAATAGTATGGGATATTACCCCCTAACTGGAGTAGGTAATGGAGATGGGGTTAACAATAAAAAGTCTATTCAAAGGCTGAAATGGCTGCAAACGGATAGTTATTATTAGGTAGGCTAAAAAGGCTAAGGAACAGTTCAAAAAATGCCTATATCACTTATTAAGCTCTAGTCGGTATTATGACATCTCAACTAAATAAACCAAGAAGTTCTAGTGTAATAATTCAATTTTAACATTATTCTCAAAGCAATCAATAAAAGAAACAAGAATATGAGATCATCAATGAAATAATGCGAACTCAAGAAAAGTCAGAGTTTATTTAATAACCCTCAAGAAAATTAGAATGTTTCAAAACTCACAAGGGTTAAGTCTCCACTATTATTCTAAGGTTTTCTAGTTAATATCTTGCTGATTAACTTCAAATTATGTTAACTTGGCTTATAGTGCAAGAGTGGTCGAGTCGAAAAATATCATGAAATATTTAACTTAAAGATAATATCAAACCTTATGTTTTTCTATTGATATATAAAAGTGACAAGTGAAAGCATGCATTCCTCAAATTTAAAGGCATACTTGAAAGCACATCCTCTTCATTGGAAAGGAACTTAGATTTTAAATGCATTTTCAAATCGAAATTTTTTTACACAATCGTAATCATATATGTATTCAATGGAGATTGAGTAGAATACAATAGTCAATCAGTAGAGTTGTGAAATACATTTCAGTTCAAAACTTTGAAAAATGCACAAAAACTCATAAACCTCACCCCCAAACCTAAACTAAACATTGTCCTCAATGTATATAAAAAATCATGACAAATGAAGGAAAAGGTAAAGACGAGAGTTAGAGGAATATTACCATGGGAAAGTTTTTACCAGTTTCGCCGAAATCATCCACCATGAATGCTCAAAAAGATAAGAATTGTGGACTCGTCATGATAAATTGATAAAAACAATACAAGACTAAAAAAATGTTAAATGAAAACATTACATGTGTTAGTTGTAAGTCAAAATAGTTATGGAGCTAACGAGTATGAGTGGAAAGCAACTAAAAATTAGGGGTGGGCAATGTCGGTTCGGTTCGGTTTTGAGCCCCAAACCAATTTCGAACCGATTTCATTCGGTTTGCCCAAAACCCAAACCGAAATCGAATTTTGTATTTGTAAACCGATGAATTCGGTTGAACCAAATTTCGGATCGGTTCGGTTGGGCCGAAATTCCAGGCTCAAGCATTTGAAAGACTTTCATTAAAACATGTCCAATTTTTTTACAGGTCCAATTTTTTTATAGACCCAATTTTTAGCCCAAAATTGAAAACTTTGAGAGAAGGGGGTGATTTAGTGCAACAGGGTGTATTGCAGTGCATTTGTTGCACTAATCAAGTATTGACACCTACTTGTTATTTAGTTATTTAAATATATCTAATTAATCGATCGGTTCAGTTATAAATCGGTCGGTTCAAAACCGTAAACCGATTTTGAACCGTTTATAATCGGTTCGGTTCGGTTTAAATTATTTTCTTTCTACTCATATTTCGGTTCGGTTAACGAACCAAATTTGAAAATCGGTTTGGTCGGTTAACTGAATTTAAATCGGTTTTTGCCCACCCCTACTAGAAATAACTCGAAAATCAATCCAGACTAACCATAATGACACAACTGAAGCTAGGCTACCTCCTTGGAGCGCTTGGTTTAACGTCGTCAGCCCGACATATTCTTCCTCATAAATGATGTACCATGAAATGACGAGGAATAACATAGCGAACACTCCCCCAAACCTAGACACTTAGTCCACGATGTTGAGTAGATGATATAGCAACAATCGAAAAAGTTGAGGATCCGTCCAACATATAGTAGCACCCACATGCAACACAACAGAAACTAACACACCCCTAAAACTACGAAGACGTCATACAAAATCATAGAGAAAATGCAAACGAACCCGCAATCGTAAAGAAGTCATAGGGATCTAGAGCAAAAAGTTGTCACCAACATGGATATCCTGCAAATGACTTTTTCCTACTCCTAAAAAGATACATCTTATGTCTGGTGTCAAATTAGAATATTGAATGTGTTGCACAATAGGATGGTCAAAACTAAAATCATCCCTTAAAAACAAGGGATCCACATAGGTAGCGTCAGTCACTATTAAAGGGATGAAAAAAGGTATGTCTATAGATATATCAGGTGGTAGAGGCTCATCATAACAAAATGAATTGCACAAAGATGATGAGCTAGACGGCTCAACAACACCCCAAACCTGGAATCAACACTATCTATGGGATGTACTCTCTCCAAAGAATATTGAGAATCAAACTTCATGTAGGAGTCACTAGGAGGACATATGTCAAATGGGTCATCATGAAAAGGCGAGAAAGGGAATGGGTCAGAAAGCCCAATAGTATCAGCAGAAGGGTTCAGTTTTGACTCACTGAGTGGAAGGAGTTCCACTTTAAACTTCCATGTGTAACCCGGATCCATAATAGGGGTTGAATCAAGAAAAATACTCACTTCCCTAATGGAATCATCAATATCAAAGTCTAAACTGAAGTGAGTCAAACATGTTGCTAAGGGATCATCTGATGCAGACTGCAATAAGGAATTCCCCACCGAACTCTCAATCATGTTAACTTCACAAACATCCTTGAACTTAGGTGGTTGTTGGCTTACATTAAAAACATTGAGTTCGATGGTCATGTTGCCAAATGATAGTTTCATGATTCCATTCCTACAGTTAATAATAGCATTAGATGTGGCCAAAAATGGGCGACCCAAAATAATTGGAATGTGACTGGAGGGGTTGTGAACAGGTTGTGTATCAAGAACTATGAAGTCCACTGGAAAATAAAATTTTCAACCTTAATGATCACATCCTCTATAACACCGCCAGGAATTCTGATTGATCTATCTGCCAATTGCAGTGTTACTTTAGTCGGTTTTAGCCCGTCGAAACCTAATTGCTCATAAAGAGTATGGCAACAAATTAACACTCGCCCCCAAATCCAACAATGCCTTATCAATCATATGATCACTGATAACACAAGAAATAGTCGGGCACCTAGGATCTCTAGACTTAGGCGGGGTTTTATATTGAATAATTGAGCTTACTTGCTCGGCGAGGAAGGCTCTTTTTGCACATGTAGCTTTCGCTTCTGTCCTTCAAAATTTTGGCATACATAGGAACTTGCTCAATAGCATCGAGCAATGGAATATTAATGTGAACTTATTTAAAATTTTCTATTACATTGTTAGCATTTGTTCATTTCTTAATCGGAGCTAACCGTGATGGAAACGGTGCCCTAGGCAAATAAGATGCCTGAGTGGGGTCAAAGTCAAGAGGCACATCTTTAGAAGGTGAGGCTTTATCAGCCTCCTTGTCAGATGGAGATGCAACCTGTTTTGACTTAGACGGAGATGCAATGACAGTCGAATTGGGCACTTGTACCCGATTGTCAACCTGTTTTCCACTCCTAAGGGGTGTAATAGATAGGACATCTTCATGGTGTGACTCATATGTACTACCAATTGCAAATTGACCCTTCGGGTTTGGAACAGGTTGACTGGGAAATGTCCCTGGCTCTCTCTCAGAAGAAGACTGAGTAATCTTACTCACAACTATCTCAATTCTATTGAGGGCTTGAGATTGGTGTTGAGTCATGGCTTTCAACTCAGATATGTCCTTAGAATTCTGCTCAATTATACTTTCTGAGCGCTGCAAAAACCGATTAACCATTTCCTCTAAACTTGATGTGTTGGATGGAGGAACTTGGTTAAGGTGGGGCCTAACAGGGCTAGAGGCTTGAGGATCCTAGGAGACAACAACAGGTCCCCCTTGGTGTGGGCCATGGGCCCAGGGAAGATTTGGATGTTTGGCGAACCCTAAATTGTAATAGTTAGGTTGCAGATTATTTCCAGGTCGCCGCATCGCATTAAAAGAGTTGACTTGCTCAACATAGTATGCAGGATAATCATTTTGCAAGTCACAATTAGCTATTGAATGACAAGGACTCGAACATGCAGCACAGACTTCAGATGAAGCGTTTGCGGAAAGTGCAAGTTGAGTCAAATTCAAAAATGCATCTATCTTTTGAGCCATGGGCATAACAACTGTCTCTAACTTCGAGGCAGAAGGGGGGTGAACAGATGTATCTCTAACTTCATATATACTGCCCTTACGCCTATCAGACTCCTTTCTTGAATAATCCCATTGCTGAGAGTTTTCAAAAAGCGTTTCAAAGAATTCTCATATCTCATTGACACTCATTTTCATTAATGACCCACCACTAGTGGCATCAATCATACGACAGTTTTGAGGGGTTTAACCATCTTGGAAGTATTGAACTAGCCGCCACTTCTCGAATCCGTGATGGAGACACCTGACAATGAGCTCATTGAACCTTTCCCAACATTCATAGAAATGTTCGCCCACTTTTTGTTGAAAATTAGATAAATCTTGTCGGAGGGCATTCGTTTTATGAATGGCGAAATACTTAGCCAAGAACTTTCTTGACAACACATCCCACGTTGTGATGGATCCCATCTCTAATGAGTTTAACCACGATTTTGCCTTAACTTTCAGAGAAAAGGGAAATAACCTAAGACGGACCGAATCATCAGAAAAGTTTTGGTACTTCAGGGTAGGGCAGATGTCAAGAAATTCTTTGACATGAAGATAAGGGTCCTCTTTCTCAAAACCATAAAAAGAGGGCAAGAGATGAATAATAGATGGTTTTATTCGAAACTATTTGCATTTGTCTCAGGTAAGACAATGCAAGACGGAACACTACTAGGAAGAGGGGTGAAGTAATCCTTAAAGGCTTTCCCCTCAGCCATCTCAGTGGACAAAGATGATGAACCTAAATAGGTAATCGGTACTTCAAAGAACTCCTCGAAGTCTTGTCGGAGAAGCCTACTCTTAGAATCACGCACCTAGGTATGCATACACTATTGGATATCGAAGGTTCAAAGTCAACACTCCTAAACAGGCTTCAATTTTTATCTTTTTATTATTTTTTAATTTAATTTTTTTAATTAATTTTTTTCTTTTTTTTAAATGCAAGCCTAACCACTATATGAAGATGACCTAACTCTAAAAAATAAAAACAACGGAACCCTAAGTGATACCTAAATGATGCACAAACAAAATAAATGGTAGACGGTCTTAGAGCTTTTTTTTTACTAATGAAGAGCTGAAATTCAATTCAATTTACTTAACCGTGGGAGAGGCACGATAATTTCCTATCAATCTGCCACTATAGAGTTGCTCCTACCTATTTTTCACTCTCTAGCTCAAAGTGAAAAACCAGTTCAAGAACTGTTCCCAGATGGAATATGTTTTGTCACTCGACCACTTTAAGCTATCAAACGTCCAAAGAGGGTCCCTATGAGCGTTACACCCGTCCTAGATAATTATCTTGCTACAAATTTTAAATAGTGAAGGTCTAGGCTCCTAACCCTAAAATAGATGGTGATTAACTTATCCGCGAGAGAGGGCACGAAAGTTTCAACTCAATCCTGTCATTATTCAAATTTGCATGCAATACTACCTAGAATAAGCTAAACACAAGTGATCACACAGAAGTTGCATGCAGATGCGGTGGGTAGAAGTTACTTTGGCGTGAACCTCTTTTGGGTTACTTGCGACGCTGGGTAGAAATCGATTTTTTAGAGTCTCCTTGCGAATCACAATATTTCACTTTGTTCCCACTTGAGCTCCTATGTGTGTGACCGCCTACAAAATAAATGCAAAAATAATTCAAACTCAAGTAAATAAAACAAATAAGAAAGTGACTCGTAACACTGTTCCTAAAAAGAAAATTAAAACTAATTTATAAACTAGCAAAAACAACCCTAGATTTTGATTGTACTGTTACAATCCCTGACAACGGCGCCAAAAACTTGATGGAGATTTTATTAACCTAAATTAATAAGTTAATAAACCCTACTTGTAATATCGCAAGTACACGGCTGTCTAACTAGTAGACAGTGGCAAATACGGGTCGATCCCACGAGAACTGACAAGACAGTCAAATTCTAAGACTTATTTAAACTAATTTAGAGTTGGGGGTTACAACAAATTTAAATTACTAAATTAAGATAATGAAATTGAACACATAAATATTAAACTGATAAGATGATAAGAGAGTGGACCGAGACATCGAATCTACCACAGGTTCGTATAGATTTGTATAATCAAAATTATTGTTTTCAAGAATCAACACGACTATTCTAAATATTAATCTAAGTTCGCAATTGATTTCAGCAAAGGCATAAACCCCTAGCATTGCATGTCTTTCTACGGCACACTCAATCATAGGTTTATTTTAACTAATTCTGAACCCCTAGCATTGCATGTCTTCTTACGACACACACAATCACAGATTAAAATTAATTGATTAAAGCTAGCTTCGAATATCAACAAAGGTAACTTCTAACTGCCGATTAGTTTAGATAATTATTTCGAATATAATCGGTGAAAGCAAATTATTGAAATTCAGAAATCAACTGTGTTTAACATTCAAGCATATAGAAACCAATAAATTTAGATACGACAAACTCTAGGAAACCACGTGGTTTCATCTTCGCCTCGGCGTGGGGTCTAGAAGATAATGGTGGATGGCATAACAGCACTGGCGTAGATGGAATCCATCTCATCATGAACACGCATCCCGAGAAAAGTGGCCGGCGAATTGTGGTGGCTCAAACAAAAAATTGGGTGCGAATAGCCTGATTGAAAAATCAGTTTTCTTTCGCCCTTTTTTCTTGCCTTTCTTCCTCACTGAGCTCCTCGCGATCTTCTTCTCTGCTTCTCCGTTATCCCTGCTACGAGCTGCTCTGGTACTTGCAAAATAGGGAGATATAGAATAATGAAGAGACACGAATGAGAAAGAGGACGAAGGAGGTGAAGCAAGGGGTGTTGGTTTGTGCACTCTCTGTGTTTGGGTTGCTTGGTTCTGTCACGAGTTGAAGCAGGGGGTGTTGGTTTGTGTGCTCTCTGTGTTTGGGCTGTTCGGTTCTGTTGCTAAAGAAGAAGAATGGGCAAAGAGAGAGAAACGAGATCGGAGAGAAAAGGATTCTGATGTGGCTGCTATTTGGCATGATGGAACTGGGAGGAGAAGGACTAGGAGCAGGGGCAGCGTTGTTTTGGTTGTTGTGTGCGTGGATCGTATTGGCTGCGAGAGAAAAGAGGGGACACACAGGAAGATAGAAGACGGCTGATGGTGGTCCGCGGTTGTGAGAAACAAGGTGAGGAGGAGGTTTCGGTGGTGGTGCACTGGTGTGTGGGCGGTGATGTTGTGGAGGAAGAAGAACAGGGAGGTGCTCCCTGTTTTGTGTGAGAGGACGTGAGGCTTTGATGGTAGGAAGATGAGGAGGTGGTGATGGCGAGGATCACCGACAAGGTGGATGTGGCGTGGTGGCTGGAAAAAGAGATAAGGAGGAAAAAAACGTAGGGAAAGATATCAAAGCAAGAAAAGGGAAAGTAAAAGCCTAAATAGGGTTCTCATTTTTCCTTGTTACGTTGGGTTTGGGTTTCTAGGTCAGCTTTTGGGCTTGAGCTTAGGTTAAATTAGGTGGACTTAGGTTTGTTTGGGTTAGGTTTAGACATGTGATCTGCTACTTTGTATCACCATTTGAATCAACCAATTGATCATTCTTCAAATTCTCGCCTTAATGCGATTTCATCGTTCACGCTCAAATTCCTATAAAAACATGAAAACGAAATAATTAGAATAAAATATAATAATCGAAACACTAACATATATAAATTAAGGGATATATTATGTAATAATTACGTGAATATCATCGCTCTAGTTAGAAAAGATTATTCATCTTATTCATGGCCGAACAAAACCTTATTGATGATGCAATCTTGGCCAAGGCTTGGAGTTTTTTTAAGACTGGTTGTTGTCCGAGCCTGGCTTTGCTGAAATCCGTACGAAGTTGGAGTCTCTGAGGACCTGCCATTGTATGTCCTGGGAGGTTGCCAAATGCCAATATCTCCTCCGATCGGTTTCATTTACTTGCATCGTGGGATGCTTCAAACTGAAGTGCGCTTTCTAGTTCTGGATGTGATTTGGGAGTTCCTGGATCTCCTAGAGAATCTTCCGGCCCAGTTAGGGCCTAATGGATATAGGATCATCCTCATGATTCTGATTAGTGCTAAGGAGGTAGGTGTCACCGTGACTTCTCGGGTAATTCAGTTGCTGACTTCTCCCCGGCTAAAGAGTAATGTTGTTGATAAGATGAGGTCGACGGCTTGCTTTGTGAATATGCCCGGTGATTTCAAGTTTTGGCAGAAGTATTGTTTTTGGCCCCTACAGATTCGAAGTATTTTTTTATGCAAGGGTCATCCGCTTGAGCGAAAGTTTCGGCCGCTTCGTAAGCTTAACCTTTTCCTCGTGACTTTGATATGTTTGATAGCGGGCTAACTGATCATTGCTTGTGTTCTTTCGCAAGAAGGTCTCCTACTACTCCTCTTACCTTAGCAGAGCAAAACACTATGGAGACGTTCTGCCTCTTGCCGAAAAGAAATGTGGTCGATGTTATAAGAGTTTCCAACTTCATCCGTGTAGGTTGTGGGACAGCTGGCACGTTGCCCCCACTCTATACCGAACAACGCAAATTAAGTTGGAAGATGGGGCCCCTTCAAAGAAGAAGAAGGCTACTGAGGCCAAAGCTCTCATTTTGTCTGATGCGGAGGAGCCGTCTGAAACGCTTGCCTCCTTTGTGATGAAGAGGACCCGTGTTAGAGCTAGGTCATCCTTAGCATGGCCCGCTCCAGTGAGAGAATAGCGCGAGTCTACTAGGCCTGTTGGGTAGGAGACTGATGTTTCCGACTTGGAGAAATATTACTTGCGGTTTGCAAGAGTTGTCGACAGTTCGAACCTTAGTGACGTGTGGATCGAAGCTCTGAACGACCGTCTGGTGCGGGTTGGAATGGCATCTTCCGCTGGTGTTGATTCGAGTGGGACCATTTTGGTAGAAGGCTCTTGTAAAGATTTGCCTGAGATTGTAGAATCTGATCGCTCCGTTGTTGCTTCGCCTGAGAGTGGTCGTGACACTGGCCATGTCTTCCGTAGTCCGAATTGTTCGTTGTCTTGCTCTAAGCCACATCTACAAGTGTTAGTCTTTTAGATAATTCGCTCCCTCCTCTCACTCCGAATCCCATCGAGTCGTCTCACACCAAAGGGTCGACTATTAGTGACAAGGGGAAGGCCACGGATGAGAGCCTGAGGACGATGGCAACCGTGAAGGGTGGCGCTGGCGTGATTCCTGATCCGGGGAAGCTTCATTCGGATGCACGGATAAGCTTGTTTGAACCAAACTTGGTGAAGATGAGTTCATAGGTCTGGCACCAAAAGGTGGACGTAGAGTATGTTTCGAGGAAGCATATAAGTAGGCGTCACAGCTGGCTGATAGATCACGCTCCAAAACTCGAGGAGGATACGTTAAAAGGGTGTATGGATAAGGGCTTGAAGTACCTTATGTTGGGTATGTCTCAATTGAGCCACGTGGCCGTTGCTAGGACGAAAGTCAAGGCAGCTCGCGAGAGGGTATACGCCATGGATTGTGTCTTCTCGCAGATATAGGCGTTGTATTCTGATATGCTCTATGAAGTTGAGCAGCTGAAGAAACGAGCCGAGGAAAAGAGGCTGGATCAGTCAACCGTGACCGCTGAGACTCAGAGGGCTTGTTTGGAGAGCCTTGAGCGTGATATGTCAAAGGCGGTGTCCGAGAGGGACGAACTTAAGTAGGAGTTGAGCCGGATCTGCCGAGAAGTCGAGGTTGCGCAGGAAGCTGCGGCTAAATCGTGTTCTGAACTGCAGTCACTTGCTGAAGAGAGTGCTTCGAAGATAGTTGTAATTTGATGTGGAGTTTTATGCTCAAAAGGCGAGGACCGGCTCAAATTGTAATGGCATGAGCTTAGTGTTGTGAAGAGCAGTCTGGCCACAAAGCAGTCTCTGATCGATGTGTTGACTGGCAAGTTCGAGATATTGGAGCGTGAACTTGTTGATGCAAAGTTGCGAGAGGAAGAACTTCTTCAAGAACAAGGCGAATGTGAGTTTCGCTGGGTTGTACATGGCCCTATTAGAGCTTCTGACGTTGATGAAGTAGGAGCATCCGGAGTGGGATCTCGGCCGTTATAAGAAGATGTTGTGTGTAGGCTTTTTTTTTACCTTTGCGTCTTCGGGCGAGGAAAACAGTTTGAGCCCTGATGTCCAGACCCTGGCACGCGTGGATGCAACTCCTGCTCCTTTTTCCACTAGGCTTAGCTCTTCCATTTTTGTACCTTCTCCTGATAAGGAGTAAACTTTGTGTGTTTGTACCCTTTTTCGTTTTGACCATTAATGAAAATAGTTTTATTCGTTTTGTGTTTGTTGTCTCTATTGTATGTTTTTCGTTTCACCTTGTCATCTTGCTTTGGCATAGGCTGGTTGAATCAATAGAACATTGACTGGTCTGTTTGCGGTAGAGAGCTTGACCGCTTTGTGTTGCGAACGACTCAGGGTCATTGTTGTGTAGTCATGTCCGATAGTGGGCATGTTGCAAGCAGTTTAGTTGGGGGTTGAGTCACCTGAGCTGTGTCTTGTACCCAAGGTAAGTTGCTTGATGCTCACCTTGCTTGTCTGACCGGTCGGTTGTAGGTGTTGTTGTAACCGAGTTGTTATGGCCGAGCATATGTCAGAGCGCTCGTGCTGAGTTAGGCGTCGTAAGATCAGGTTGGCATCCTAAGTAGCTTTTATCTTGGCACTGGACGTACGATATTTGTATCGGCGCGAGGGGCATTTACTAACATTAGAATGTCAGTCTGTTTGAGCGTAGATTCATGTTTGGGACCGTTATTTTGAAGGAAAGCGGAGGTTGTGTGGCGAGCTGCTTGAGACTCCCACCTTCTGAATCATTTATGACCAAGCAAAGTGGACTACAGATTTGGGGAGTAAAAGTTTGGCGACCAGGCTGAAAAGCAGTGGTCTCGTGGCAAGCCATCGGAATCAGTTCAGGACTAACTAGGTTCCCACCTTTTGAACCATCTACAAATTCGAGATAAGGGTTTGGCGACTAGGCTGAAAAGCAGGGGTCCCATGGCAAGCCATCGGAATCAGTTCAAGACTGACTAGGCTCCCACCTTCCAAATCATCTACACTTGTGCGCATCAAGCTACAAATTTGAGAGTTTTCGGCGGCCACGCTGAAAAGCAGTGGTCCCGTGGTGAGCCGTTAGAATCAGGTCGCGATGACTAGGCTCCCACCTTTTAGACTATCTACACCCGCATAGTGGGGGCTACAAGTCTAGGGTTGGTAATTCGGCGCCATGCTGAAAAGTAGTGGTCCCGTGGCGAGTCGTCGGAATTAGTTCGAGACTAACTAGGCTCCCACCTTCTAGACTATCTACACCCACGCAGTGGGGGCTACAAGTCCATGGTTGGTAATTCGATGGCCACACTAAAAAGTAGTGGTCCCGTGGCGAGCCGTTGAAATCAGTTCGGGAGTGACTAACTTCCCACCATCTACACCCGCGTAGTAGGGGCTACAAGTCCATGGTTGGTAATTTGGTGGCCACGCTGAAAAGCAGTGGTCCCATGGCAAGCTGTCGAAATCAGTTCGGGACTGACTAGGCTCCCACCTTTCAAGCCATCTACCCCCGCGTAGTGGGGGCTACAGGTCTGGGCTTTGATCAGAAGCTTTCGTTGCTAGTCATCACCAGCTAGGCTAACCTGATTAAGTTCGACGATCATTGACTGCGAAGGGGCAATGATCCATGGCAAGTCGTCGTCATCAACGGGCAAACGCTGACTAGACTCCTACTTCCTAAGTCATCGTAATCTGTGCAAAGCGGATTAGGCTTTGGGCACTAGAAGTCATCGACATCAGTCACGAACTATCTAGGCTTACCTGGTAAGTTTGGCGATCATTGGCTATGTTGAGAGCAATGATCCCTTGGTGAGTCATCGTCATCAACGGACAAGCACTGACTAGACTCCCATTTCCTTAGCCGTCGTGATCCGCACAAAACGGATTAGGCTTTAGGCACCAGAAGTTGTCATCATCAGTCGCGAACTGACTAGGCTTACCTGGTAAGTTTGGCGATCATTGTCTATATTGAAAGCAATGATCCCTTGGCAAGTCGTCGTCATCAGCGGACAAATGCTGACTAGAATCCCCACTTCCTCAACCGTCGTGATCCATGCGAAGCGGATTAGGCTTTGGGCACCAGAAGTTGTTGTCATCAGCTTAGGCTGACTAAGCTTGCCCGGTTGGAAAGGGGTTCCGCCCGTTTGGGGACGTGCAAACCTGGTCCATTAGCATGGTGCATGGTGTGGACGAAGTTACCTTAAATCAGCTGGTGATCTGTAGGTATGATCCGTATGTCAGAGTTGACTAGGATTTCTCATGCTCGTGCCAAGCATATGACAGAATACTATTTGAATAATAGGTTGAGCCCATTAGCTCGTAGAGAAAGGGTTAGGGTTTCCTGCACGGTGCACTGTGTATACAGCAGAGATCGCGCGTTAACACGTGTACGGAGTAGGCTGTGTGACAGTAGAGTATCAGCTACTTGCAGCCGGATGGTGCACTCTACTTGTGTCAACCTCATACTTGTCCCAGGTTCATCCGTTTCATCGGATCGAGCGTGTGAGTGGGTTGTATCTAGATGTGACTTGTCGTGGGACTTTCGGTTGCCGATTTTGTAACCCCGCGGACCATATTTGAGGGTCGTGTTTGCTGGAACATGATTTTGCTTGCGGGTTGCTTTTCGTAGTAGAATTGTCCAAACGAGTCTTTTACTTCATGTCGCACTGTATTCAGATGCTTGTAGTATGTAGTCTTTTGTATTTGCCTCAAGGTGCTTGTTGTTACATCTTTCCAATAATCAATAGAGTTTGTTTTTGTAATTCTTCCTTTATTTCTTAAATGATTGCAAATCACATAATTTTTTTAAGAACTAAAACTCAATATTGACTATGGAAAGGGAAACAAATGACTTAAAACAAACTAACTGTCGATGGAGAGAAATTGATCCTGGCCTTAAAGTGAATTCGGGTTGCTCTCCCGGATCATTTAGCATACTGTCGAGGCGTTACATAGGTTATTGAAGTGTAAACCTTCTACAGGAGCAGATCTCCGCACCAACGGAATGTCTGGGGGATGTGTTCCCGCTTGCCATGGCATTTTCATCTCGTGGGGCGAAATAGCTTATTCATGCACCGCTCAAATGTGATGTCTCTTCCGTCGTTTGGTCCGGCACTGGGTCAGGTTGTTCTGCCGGATGTAGCTTAATTTGGGAGCATTCTATCTGTTTCAGTGTAGCGTAATGGCAACCTCGTGCCGTAGGTTGGTTTCAACGTATTATTCCTTCGAGTGGTTAGCAATATACTTAACACACTTGTGAAGGGAGGAGACCACTGCTTCCATCTGGTGGAGCCATGGTCTTCCCAAGATGAGATTGTAGGATGATGGTGCATCTACCACCATGAAGTCCATAAATAGGACCTTCCTAAGCTGCGATTCTCTTGCCACCATAGCTAACCTTATCTTTCAGTTGGGGAAGCATTTCTCTCCGCTGAATCCGATCAGCGGGTGTTCTAAATACGACAAGTTTTCATCCTTGAGGTCCATGCTGCGAAACACAATGTAGAACAGAACATTGAGCGAGCTTCCTGTGTCCACTAGAGCTCTTTTTACCTCTCACCTTGCTATGGAGACTAAGATGACTAGGGCGTCGTTATGTGGCGCTAGACTCTTTCAAGGTCATTGTCTGTAAAGGTCAAGGTGGGAATGGGGATCTGAATCCTTGAGTGGAAAATGTGTTTGTCCTCATCCGAGGGTTGTGTCTGCATATCCAGTAGAGTCCGCTTGCGGGACTTGTACGACTGGTCTTCGTTCAGTCCGACTCCATGAAGAACATATATTATCCGTGGAGTTTCCTTCACTATTTCTTTAACTGACTCCCCCTGTGCATGGTTTGCTCTGGTCGCTTCTCAGAGTTCAAGAATTCTTTTTGTTTACCTCTGCAGATCCAATATTCGACCTCAGACTCTTGCAATCATTGGTGTTGTAGCAGCCCTCCTAGTGGTAGTCGCATTACTTGTCGTTGTCATGATTGGAGGGGTCCCCGCGTGTCTTCGAGGCCATTACGGTTCCTCCCAGCATTTCATGGAGTTCAGTATGTCTCACAGGCTAGCATTTAAGGGTGTCACTGCTCTGGATCCAACATAGTTAGATGATTTTTTCTAGCATGAACGAACCGGGGTCCGGCCTATTGTCACTGGGCTTCCTTTTGTTCTGTTTTTCATCCTCGCGTCTTTTTCCCTCCTTATCCCTAGGAGTGGAGGGCTTCTTCTCACTTTCGGTTTCCCTTTTAATGGTCCTCGACTCCTCCAAAGTGATGTGTCTCCAGACGTTCTTTAGGAGCTCTGTCACGTCCAGAGAAGGCACCAGGGTGAGGTCCTCGTAGAGATTTCCCTCTATGAGGCCCACAGTGAACGTCGTCACGGCTGTATCGTCGTTGCACCCGTCGATGAGGGTCAGCTTGTTGTTGGAGCGCGTGACATACTCTCGAAATGTCTGGCCAGACTTCTGTTTTGGGGAGAGTATGTAGTGCGGGCCTTTTCAAAAATGATGGCTCCCGATGAAACGTGTCAGGAATTCCTTTGCCAGCATTTTGAAGGAGTCAATCGACTTCAGCAAAAGGTTGTGAAACCACGTCAGTGCTGAGCTTTTCAGACTGATGGGAAAGGTTCTGCACATGACGGACTCGAATCCTTCTTTAAGGGCCATTACCTGCTGGTAATGGCGTAGGTGGTCGAAAGGATCAGTGGTTCCGTCATAGGATTCGAGCTTCAAGGAGGTGAACTTCCTCAGGAAAGCCTCATTCATGATCCGATCCACAAATGGTGGGACGGAGAGGCGGTACAGTATGTTTAGATCGTGCGCCCCTCTGCGAAGGGGGTTCCCAGGGTCGAGCCTCTATGTCTTGGCAGCAAGCTCAGCGTTAGCCGCACAGCCTCCCTTAGTCCAATGAGAACTAGCGGGGGCTCTCCTGCGCTTGGTCCCTATCTTCTTCTGGAGGCGGAGGTCCGTGTTGCTCTTGGTCTCCATTGGCAGGTGGTGGATTTGGTCGTGTGAGAGCCTCCACCACCTTGGCTATCTGCTGTATTTGAGATGTCAGCCTATCGATTCAGGGGTCTGTTATTGCTGTCGTTGGAGTGAGGGCTTGAGTCTGTAGCCCGTGTATGACCAGAGCCCCTAAAAGTAGTGGTACTGCACCAACCAGAGCATTTAATGTGTCCCCCTGTTCTCCGTTGTTGCGTGACCTAATGGTCACCATCTCATTGAGTTTTTAAAAGAAGACGACACTAATAAAAAGTTAAGAACTCTATCATCCCCACGGATGGCGCCAAACCATTGCAATCATTTTTCACTCCCTGCTTTGACCTAGTTCCTGCTGTCTTGCACAAGTAACACACGTGAGCCACGGACCACCGTTGTGGCGGCCAATGGCACTCTGATATTATAGTCAGACAGGGATTTGAGGAAGGTGTAATGATGTAACAGGGAATTTGTAGCGTACCTTAGCTTACCAACCTCATGTCTTATTTATAGTGTAAGGAGTCCTGGTTCTACCAAGCCATTGTAGGCATAGTTTAGGAAAGAGATCTTCGTGGAGATCCTTCTCTAATTTGGAGTCGTGCTGTAGCAGGGAAGTTCCATGTTAGCCTTGTGCTCCTAGATACACGGGAGATAGTTTCCAATGCGAGAGCAATCCGTAGAAGGAAGATTATCAGTGTGGAAGGTACCCTGGCATTTGATTCCTAGTTGGAAGCAGAGAGCAGTTGTAGTTGCCTATCCGAAGTTGATCCTCGAGATACTTTCCTTAGTAGGACTTATGGGTATTGAAGATAGCTATGAGACGTGTGGGCCTAGCATGTTGTGAGAGTTCGAGTCCGCCTGGCCGACCAAATTGAGCGGACTTAGAACCACTTGAGCCGGATCAGTGTTGGGCTGACGTTGGAGCTTGTAATTCCTCGAGATCATCATGACACGTGTATGCCTCAGGGATGTGACCATTTTTATGTATCATCAGTACCTAAATTATCTAATTTGTTGAAAAGTAGGCCTTCAAGGTCATTTTTCGTACTCCTAATCACTCTACTGATATTTCTTATGATGTTCATTTGCCTAATACTTTATCTTAAGGTTAACTATGATGCAATGAATCCTTACTGATGCATCCAAATCTCGTCCTCCTGTTAAATTTGACATGCAAAATAGATGTTAGACTGCCAAGGACCGCCTTTTTGGTGGCCGAAGGCACTCCGATGCTTAAGTCAACAACTATGTTGATGAAGGAAGTAAATCTAGACAAAACTCAATTAAAGTTGCATATCTTTGTCGATTGTTCCCTTTACCTTATATAATGGTCGGCGTTAATTCTCTGTGTGAGTTAAGCATGTGATGTGCAATGGAGGGAGACGTTTTTCATAACCGTCTCTTCCTTTATGAAGGCGCGTCCGTGGAGGCATAACTCCCTCCACGACTCTTTTCTTATGCAATGTTTCTCTTCTTTATGAGAAAACTCGCTCGGGCCTGGATTTGGGCCTTAGTTGTGACTTTTTCTGATGGGCCCCATTTGGGTTTTTATGATTGGTTTTGCCCTCTTTGGGCTTTATGAGCTGGCTCGATTTTTGGATATTTGATCATTGTGATGGATGATTTCTGCCACGTGTACGACAGTGATGATGGTCTATTTTGATGTATCATCCGCTACTCCCCCTAGTTAGTGGGTACCCTGACGTCGCCACTAACTTCATGACAGTTAGACTTTCAATTCCATCATTGCCTTGCATTGAATGTTGTCAACAACTTTTGGTGGGTTGGCGTCTCGATTTCTAGCTCAGCCACTCGTTTTAGCGCAAATTTTTTAGATTTCGCGTAGCCATCATATCCTGCACGCCGACCCATGAGCAGTCCCTTCATCACTCGACTCTATAAAGGGGTGTGATGGGTTTGTTTCCCTCTTTACGCTATCTTTGAAATTAGGATTCTTTCTTCTTCTTCGTTTTCTTTGCTGCTCCATTCTTTAACGATGTCTGCTAGTGATAAACTAAGCGGTGAGGTGCTTGCTGCTTGTGAAGCTTATTTTTTGCCCAAGAAAGCTTCTCAAGCGATGTTGGACAATATTCGTTCTGACTATAATTGTCATCCGACCTCGAGAATATTCGGCCTAGATAGAACGATAGTCCTTGTCATCCACGGTCCGAGTATATATATCCGTGCATGTTTCTTTCTGGCCTTCGATTCTCGGTTCCAGAGCTGTTTTGGAAGTATCTAGATTTTTTGGGCATTCCTCCTGCCCAAATGGATCCTAATGGTTGAAGGGTCATGGTTTCTTACTATGCGAGGGCCATTCTATCCGGCATTCTTTTGACTATTAAAGTCCTGGATTCGGTGGTTGGTTTGATGGTGACCATGGATATTTGTTTCCTTCGTTCTCCTACCTATTTTGGGAAGTTCAATGATGATATCAGAAATTGGTCGAGGTCCTGGTTTTATGTTTTTGTTAACTCTGGCTATTTCCAATTGCGAGGTTGTCTGATTGTGCGGTCATTCCGAGTCCCTAACAAACAGAATGATCTACAATTATCTGCAGAGGAGCGGAGGGTCAGTGACCAATTCTTGAAGGTTCTTGTGTTTCTGAGGACATCTTGGAGCGTAATGGCTTTTACACTATAAACGAGGTGGAACGGGCTTTGCTTACTGGATTTCGTGCTAAGGAGATCACTGCTCTCGCTGCTCCTATTAGTGTTATTGGCGCTAGCATTGATTGGGAAGTGAGTTCGGACAAGAGTGTTACGGATATCGATGCTCCCGTCTGCATCAGTGTTGTTGGCCCAGTTTCCAGGAAGAGGAAACTTTCAAGGCCTGCTACTCCGTCGAAGCGATTGTCAATTGATCCCAACCATGTTTCGAATAAGAAATGGCTTTCTACTCGTTGTGTCGCTCGGACTGTACCTCGTCTGAGTCCTTATGGTAAGGAGGTTGTAGAAGAGGGTAGTTTATCCCTTGAGGAAGTTCAGGAGATGAAGTTGGTGTTGGAGAGGAGTGAGAAGGAGACTACTCGCCCGTTGGATGATAATAAAAACAGGTTTATTTCCGCTTATGGTGTTGTGAACGTTGTTAAATGGTCTAACGATGACTCTCGGGCTATCAATGACAAGATGCCCCAGGTGGCGGTGGAACAGTCTAAGGAGGTTGTCAGCAGTGATCAGAGTTTTGAGGTTTTTCCTCCTCGATCTCCTTCTATTCATGTCAGTGACGCGGCCGGATTCTTAGACTTTTCTCCCACTCGTTTGGATTCCTTTAATCTTGCTGTCACTACTACTTGTTCCGTTCCTGCTACGGCTACTCCACACCAGGAAGGCAATAGTGATTTTTTTGTTGTCACCACTATTTCGCCTACTCTTCCAACTGTAGAGGTGATTCCTTTATGCTTCCAGACCCTCGTGTTCTCCATCCACCGAGTAGTCGGGCAAAGCCCAACCCGGAAGACATACGTATGAAATCAGACGAAAAATTTTGTTGGTTTACTTAGCTTGATGTGCAGGATGGTGCACCTAGGTTGATAAATGAATGTTCAAGCACTCATCTCGATTACTGTCTTAAGCAGATGATAGACGGGATGAATCATCTTACTTACGCGGGGGTGATGGGCTCGGATTATCGAGCTGGTCGTAACCAAGTGACTTCTCTTAAGAGGAATACGCGGGGTGATGGGCTCGGATTATTGTTTGACGCATTGGTTGACTTTTGTAGGTTAACTTTATTTGTTCTTTTCGACGTTCTAATTGACTTTGAGCTTATTTGTACAAGTTGACTTTTTCATGTTGACTTTTACTTCATTGGTTCAATGTATTATTCGTCCCAAAGTTTTTATGAGTAAGTTGGCTCATTCATCAATTTTTACTTTGTTGGTTTGATGTATCAATCGACCCGAAGTTTCTTACGAGTGAGTCGACTATTTCGTCCAACTTATACTTCGTTGGTTCAACATATTGGTCGACTCAAATTTTTTGAATAAGTTGACTCGTTAGTCCAACTTTTATGTCGTTGATTTGACGTATTGGTCGACCCGAAGTTTTTATGAGTAAGTTGACTATTTCATCCAACTTATACTTCATTGGTTCAACATATTGGTCGACCTAGTGTTTTTATGAATAAGTTGACTCGTTCATCCAACTTTTACTTTGTTGGTTCGATGTATTGATTGACCTGAAGTTTTTATGAGTGAGTTGACTCGTTCGTCCAACTTTTACTTCGTTGGTTCGACGTATTGATCGACCCGGAGTTTTTATGAGTAAGTTGATTCGTTCATCCAACTTATACTTCGTTGGTTCGACGTATTAGTCGACCCGAAGTTTTTTATGAGTAAGTTGGCTCGTTCGTCCAATTTTTCTCCGTGGTTGATCAGATCGGAAGTTTGTTGTATATATCTTACTCGTGCCTGGATCTTTTTTGGGTTGATATGTTGATTTCGTATTGTCGAGCTTCGATGCCTTGATTATGTTGATCTATTGATATTCCCCTTTCGGGTGTCTTAACAAACCCTAGTGGTAGAGTCCTCTCGTAAAAGCTCGTTTCTTCCTTCTTACCTTTGTTCAGTTCATGTCGATCCTTATATTGTTATAGGAATACATATTGGTTGTTTTGTTCTGTATCTTCTTGGAATGTCTTCAAGACGCTGGATTTGCTATTGGCTTAACTTATTTATTGATTCTCGTCATTCATTGAGTATGTCATTGTAGCTAACGAACTCGGGGTGCTTCCTAATTTGATAACTGAGCAGTGCTGAATTGCCCAATCATGCTCACATTAGTGCCAAATTGTACAATCATGCTCACATCAACGCCAAATTGTCCAATTATGCTCACATCAGCACCAATTGCCGAGGTCTAATCGAATCTGTTGTCATAAACTTCTTCATTGGTAATATGGGTCAGGTTTGCATCTATCGGTAGGGTCTTCAAATTGTGTTAGTTGGCTGGTGCAAACTTTTCCATGTTCTTTTGCCGCGAATCGGTATATTGGTTTGTCTCGTTTCGTTTGACAACGTTAATGTTCATACTTTGATATAAATCAGCTCAAATGGGAGGTGTCCTCGGTTGCTTTTTTAGTTGGGTTGATTGTTTTGCTCCCCCCGGTTATGCAGTGTAAGGCGTATATCAGTTCCCTGGGTTGTTCTTTTGATATCGTAGTGGTGTCTGCCTTTTCTTTCCTTTGGGCTGCTTGTCTGACATTCCGATGAATTCGTCGAGTCACCCTCTTTGAACCCAATGCTCAATTTCATCCTTTATATTGTAGCAGTCTTCGGTATCGTGCTCGTGATCCTTATGGAAGGAACATTACTTACTCTTATCTCTTCCTTTCAGGTCTCCTCTCATTCTGAGTGGCTAGTTGACATCCTCCCATTTCGCCATGTGTTTCAATATATTGGCTCAACTTGTTTTCAAGGTTGTGTACAGTTTGTAATTTTTTTTTCATCACACTTGTTACCCGCTCATGTCTGGGCCTTGTCGACTACAACTTTTCGGACTCTTGCTGGTTTGATTCGGGCCTCACATCGGTATGATGCCTCTTCGACTGATTGTTATCCTCTCGGGGTCTATCATCTCTTCTTCTTTTCTCCCTCTTTTCCCGCTTCTTCGAGTGTCTTTCTATTTCGGGATCATTTTTCTTCCTGACAGCTTTCATATCTTCAAGAGAAATGTGTTTTTGGGGGGGTCTTCAACATAATTGCCATGTTTTTTAGGGGTTCCAGGTTGAGAGCATAAAAAAGGGTCACGTTTTCAGTCCGATGGTGAAAGTAGTGGTGGTTGTGTCATCGTTGCATCTGTCGATCATTGTCAGCTCATTAGTGAAACGAGTGATGTATTCCCTTATCGTCTCCTCAGACTTCTGTTTGATGTGAAGATGATAGTGTGGTCCTTTCCTCATTCGCTGACTACCGATGAACCTTGTGATAAAGGCGATGGCTAGTGCCTAGAATTAGTCTATCGACCTCGGTGGTGAACTGTTGAACTAGCTCATAGCTGTAGAGGTAAGACTGGTTGGAAATGTTCTGCATAAGATGGATTCCTTACTCTCCTTTAACGCCACTACAAGAAAAATGCCCATTAATAGCACTTCAAAAACGCTATGGTAGGATACCATAGCGTTTTAGAAAACGTTGTGTCTGCCGGAGCTATAATAGACCCAGGGTCTATTATAGCGTTTTTAAAACGCTATGGTGGGTAGGCCTTTTATTGCATTTGAAAAACGCTATGGTAAGTATACATAGCAATTTTTTTTATTTTTTTTTTTTTTTTTTGCTATCAAATGACTATTTATTACATCTTATAAGTTTTATTTCTAGAAAATAAAAATTTTAATGTGCCAAACTTAAACATTTCCATGAATGGAGGCAAAGTAATATAATTAATGAGATAATGTATTGCATCGAGTCACAAAATCTATCAAATTAATAATAAAGATCAGCTCTCTGTATTACATCAAGTCACAAAACATTTCCAGCTTTTCAAACCCTAAATATAAAGTACCCCAGCTCCCTGTATTAACACCTTAACCACCTCAACAGAACCACAGTCATCTTCATCAGTCCACCTCAACAGAGCGCTCCATTTTCCAACAGGAGCTCGACCAATCAGCAACTTGATCACAACGCCTCTTGCCAGCCTCGCTCAATCAGCAAAGTCCCTGAAAATAATGTATAAGACTGTCAGATAGTTAAGGGAAAAGTTAATAGAAAATTTTGTAACAAAAGTAACCATCTAAACAAAAATCTGAAGAAGCAACCAACAAGTTTTATAAAAGCAACGGTGTTAAAGTATGAAATATTTACCCAGCTAACTAAGCTCTGGTATCCTAGCTAATAGCAAGAAAAATGCCCCAACTTCAACACATGTCATAAGCATGCAACAGACAGGACAATTATTCCATGTAGTAGAAAAGTAGGAAACTGCTTCAAATTCATAAATACAACCTTAGAATTCAATTACCTCCTCATACGGATCATCAAGAATTCCATCATAGAGCCATGAATCAAGGGCCTCCACATATGGCAACGAACTTCCCAAAAATATAAATAGCAACATCAAGTATGCTTCCTCCTGAAATTAGGAATACTGAACTGGGATCACAAAAGCAAATACCAAGAAAAAATATATAGCACAGAAAGTGGACTTTACATAAACAGATAAATAACTTCTCTAATTAATATATCTCAAACTCTTGATCCATGAACAGATTGTTGTAAATAAAAGCCAATACCAAGGAAATGGATAACTTCTCTAAAGATTGTTGTTTAATAACAATATTTTAGAGAAGAATTGTTAATAACAATAGATTGTTAATAATTTCTCTAATTATTAATAACAATATTAATAGATTGTTGCTATTATCAGCTGAGAAGAATTGTTCAAAAAAACCATGGAATGGGCATATGGTAGTTTCCTGGGTAATGACCTCCGATGGACACGAAATGCACTCTTCCCCATGTCAAAACTCAACTCAAATAGGCGAGGTGACTTATTGTCAGAGAAAACAAAGAATACACCTGAGAAAGATATAGCACTACAAAGGATCTTCCTCTCTGCTTTGCTCTTAATGCTTGCAGCTACCTGTGTCGTGTTACTCCCACCATAGCCCTTTCCAGGAAGAGCACTACTCTTCACATTTATATGCAAAATAACCAATAAACTAGAACACTGAACTAAAATCAGTGAAGCACCACCAAATGTTGTATTCAGCACCAGCTGCATCGGGACTCTTTGTGGTGCAGGGCATATGTCATGAGGATCAAACTTAGTGAACTCCTTCACAGAATATGAGAAGAGCTTTGTGTCATCACCTACGGAGATGAGCATGGGATTCCCAGAATGGGCCCACTTATGGTAAGAGGAAACGACAGGCCTTTTACGACGATGGATCTTCTTTGATACTTTCTCACATGGAGTTGGATCTGTGTAAATGAAGAATTGACTTATACATAACTAACAATAGTCATGACAATAATGAAATTAACAATAATGACAATAAAAATGATAACAATAATAGTAATATGTGGTGACCAATGTTGCCCAAGCGTAAATCAAGTAAAAAATATTGTAAGGGTCTGATGAAAAATCGAAGCAGGATTCAAATCATGAATCGCAACTCCACCTTTATTACCCCCAATTCTAAAATCCAAAGGAGACATGCAATGCGAAGATCTTAGACTTATTAGTCTAATTTGTCCAAATGTCCACAGAGTGAAATCCCATCTAACGTTCTTGCATAAGATTATTAGTACCTTTTAATATATTTTTAGGTCACGGTCCTTTCTCACGTGATGCTGCTATGTACCCAAATGCCCTTACTTGTAAATTAGAATTTGGTCCCTTGTAGGGAAACTTTGTATCTATCAAAGTATCACAGCCATGCGTGTGAGCTCTTAATAGATTGGACTGACAGAAAGGAAAACCTAAATATGCAATAAAAATGGACTAAACACATTTATGACATTAGCCAGTGCGACCGAAATCAAAAAAATACCCTGAAGGACATTTTATGATGCCAATAACATTTGCAAAGCAATAGAGAGTGCATCAAGTGACATATTCTTACCTCTGTTGATAGGCATTGCAACTGTCAATGCCCTGATATCATGTGTATGAGCTCTCACATAACCAACATACACCCACTTCTTTATTCTTTCAGTGGAAGACTTATCATTACCAGATCCGGATGCATCACTGGAGAATTTATATAGAATAACCTACAGAGAAAAAAACTTAGGAGTTTAGTCATTCATCTGTAAAACAATCACAGCAACATATAAATAAATAAATAAATAAATAAAACAGCGTCAATAATTTTATTAGTGCACTAGAAGTTTCTTAATTACAACTGAATGAAACCTCGTCCTCATGCCTAAAGAAGCTTAACTAGAAAATTGCCATGATCTATTAGAATCTGTCAGGTTGTGTTTCATGTGTTGATTACTTGAGTCTATACACTTTGAATCATACATTTAAGACAAATGAACAGTTCCATTATGTAAATAAATAAACACAGGACAAATGAATCATACATTCAAGACAAATGAACAGTTCCATTATATAAATAAATAAACAACAGAGAGAAAGCACAGGACATTTAAGACAACTTTATCTTAGATGAATATAAGATATGCCATTGACAAGGGAAAAACTCATCACAAAATTCAATCCGACAAACAAATAAGAGAAAGTGCAGGGCATTTAAGACAACTTCATCTTAGATGAATATATGATATGACATTGACAGGGGAAAAGCTCATCACAATATTCAATCTGACTAACAAATAGGGGAAGTCAGATTCAACTACCTGACCATCAGAACCTGCAGAGAACACCCTATTATGGCTAGGAGCTGCTGCTAATGCATTGACATCACCTTTATGGAGAGAATGTGTCTGCAACATAGTTCCATTCTGACTTTCCCAAATTTGCACGCTACCACTGCTATCTGCACTTACAAGCGTCCCTGACCTGAAACCCTCTGACTTTAAGGATCATAAAATTAGAGTGCAGCAGACGCATATAATCACAGAAACCTGATTCGCTTTTTACCTTAGGAAAAGAAGTGACCATATGCAAAGCTCAGGTCCATTACCAAAGCCTCCATGTCCAACTGTTATCCTATAGATCTCATAGGCCAGATTAGCATCCCAACATCTAATAAACCTGTAAATAAAAAAATTCGGTCGCAAGATGATATATTAGATTTAGCACCTTAAAACAATAATAATTGCCCCAAAACAAAAGATATTTATGAAAAATACAAACATAACCACATTAACTGGAGGGGCATCAATTACTAATTAAGAAGACTTGGAGAATATACTACTCAATGAAAATTAGTAATTTAGATGTGTACCCGTCACTGCTCCCAGAAAATATTAACTTTGCATCCAGGCTCCATACAACACTTAAAGCACGACCTACCAATTAAAACACAGGCCAAACAAACATGAATATATATCATCAAGTCATGAAGAACAAAGCAAGAACCAATATACTAGTAATATATAGACCAGAGGGTAGATATCTCACCACTTGCTCTAGGAAATGACCTATTATACGTTAATCCCCTTGAATCAAGGACCACATATAATCGTATGCAACCATCATCACAGGCAACCGCTAACCGTTGATTTTTCAGAATTGGTTGCACGTGAAGCTCAACAGAGTGAACATCATCATCAATTTCACTACTTTCATCATCATCACTATCTGCAGATTCCATGTTTGCATATCCATTCTCTTGCCTGTGAGTATCATTTTGAGTTGATTTATGTGTATCCTCAATGGGTTCTATGGCCATCTTCCAGATTGAAACCCCAATAGAATCCAGTACAATCTACATGAACAGATTGTTGTTTGCTCAAAACAATATACTAATTAATAACAATATTTTTAATAACAATACCAAAGTAAACTAATTAATAACAATATTTTTATTTACTTTGGTAACATGAACAGATTGTTGTTTGCTCAAAACAATATACAAAAGTACATTAGTGCAAAAAAAAATGTACAATAATTTGACAACAAAACTAGCAGACTTACTTGGTACGTGGATGTTTTTAGGACGACACATTTCCCCTTCCTTTGCGAGTCTAGATCAATATTAGCACCATCCTCTTCAACCTCATCTTCAAGATTCATTTCCAAAATCTACAAGGTATCTCACATTAACATAATAAAATAAACATACAAGGCATAAAAGTATAAAGCAAATGAAGTTGCTGATACTGCAAGCGAAATTTCTAGATAGGCATATAGGTAAAATTTAACTCCATGGAGTTATTACGACTTCAAAAGGTGGGTTCCTAAGCTTCATGTTCAACATAGTTGTCGGCTTCCAAGGGATGGTTTTCAAGTGTCGGGATTCTAGAGGTGTTAGAAATCAATATTGGTTGGCCCCAATTAATCAGCTAAGACAGGGAAGTATACATACTAATGCAATTACACTAACAATGCCCCATACCAAATTTCAATTTCACTAATGTAGAAACTCAAGTCATACAACTAATCGGCATGAATGATAAAATGAAAATTAAACTTGTTTTAGCTATATTTTCTAGGGTTTGTGATGTGAACGAACTCTTTTAAGATTCGCAATTTTCAAGATCAATTTTTTTACAAAATTTCTTCCCTATTTACCGAATTAGGTCAAAATTAGTTCACAAATCAAACATAATGAATAGAAAAATCACCTCAACTATGTTCCCAACCAAGTAAGGAAGTTGCTTGTTGAGCTTAATCTTCTCCTGATTCTCCTTGATCTTCTCTTTATACGATTCTAGTTCAAGATTCGTTCTTTGCAATTCCTCCTGAAAATTTCAACAAAGAAAATCAACACCCACTTACGATTCGAGTAAAAGTTGAACCAAAACCCTAGAAATCATGAAAAAGGTCTCACCTTTAGTATTCGAACTTCGTTGTCGAGAAGGCGAGATGCCCTGACGATATCGTCCGTGGAAATAAGAGACCTAAAACGGAGAAGGAGTGTGTTGAGAATGAGAGACCTGAAACAAAGAAGGAGATCACGGCGAGAAGTAGAGCACGTTGGAGAGGGAGAACACGGCGAAACAGGTTGGGCGTTGACAGCACAGGGTGATCAATCGGAGAGGGAGAGCGATCGAAGAGGGAGAGCAAAATGGTGAGGGAAATTAGAGCAGTCGGAGAGGGAGATGAGAATTGGCTTCGGCTTCCTTCCTTCTTTCTCTGTTCTGTTTTGTTTCTCTTTTTTTTTTTGGTTTGGATCGAGCGGGCACTTTGGCTCCCCCAGCGAAAATCCCTTTCATAACGTTTTTTAAAAATCCCTTTCACAATTGAGCAAAATCACTTTGGCGCCCCCAGCGAAAATCCCTTTCACAATTGAGCAAAATCTCTTTCATAGCACTTTTTAAAAAAACGCTATTATCATGTGCTATCTATAACCATTTGTGTTGTAGTGCGCCATCATGTGGTGGAAATGTCACAAATGGTCTGTTGGGTCGATGGTGCCATCATATACCTCAAACTTTTTGGGGGGGTGAACTTCTTTGGCATAGGAGATATCATGAAGGTGTCAGAGAATGATGGTTTGGCTAGCTCGTACAATACATTAGGATCTGTGACTCCGATTCTGAACGGAATTTTAGCAGGTGTTTTATCACTCTGTGAAGTCTCGTCTTGGGGAGGTTCATTGCTTTCAAGATTCCCCTGTTGAAGTTCTGCAAGAACCTCGTTGCTTTCTCGAACTCGATTAGTAGAGTTTTGTTGAGGCTGCAATTGGATAGGGTCGGCTAACTGAGTACACTCTTGAGTGAGTTTATCCATCATCTTCATCATGTGGCTCATCTGGGTCATGAGCAAATCTACCTGAGGGTCTGTAGCAATGTCGCCAGATGTCTGGTTTGTTTGAGATATTGCATGCTGTGGATTTTGGCCGTTGGGCTCAATTGGCCCAGTGGTTATTGCTGGGTCTCGATCGTGAGCTAGTGGGAATGTATTGTCGCCAGTAGGAGGGTTACTATGATTGTTGTTGGGTTGAGGTTCTGTAAAGTGTTCCGTCTATTCTGATAGCATATTGATCATTGATCAAATTTTAGTGAGTTTTGTTACTGTGGATCTTTTTTTCAAAAAGGAAACCTACCGTTCCCCACAGACGGCGCCAAACTAATGCGTCCAAATCTCATCCTTTTGTAAGTTTGACTTACAAAACAGATGTTAGACTGCCAAGGACCACCTTTTTTGTGGTCGAGGGCACTCCAATGCTTAAGTCAACAACTATGTTGAAGAATTAAGTAAATCAGGATAAAACTCAGTTAAAGTTGTATACCTTTGTCGATTAATCCCTTTACCTTATATAATCATAGCGGTTAACTTTCTCCGTGACTTAAGCATGTGATGCGCAACGAAGGGAGACGTTCTTCATAACCATCTCCTCATTTATGAAGACGCGTCCGTGAAGGCATAACTCCCTCCACGACTCTTTTCTTATGCAACGTTTCTCTTCTTTAGGAGAGAACCCGCTCGGGCCTGGATTTGGGCCTTAGTTGTGACTTCTTTTGATGGGCCCTATTTGGGCTTTTATGATTGGTTTTGTCCTCTTTGAGCTTTATGAGCTGGCCCGGTTTTTGGATACTTGATCCTTGTGATGGACGATTTCTGCCACGTGTACGAACGTGATGATGGTCTATTTTGATGTATCATCACTTACAATCAGCAGGTAAACATAAAAAACTAAAATAGACATTCAATTTTTATGCAATTCCATGTGAAGGATCGCTGCAATGCACCCTTGCGTGCGTGTGTAGTTGGTTGAAATAAGGTTATGATAAATTACGAAATAGACTTGTAAAAACAAGATTCACCAGTTTGAAAAACATAGACTCAATCTCGAACTAATACATAGATCCCGCGATCAGTCAAGAAACTAATGAGCTTGATTTAGGCAATCCACTTGTTCAATACTATTGTCCTCGAAATTGAACACACCTACATCACTTTGTCCTTCCAAACTGTTATATTCAATGAAATATCAGGAACATGTCTCGCCTTGATGCACACTTTAGAAAAGAACTTTTCTAGACAGGCAAGCCAGGCCAGGCCCAATACAATCCATCATCTTAGAGATGCTCACAATGGCTCAATCGAACACAATCACAAGGACACAAAACCCCCTTGTCGATGTCCTGACTCTCTAGATTTTTTTCAAAAGTTAAGAGCAAAATCTGATCATCCAAGCTCTTCAATTCCTACCTTGATTTAGTCCTCTTGTCAAGCTTGAATACCTTAAATCTCACAGTATGAGAAAGGATTCCACTAATCTTCAAACTCTGAGACAAATCTTATCACCTTCAGTAAACCACCATCCTACGACTTCACAAAATACCATTTGTAAGCCGCATATTATCACTGTCCTAGGATTCAAATATGGTGATTTTGGCACTCCCTCGTTTGTAATGATACCAAATGGGGTGCCAATGTAATTCTTGATGTAGACTTTATTTTTATTATACTGCACATCTTCTACTTGTCCATTTTCAGCCGTTATTGTGTTCCTTCCAGCAACACTATGATATATGTCAAATACAAAGAATGAATAAATAGTTATGTACCACGGTACAACAACGATTCACTACACGAAATTGATATATTTGTAACAATTCCAAAACAATATCATTGTTGTGCTGTAATAGGTCACCAAACAGTTTCACACATTTTCACAAATAAAGCGATACAATACATGAATAGTATGATGTTGCAAGTGATACTATTCATGGTGATCCAATTTATTGTATCACTTTATTTGTGAAACTGTTTTTCAAATTTTTGACTGAATTTAGTTTTAACTTGAAATTGTTTGGTGGACTGTTACATAAAAAAAACTATATTGTTTGAGGTGTTGTTACAAAACCGTCCATTTGGTATAGTGATTGTACCAGATTGATACCAGAATTTAGTATATTGTTGATCATAGTGGTGGAAGAGGTGGAGCTCTGATATCTGGTGAATGGATTGAACATAAAAATGGAACCAGAATTCGAATCCACAATTGCCAACCAACCGTCCCAAAAATCAACAAAACAAAGCTTTTTCCTTATCCACCTCCATCATGGTGCATGAATCTTCTAAGAAGTATTTATTGATGAAGGAATATTGCAATCCCAATGTGGTACATCATCGTCAACCATAAATTGGATGAAAATGACTCGTGGGAGTGAATGCATCCCTTCTCAACAGCTAGAAACCGCAAAAGTGGGCATATCAAACAACACTGTGCCAAATAGGGTTTTCAAGAATCCATCTTGCAAATTCATAAGTGTGCCGCTGGGTAAGAGTAAAAGAAACTTTCATTAAAATTAGGGTTGAAATCCAAACCGTGGTTCGGTTTTTTGAAGAAATCATTTCGGCTTCAAAATTTTCAAAACCTAAACTCCGAAGATTTTAGAAACTGAGCCAAACAGCGTGATTCAATTTCAGATCAATATTTCTTCAGCTTATAATATTCGTATAATTAATCGAAATAAAAGAAGAGATTAGACAAAATCACGGTATAAAAAAGGGGATTTGAGATTTAGACTAAACTAAACTAAACAAAACACAAATATGATGTAAAAGATGTCTCTTTAATTACATAATCGAGTAAGTCTAGGTAGCCAGATTTGTTAATCATTTTTTAAGGATAAAGTTTTTAAGGATGCAGTAGTCGGCGTTAGGAGGTTTGGGGATAGAATCATAGTATTAAATTAGCTTTAGACCTAGAGATAGTGCATGTTATTAGTGCGTATGCACTCCAAATGGGTTTAGACGAGGAAACTAAGAAAGGTTTTGGGGACTCTTTAGAGGAATTAGTTTTTGGGATTTTCTCTTTCGATAGGGTTTTCCTAGGCGGGGATTTGAAAGGCCATGTCGGTAAGGATAGAGTTAGGTATGAGAATGTACATGGCGATCAAGGCTTTGGGGATCGAAACACTATGGGGATTTCTATTCTAGATTTTGCTTTAGCTAAGGATTTTGGGATTGCGAATATTTTTTATAAGAAGAGGGAAGATCACTTGGTGACTTTTGCGAGTGGGAGCAATAGAAGTCAAATTGATTATTTTCTTGTTAGGAGACACGATTTAGGTAGGTGTAAAATTGTAAGGTTATACCAGGGGAGTGCCTGACAAACCAACATAGGCTGTTAATCCTCGATTTTTGTCTTAAAAGTAGGGGTCGTATTGCTAAAGAACATGTTAGACCAAGAATTAAATGGTGGACCTTACAAGGAGATGTGAACCAAAAATTTAGAAAGAAGATTTTGGGTGGTTAGTCAGTTTCAGAGGGTTGGGAGAATCTAGAACCAAAGGATAGGACTAGTAGCGCGGAACCGTTTTGAACATTTGGCAAACCGAATAAGAAGATGTGCGAATGAAGAGTTAGGAGAGGCCAAAAGAGGAGGTGTATATGATAAGGAGACATGGTGGTGGAAAGCTGATGTGCAACAAACCATTGCGGAGAAGAAAAGATGTTTTAAGGAGTGGCAAAGATATAGATGTCTAGAGTCTTATGAGCTTTATAAGCAAGCTAAGAAATTGAGTAGTAAAGCAGTAGGGGAAGCTAAGACGAGCGCATATGATGATCTGTATAATAGACTAGGTACAAAGGAAGGAGAGAATGATATTTTCATGATAGCTAAAGCTAGAAAACGAAAAACTAGGGACTTGAGTCATGTTAAGTGTGTTAAGCATGAGGATGGAAGAGTTTTAATGCATGATAAAGCTTTTTTAGATAGATGGAATGATTACTTTTGGAACCTACTCAATGGAAAAAAAATGTATGGGAGTTAAACTTGGAGGGGTGTGTTTCACAGAAAGAAAGACATTGCATATTCCATCACAGAATTAGTGTCACGGAAGTGAGAAAAGCTTTAAAAAGAATGAAGACATGGAAGGAAGTTGAACTGGATGATATACTAATTGAAGCGTGAAAATTTCTGGGAGAAGTTGGGATATTGATACCAATTTATAAGAACAAAGGGGATATTCAGAATTGTTCGAACTATAAAGGGATAAAGCTTATGAGTCATATGATGAAACTTTGGGAGAGGGCTATAGAACGAAGACTTAGGAGTTTAACCACGGTTTCAGATAATCAATTTGGATTTATGCCGGGTAGGTCTACTACGGAGGCCATCTTCTTGCTTAGGCAAATTATAGAAAAATATCTAGAGGAACGTAAGAATTTGCATATGGTTTTTATTGATCTAGAGAAAGCTTACGATAGGGTCCCCAGGGAGTTAACTAGGTGGGTACTTGAAAGGAAGAAAGTGTTTCAATGTTATGTCGATATCATTAAGGATATGTATGAAGGGGCTGTAACAAGTGTTCGCTCAGTGGGTGGGATGTCCAGTGAACTTTCAGTGTCAGTAGGACTACATCAAGGGTCGGCCTTGAGTCCATATCTCTTTGCTTTGGTCATGAATGAGTTGACGAGAGATCTGTAAGAAGATGTACCTTGGTGCATGTTATTTGCAGATGATATTGTCTTAATTGATGAGACTAGTGAAGGTTTAGGTCAGAAATTAGATAGGTGGCAGGAGGCTTTAGAGAGTAAGGGTTTTAGAATTAGTCGTTCGAAGACGAAATATCTAGTGTGCAACTTTGGTTGTGAATCACGAGGGATGAGTAATGCAATTGAGATCGAAGGTGTGGAGGTCCCAGAGTGTAAGACTTTTCGATATCTAGGATCTATAATTCAAAAGAATGGGGCTATTGGAGAAGATATAGACCATAGGATTAAAGCTGGTTGGTTGAAATGGAGAATGACGTCAGGAGTATTATGCGATAGAAGGATGCTTGCAAGGCTAAAAGGTAAATGTTATAAACAATTGTTCGACCAACCATGTTATACGGTTCAGAATGTTGAGCTACTACGGGACAACATACGCATAGGATGGCAGTAGCAGAAAATGCGTATGTTAAGGTGGATATGTGGTAAAACCCGTAAGGATAAAATTAGGAATGAAAGAATTATGAGACACTTAGGTGTAGCGCCCATAGAGAACAAATTTAGAGAAATGCGTTTAACTTGGTTTGGTCACGTGCGGAGGAGACCAAACACGGCGCCAATTATAAAATGTCTAGATTGGCAAGTTAATAGAGAGTGTAGACGGAGGGGACGACCGCTGAAAACTTGGATGAAGTCA
Organism: Berberis vulgaris; assembly: GCA_963556465.1. Classification (NCBI taxonomy): domain Eukaryota; kingdom Viridiplantae; phylum Streptophyta; class Magnoliopsida; order Ranunculales; family Berberidaceae; genus Berberis; species Berberis vulgaris. The sequence continues at coordinate 66,228,374 of OY747130.1, read as the reverse complement.
GTGAATGAAGACATCATTAAGCTTGGATTAGGCGAGGATATGTGGGAAGACTGCATTGCTTAGAGAACCAAAATCCATATAGCCAACCCCGAATATATCGGAAAAGGACTTTGATGATGATGATACATGTTTGTATCTCGAAATTCATCTGTGGGTTATTGTTTGAAGGGTATTTTGATAATCAACGTGAGCATTTTGACAACCAACGTGTGTTGACTGCTAGTCCTGGGAGAGACTGCAGTAGTGATTAATGTTGGGAGTATTCTCTAATTAGCTATTTTTTATAGGAAAAAAAAATCATAAATAACCTTTTATTTTGTAAACATATAATTTTACATTTGAAAATAATTTTTGCCCATTAACTTTATACACCAAATTGATTTGTCTCCCATATATTTATCTTTTATGCTCCTACAGAATAACTTGTTGGATCTATTTTTCTCCCTCATAGATTGGATTGGAGTTTTGTTTAGCAATTGGTGTTTTGTATATATTTATGTATTGTTCGAATTTTAACAAAATTTATGTTAATATAATTAATTATTATAAATTAATTATTATATTTTAATTAATTAATTAACTATGATTCATTACTCCGCCCCCCTTCAACAAGGTTAGAAGTATGATGACTTGATGAGAAACTTCAAAACCCAATGAGTTGTTTTTATTACATAGGGAAAGTCGTTTTGTGGCTATGAGATAGTACTTGGAGATTGAGGTGGTGTTTATTTTCATTAAGAAGTAAGAGGTTGACTTTTTACAGGAGTAAGGAAGTCAAAAAAAATTTTGCCAACACTTTATTTTTCTTACTAGAGTTTGAAGTTTGCTTCTTGGTTGAAATTCTGATTCAGAAGTTCTAATTAGAGAAAAAAGAACAAGAAATTTTTTTTTTAACTAAACCCAATAAGTAGAGTCCAAGTTGAATATGATGTGGTGTGGCCATGATCCTAGTCAGTTTTTACATACAACGCAATTGCAATTTCCATTGCAGAGAACAATGTGCCAGTTGCACGTGATAAAGCTTCTAGATCTAGTAGATCAATGAAGGAGTTTACCAAAGATTAAGATAACATTACCTTCTTAACTACATCATCATCTTAGATTCTTTACACTTCAAACTCATTAAACAATCACAAAACTCTACTAACATCAACTCCACAAAGCCAGTTTTTAATCTCAGAAAAAGCATCCAGTTTACTTTGCACTTCTTAATTTGTATTTTGGAATAAAGTGATCTCAAGGTATCTCTAATTGATGGATTTGTTTTTGTAAACTCAACCATGCATTAAGATAGAGAGACAGAGACCCCACTTCTTAATTTGTTACACAATAACTGATTATCTATCTAGCTATTTTTCACTATATGCATTAAAGCTGCTCTGCTCTCAGATCTGAAGTACCTCTCTATCTATCTATGCTTCTCCTCTGAACTTTTCACTCCTAGTAAGCCTCTTATCACTGATCACCAATCAAAACATTTTCAAATCTAAGAAGAATCCATTACTCAACAACATGAAAGAAAAAATGGGTCAATCTTACTTTGTTAGGATTCTTGTTCTTTTTGTTGTTCTGTCTCTTTGTTTCTCTCAAGGTACTTGCATTATTTTGCTGTTCTTCTCATTTCGCAATATTTTCTTGCTTCTTTAGCTGAGATTTCTTACATATTGTTGGAATTTGATTGCAGGATGTGGTAGAAAACTAACAAGATTTGACAAAGAACATTCTAGTTTGGTACCACAGCTGATAATATCTATCTCTATCTCTAGCATTTATGGAAGAAATTCATTGATTCTATTCAAAATTGTGACTAGTTTTTGTATGGATTCTTGTATAGGTGAAGTCTGAGTTAGCAAGAGAAATTATTGAAGTTATGGACTATGAGGATCCAGGGCCAAACACCAATCCAATAACTGGAAAATTGATCAACCCATCACCACCTACTCCTGCTCCACAACCCTCTGATTGACTCAATGTAGTTTTATTTTATGTCTTTGTGTTCCATGTACTTAAAGAGTTGTTTCTACAATTTCAAATAACATAGCTGATCACACTGGTAAGATCACTCCAAATTCTATCTTTTTCTGCACCTGATATTTTAATCTGATCTAGGGAAGTGGCTTAGACGAGGTAGACATCTACTAAGTTAAAATCTCTACTTTTGAAGTAGGGAAAAGTGAAGAAAAAATCTTCCCTCTCAATTCATCTGTTGATGAACCCAAAACTACCATACAATATGATTTAGGTTGCGTTTGGAAATGCATAAAAACAATTTTTTGCTTGTACCGCCAAAAATTACTTGAGTTTGGGAACTCTCAAATTTCTGGTTTATCGAAAGTGTTTTCCCCCTCAATTGAAGCCCATATTGGGTTTTATTGTGACTTAAATTTTCACTTATAAAAATAACTTCATATCCTATATTTTTCTTACAAATGTTATTAAACTAAATTAACTAAAAAAAACCACACATTTTGTAGCTTAAACTTGTGTTTGGTATTCATTGAAAGTTACTTTTCTGCATATAACCATTGAAAACTACTAAGTTTGAAAACTCTTAAAATTTCAACTTTACAGGAGTGTATTTTACTTAAATTTGAAGCCAATCTTTTTTGCTTTAAACTTGTAAATATTTTACCATCTCACCATATTTCTCTGACATATCTTCTCAAGTCTCTCTCTTATAGACATTATTTACCAAACTAACTATAAAAATACTACCTATTTTACGAAATTTATAAATAACTACTAACTACCTATTTTACGAAACTTATAAGTAACTACTAACTACATTTTTTTGATAAATAGTGCTTTTGGTTGCCGAATGTTACCTTGGAGGGGTATTTATTTCTCCCTCAAGTACACAAGAAAAAACTAAACACCACAAGTATGCCACAAAAACTTAACAATCTTGGACAATACAACTTCTCAATTGGGTAAATGCCTTTGTATCGATCTCAAACAGGAGTGAAAGATGTTGGGAGAGTTTTTCGGTAAGAGTTAGGTGAGAGAGTTTTTCGATTGCCTGAGTTTCAATTGCAAGCAAACTCGAATCGAACTCAATCTTTCTTTCTCCTTATCGGCTTTCAACCCTCGTACAATCGGTTTATGTTTCCCTTCATATGATTATCTATCCTACATATATCTATCTATCTGACCGTTCCAATTCATCTTTTTTTACCCAAATAGCCCAATTGTGAATCGTCTTTCCTCTCAATTTACTCTCATTGTCATTCCCTTCCTCTTCCTTTTTCGTTTGTGATTTTCCAGCCTTGTTTCTTGTTACTGGTTTTCTTTTCTCTGTGTTTGTGTTGCAGGTCTCAGGCGTGACGCGATATCCATCTTCCCAGCTTCTGAACGGTTGTTCCTCCCATTTGGGATAGAGGCTAATCTTATGAACGGTTGTTCCTCCCATTTGGGATATGAGCAGTTTAATGGTTGGTTGGAGGAGAGAGACGTTATCGATCTCAGTCAGTTGCGAGTGATGATGTCTAGGATGATTCTTTAGATCTACCAAGCCGGAGACAAAGGTAACAACAACGGGGTCATTGCCGATCCTCTCCCATCATCTTAAAATGGGTTGCAAAAGCAATTGCAAAGACTACCAGGTAGCACAAATCATCCTGGAGAACTAAATGGTTTGGTACCTTGATTTGTGGAGAACTTTGGCCGCTTCTTCAAGGAACCACTGTCGGTGGAATCGTCTCCATCCTACCGATTTCAGATGGTTGATTGGTCCAATGTGAATACATTTAATGGAACTACCAACTGCTCCCATTGATTTTAAAGGCATCCTAAACCACCAAGCATACAGTCATTATGGCTATTTTGATTTCACTTGCCAGCAACATGTGGACGACAATTTTAACGGTCTTGATGAAGTCTGTACTAACGGCTGGTACAAATAAAGAGAGGATAGCAATTATGATGAAATCATGGACGGAAGTTATGAGGGAATCATGGATGACTATTATGAAACCAGTTGGATTCATTTCGTCCAAGTCTGTGCAGTTCGATTCTCTCTAAATTCTAAAGTCACTTAATCCACAGTCTACTCTGACGACTACACACAATGTCGGTTTGATGGTTAATTATTCCCCTTCTTGCGACTCTACTACTAGTTGTGCTTATTCTCACCAGTCTTCTCAATTCTATTGCTATCCAGTCGGTTGCGGCGACCGCCGTTGAAAGGTCACATCCTCAATCATGATGTTTTCATGGAACGTTCAAGGCATGGGGTCTACCAAAGCATTCTGAAACCTGAAGACCTTTTCCCAAAAGTCCAATGTCGATATATTTTTTTTGTTAGAAACCAAGTCTAGCTCTTCCAAGATGGACCGCTTTCGCCGGAAACTAGGCTTTTCATATGGAGCATCAGTACCAGCACAGGGACTAGCTAGAGGATTTGCACTTTTTGAAAATCAGGTATTCACCTTACTATTTTTCTTCGTGTAAAAATTATTTGAATTGTATTTTTGATGACTATTTTACTTTTTGTACATGGTCTGTTATTTTTGTTTATGGTGAACCAAATCCCGCTCGGGCGAATTTTTGGCAATCCATGTCCAACCTGTACTATGTTCAACCTTTACCGGGGGTTAATATTGGAGATTTGAATGTTATCAGTCAACCTGGGGAAAAAATGGGTGGTAACCGTCCTTATTGTTCTAGTCTCAGTCACCTTAGAAATTTTCTTGACAGTCATCAAATGTTGGATTTCCCACTAAATGGCTCTCAATTCACCTGAAACAACAAGAGAAAAGACAAAAATGGGGTTAAAGCTAAACTGGATCATATCATTGTATCGACTGACCTATTCCCTTCTACTTCTGCACGTACAATCCACACATCTTCTTCGAACCATAGGGCTAAATCCCTTCAGTTAGTCTCAAATTCCAGCCCTCTAATCCAAAATATTTTTAATTATTTCATATGTGGACTAGAGATCCTTCTTGCAAAAGGGTGATTCAAATTAATTGGACCCTTAGACAACACTCCTCTCTAGCTCACAATATTCATCTCAAAACCAAGAAACTTAGTTATAGCCTCACTTGGTAGAATAAGAGAGAATTTAAGAACATTCAGCTATGCATCTCTGACACTCTCTCTTCCTTGGATAAACTCCAAAATGATCCTCCTTCGAAAGACATTGCCACAACCATCTCCTTGCTGGAAAAGCGTCTCCCGAAACTTCAGCTTCGAGAAGAGATGTTTTGGCGAAACAAATATGATTCTTCCTGGCTCAGAGACAGTGACAAGAACACCAAATTCTTCACCTTACTTCCCTGCTTCGGAGGAAATGGAACCTGATTCTTCGCCTTAAAGATGGCAACAATGTGTGGCATTCCATGCTGAAAATTGTTGGAGCCACTATCAATGACTATTTCTCCAGTATTTTCCTATCCTCCAATCCAACTCCTGATCCGAGGATTCGAGCCTTATTAAGTTTGATCGTCTCGGAGGAGTATAATGCGACACTATTGGCTAAACCCACTGCAGCTAATATTCAAGCAGTTGTTTTCGAGATAGGCAGCCACAAAGGAGTTAATTATGACTCAGACAAGGAGTTAACTATGAAAAATCTTCAGTGTATTATAGTTCCAACGTGCACCCAAAACATGCTAAAATGATTCATAAGATCTTGGGCACTAGGAGCTATAATCCTATAGATAAATGTTTTTGATCCCCTTTTTGTCTTCCAAGAAGAAAACTACGAACTTCCAATTCCTTATTGACAAAGTTAATGCTAAACTTTCTTCTTGGAAAGCCAAAATCCTCTCTCAAGCAGTCGCACTATGAAGATTAAATCGGCTCTCAACGCGATCCCCATTTACACTATGCAAACTTTTCTTTTGCCTTGCATCGTCTCCACAAAGTTGCATCACCTGGCTAGGGATTTCTGGTGGAATGGAGCAACAGATAGTAAGGCCAAACATCTTTGTACTTGGGATCAGATTTGTCTGCCCTGAATTCTCAGAGATCTCAATATTCCTTCTTGTAGGAACAAAAATTTTGCCTTATTAGCTAAGAACATTTGGAATGTTCTCTCCTTTTCTCAACACCACCGAACCCGCCAACTCAAGTCGTTTCTATTTTCAAGACAAGAGTATCTTCCAGTTAGGTAAACCCCCTCCTTGGTGTCCTACCCTTGGAGGGGGAACCTAACGGCCCTTCTCAAAATGAACGCTTTCTTTTATGCAAATCATGTCTGAAAATCAAACCAATCTCTGGCAGAATTGTTGGATCAAATCAAACATTGTTCTTGTGGATTGTGTCCCTGACCTGACCGATCCCAGTCTTCCTCGATATATCAAGGATCTTTGGACATCTCCTCCTGGAGGTTCATTCTACTGGAATTCGAAACTTATCAACTCTCTTTTTCTAAGTCTGGTGGCTAGGGATGTTCAAGACATTGTAATCCGACCCACTAACAATCCTAACAAACTTCTTTGGACTTTTGACAAAAGAGGACTTTTTGGCTCAAAAGTGTAACGCAGGCTTTCACTATGGGTAATTTGGAAAGCTCTACTTCCATTCTTTCCCTCCCACTTTTTGCTCTAAGCTTTTGAGATCCATCTGGAGAATTAGAACCCCTTCCAGCGTTTTGTTTCTCCTTTGAAATATTAGCAAGAATTTGCTTCCCACGATAGTCAATCTAGTTAGGATCCATATCCCCATTTAGGAGAGTTGCATCTTTTGTCATTCCCAGAAGGAAGATGTTTTCCATCTTTTCTTCCTTTGCCCTATAATTTCCAGATTTTGGCTTCCTTCTCCTCTCCCTATTAATTGGCCTGCCCCAAATCTCAACCTTCACTCTGTTTTAAGGCTCAAGTAACGAACTCTGATGAGATGTTTTCTCATTTTACTGTTATCCTTGTGATTATCTGGTATTTGCGCAAATCAAACTATTATTTCAACAACACCAAAGTCTCCCCAATGACCTTTGTATCCCATTGTAAAATATTTGAGAGTTTTGGTCCAAGCAATGGTTTCTTACTAGATCAAACTCAAACACACCCCATTTTACATCGATCCCCACCTTCTGGACATAGCCATCACAGACAAACAACATGCTTCTCGCACCTCTACAAATCCGACCATAGCCTCGGAAATCCCTTTTCCTGTTTCTGGGTCTCCACTTTCACAACTTGTCCTGGATCATATCCACTCAGTCTGCACTCACAGGCTTAATCTCAAAGAAAATCGCGCTCATCCACTCCCACTCTGCCTAGATAGAGATACAGTTATTGTCAACTTTGATGCTTGCTTCTTTGAATCTACTAAGCAGGAGGCGTGGGAGTTTCAGCAACCGACTTGGCTGGGAATGTTTTGGTTTTTGTTGCCTGTCAGATATGCGACAAGGTTTCTGACAGCACGATGGTGGAAGGATACGAGACTGAAACGGCCTTGATGCTAATTTAGGCTCAATGATGGAGGACGGGACTTTTTTTGGAGACTTTGCAACCATTATTGACCTCATCCAGGATGGCGAATCTCAATAGCTCTCTCCTATGCATTGGGTCTGGTGCCCTCTTATTTGTAATTAAATGTCTGCTTCTTATGATTCCTTTTTGGCAATGTAAATATATATCTAGAAGCCTTAATACTAAGGCACGTCACTTGGCATCGGTTGCCGACAGACTTGGTTGTAATCGCTCTTAGTTATTAATATATTGTCTAAGGCTTTTAACAAAAAAAAACTTGTCAATTGAGTACTAAACAACCCTAGAAGAAAAATACTCATAAAACCTAAATGAGCTCAGGTTACCACACTAACCATCATTAAGAAAAGCATTTAAAACATTGTTGTTTCTTTTCTATTTCTTTATTTCACATGCCAACCAGGGTTAAATAAATGGGTTTCACCCTCTTTATAAAATAATAAAAGAACTACGAAACAAGCCCAAAGGTCGACAAAAGAAAATATACAAAGTCACTCTTAAGAAACTTCAAATGTGTAAGCAAACAACCAGGCACTACAAGAAGACAAGGGTGTGTTTGATTTTTGGAAAAAATTCTTTGGAAAAAACGTTTATGGAAAAAAAAACTTTAAAAAAAAATTTCACTGTTTGATTTCACCAAAGAAAAAAATTTCATTATTAGAGAGAACATTTCTATTTTGTGGAGGAATTATTAAGGTGAAAAAAGGAATTGTTCAACGAGGCTTTGAGTGTTCATACGTTGAGTCTCTTGAGGGCTTTGAGTTGAGGAGAAAGTCGTCAGTGAGTGAAAAGATCGAACAGGGAAAAGTTTTTCGAGGGGGAGCCTAAACAAAGTTTTCCCACTTCAAGCGAGAAAACTTTTCACCAACAAAAATGTTTTATTTTTCTATGAAAAAATCAAACGCCGAAAAACTCAATTTTGGGGGGAAATGTTTTATTTTTCCATGAAACATCCAAAAATCAAACACACCCTAAGGAACAAGCAAAATAAAACACTACACATGGTTTGTTAGCCTAACAACCTTTTTGTAGGTACTCTGCTTGACCTCAATCTATTTTAAAAAATACTTAGATTTGGTTTAGCTATAGTTGGTTGAATATCTTAATCTTTAATCGTGCAATAATCACATTATTTTGTTGAGAGAGCAATTCTTTCGATGAGTCTCTTTGCTAGAACTACTTCTACAAAGTCATCATCGATTTATCTATCTTCATCTTCAATATTAGCATTTTCAACACATTCTAACTCCTCAGAGATTTCCTTATTGACAAAATTCACATTGTCCTTTGGTAATTTGAAGTTCAAACATGTTTCAATATTTGAACTACTTGGGACCTATCTTCAACTTAACCTCATACAAACTTCACTAACCCCCACTGTTAGTCCTCATCTAGGTTTACAGTCATGCGCGCTATTAACAATATATCCTATGTTTGCCAGAACGTCATACCCATTTTTACATAGGGTTCACCAAGCCCTGAGCTTTTTCTCACCTATTTATGCTTATGATTCACCATGCCCTGAGTTTCTTCCCCTTCCACTAACAAACACCCCCTCCAAAGTTGTTTTCCTAGAAAGCTAGTTTTATTTATAGTGGGCATGAATTGCTTAGTTTGTAGAAACTTAGCCTTAGTGGCTCGATTCTCAGTTTACTTATTTTGAAGAGACTGGAGCACAAAACCATGTCTAAATCTTTAGCGAGGATCCATCCGTAGATATCAACCGCCACACATCTTACAAGACCTCAATGGTTGTTGCATTGTATTGTGGCAAATTATTATTGCATTTTGTTGTACTTTTGGGGTAGTACACACTAAGGTCTCGACCCAATTCCCTCTCACACTCAAATTCTTCTTCAACATGTTGAGGAAAATGAGGACACTCGGGCAGGCTCCTCCTTGGTCTCCTAGCTTCTATGGGTCTCCAATCAGTCACATGCTACTCAGACTCCTACCAACTCTCACGTGACGTCTCGCCATTTCTTTACCAAGGTTGTTGATATAATATCAATAGAAGCACAAGAGGCGGATGATCATACATCCAGTCACAATGTTCAACAGCTATCTTTTCCTCCTTTGATGTTTCCTCCACTAGAAAACATAAAGATGTGATTCGTGCCAGCTCCAAAACCATGGCCAGACGTGAGTCTGCTTTGAGGTTGGGTAAGCGCAAGCAGGATATTTTGGACTCTGATCCCATGCACGATAACCCTCAAAGAAAAAAGAAATTTGATTCTAACTCAGGGAAGAGAGAGAAAAGTCATGGTGGGCAGTCAAAAGGGAGTCAGGTCTGAACTATTACAAAGAAAGTTTCTTCATGTAGCTGTAACACTCAGGAAAGGCTATATACAGATTTCAATCCAGGAATTCCAACTGCTACACTGCATGTGCATGTAATAGGTACGGACGTCCACTCCTGCCTTCCCAGCTCCACTTCTATCCAGTCCAGCGAGGCGTGACCGTCGTTGAAGGGTCACCACATTATCCATTATGCTCTCATGGAATGCTCGAGGCATGGGGTCTGCCAAAGCGTTCTGAAACCTGAAGACCCTCCCCCTACAGTCCAACCCAGATATTATATTCCTTTCTGAAACCAAGTCTAGCTCTTCCAGGATGGACCACTTGCGTCGGAGAATGGGCTTCGCACATGGTGCATCAGTGCTAGCACAGGGACAAGCTGGAGGACTTGTACTTTTTTGGAAAGCAGGTATTCACCTAACTATTCTTTCTTCATGCAAAAATTACTTTAATTGCATTATCGATGATTATTTTACTTTTTCTGTTTGGTTTATTGTTTTTGTGTATGGTGAACCTAATCCCACTTCTCAGACCCATTTTTGGAATACCATGTCCAACCTGTATAACACTCATATTTTACCGGGTTTGATTATTGGGGATTTAAATTTTATTGCTCGACCTGAGGATAAAATTGGAGGAAACAGACCTACTTATTCTACTCTTAGTCATCTCAGGAATTTCCTTGACACTTACCATTGGATGAATTTCCTACTAAATGACTCTCAGTTCACCTGGAATAATAAGAGGCGAGATAGAATTGATATAAAAACTAAACTAGACCGTATCTTAGTATCTACTGAATGGATGGACTTATCCCCCTCTGCTTCTGTCTGTACTATTCACACTTCGTCTTTTGACCATAGGGCCCTTTCTCTTCAACTTGTAACCAACTTTTGTCCAAACCCCAAACTTTTTAAATTCTTTCACATGTGGAATAGAGATCCTTCTTATCGTAAGGTGGTCCACACTTCCTAGGCTCCCCGCCAACACCCTTCTCCTACTCATAATTTACATCTCAAAACCAAGAAACTTAGTTACAACCTCACAAGGTGAAACAATAAAGAATTTAAAAACATTCAACTCTGCATGTTGGATACTCACAAGGCTTTGGATGCTCTCCAAAATAAAAATCCCTCTCAGAATAATGCCATGGCCATCTCACTACTAGAAGAACATCTTTTAGAACTCCAAATCTGGGAAGAGATGTTTTGGAGTAATAAATCAGGTTCCTCCTGGCTCAGGGACGGAGACAAGAATACCAAGTTTTTTCAACTTACCTCGTTGCTTCGGAGAAAGAGAACTCGGTTTATGCCTTAAGGATGGAATAAAACGTGGCACTCCACCCTGGATTCTGTTGGTGTCACGCTCAATGACTATTTCACTAACATTTTCCAATCCTCCAATCCAACCCTGGACCCGGTTATCAATTCCTTATTCACCCCGGTCATCTCTGCTGTCGACAATGATGCCCTCCTGGCCATCCCTAGTTCTTACGATATACAAGCCATCAATTTTTACATGGGTAGTCACAAAGCCCCTGGACTGGATGGTTTTCATGTTTTCTTCTTTCAATATTATTGGGACATCGTGAAAACCGATGTGATTGAGCCTATTACCCATTTATTCACCTCCAAGCAATTGGACCCCAAGTTAAACGAGACCTTCATTGCTCTGATCCTTAAAGTGGGTAACCTTATCACGTCTGATAAATCTCGCCCTATCAGCCTTTGTAATGTCATTTACAAGGTGATCGCCAAAATTCTGGCTAACAGACTCAAACCTCTTCTTGACAATGTTATTTCTCCCAATTAGGGAATTTTTTCTGCAAGGGCATTCTATAGTGGATAATGTTAGTCTCACCCATGAGACTTTCTTCCAAATAAAACATTTTCGAAGAAAAAGCAAGGCTGGATGGCTATCACAATTGATATGGCCAAAGCCTTTGATAGGGTTAAGTGTTTTTCCTGTCCCAAATTCTCAAACAGCTAGGTTTTGCTGAAGGATGGATGATCTACCAAGGCATTTCTACTACATCGCTCCAAGTCTTCAAAGGCTCTCCTCTCCCTACCATCAAGCCTTCTAGAGGTATCCGCCAAGGAGACCATCTCTCACCCTACCTTTTCATCCTGGTAGCGGAGGCTCTCTTTCGGCTCCTCACTCGGGCTGAAGCGGAAGGACTTATTAAATGTATCAAACTCAGTCGACACTCCCCTTCCACAGTAACCTGCTCTATGCAGATGATCTTATGTTGTTTTGTATAGACTATTAGTTGAAGCCCACACAGTTAAAGATATCATCAATCAATATTGTTTGGTATCGGGCTAAAGTGTTAATTATGATAAATCATCAGTCCACTATAGGTCTAATGTGCACCCTAAACTCTCCAAAATGATCAATAGGATTTTGGGTACTAGAAGCTATAATCCTAAGGACAAATACCTTGGATCCTCTATGTTGTTCTCTAAAAAGAAAGCTAATGACTTCCAATTCCTTATCGATAAAGTCCATGCTAAACTTTCAAACTGGAAGTCCAAAGTTCTCTCTCAGGCTGGTCGTAGTCTTATGATCAATTTTTTCCTTAGTTCGATCCCCATCTACACCATGCAAACCTTTCTTCTTCCCTACATCATCTCCACAAAGCTTGATCACTTAGCTAGGAATTTCTGGTGGAATGGGGCGGCTGACTGCAAAGCCAAACATATATTCACTTGGGATCGAGTTTGTTTGCCCCAATATCTCAGAGGTCTCAATATTCCTGCAAACAGGAACAAAAATCTTGCCTTAATGGCAAAAAAATTTGGAACATCTTCTCCTTTTCTCACAACGCCTGCACTCGCCAGCTCAAGCGTTGTATTTCCAATCAAAAAGTATCTTCCAATTGGGCAAATCCCCCTCTCAGGCCTCCTTTGTCTGGCAAGGCAATCTCACTGCCCTTAACAAAATGAAACGATTTCTTCTTTGGCAAATCTGTCCGGGAATCAGACAGACCTCTGGCAGGACTGTTGGGTCGAACCTGGCATCATCCTTGCTTATTGCATCACTGATCCTACCGATCCCCTCCTTCCTAGATTTATCTGTGAGCTTTGGACTTCAATGCCTGGGAACACTTTTACTTGGGATGTGGATCTCATCAACTCTCTTGCCCTAGCTCATGTGGCTCGAGACATTTAAGACATCATAATTTGTCCCACAACCACTCTTGATAACCTTCTCTGGACCTTTGATAAAAAATATATATATATAGTTTCTTCTCGGTCAAAAGTGTCACCTGTGCTTTCTCTTTGGACTACCTGGAAAACTCCACATCCAATTTAGTCACTCTAGCTTTTGGTCCTAAACAATTGAGAGCCATGTGGAGAATTAAAGCCCCTCCTAGTGCCTTCGTTCTCTTCTGGAAGATTAGTCAAAGCATCCTTCCCACTATGTCCAATCTCGTGAGGATCGATACCCCCATTGACTATTGTTGCATCTTTTTTATACCCGCACGGAAGATGTGGTTCATCTCTTCTTCCTTTGTCCTATCATCATCAAATTTTGGCTTATTCTCCCCTTCCTATTAATTGGGGTGCCACTACCTCAACCCCCACCCTATGCTGGATTTTTTTGAATTCATGTGGAACACTACTGAAACACATCCCGAGCAGTCTGACGAGATGCTCTCCTAGTTCATAGCCATTCTTCTGACTATTTGGAATCTTCCTAACCACACTCTCTTTACCAACGCTAAGGTTTCCCCTACCACCTTTTTGCCTCATTGTCGTAAACTTTGGGTATCTTGGCACAAGCAATGGTTCTCACCAGAGCTGGAACTCCACCTCTCCATTTCCCTTTGATGCCCTTGATTCTTGACACAACCATGACTGACATCCAGTTTGCCTCGCACTCCTTGTTAACCAACTCTCAAGCCTCAGCTGCGTCTATCCCTGAGAGTTTACCTCCCCTGTCGAATTTGACCCAAGCCCAATTACAATTTGCTCAAACCCACATGCTTAACCTTGGATATGACCATGTTCATCCAATTCCCCTTAGCCTGGACCAGGATACAATCATTGTCACCTTTGACACTTGCTTTTTTTATTCCCCCAAACATGGAGTTATAGGGGTGTCTGCGACCGATCTTGCTGGGAACATTTTGGCTTTGATGGCTTGTTCGATAGTCGGCAAAGTCTTAGATAGCACAATGGAAAAGGATACGCGATTGAAGCGGTTATTCTTCTTATTCAGGCAACAACGGTGGCAGATTGGACTTCTTTTTTGTGACTTTGTGAACTTGCTTGATTTCATCCGTGTCTACGACTCTCACTCGTCTACTGTTATGAATTGGGTCTGGCGTCCACTCATATGTAATATTAGGCACATGCTTCTTTTGCTTCCTTTTTGGCAATGTAAAAATATTTGTAGAGACCTCGATATAGATGCTCATAACTTGGCATCTGCCGCCGATAGACTCGTTTGTAATAGTTAATTTATCAATCTATGTCGGGCTTTTAACCCCCCAAAAAAAGGCCTCACTTGGATCCTTCAAAATAATCCAACGTGTTATTTCAGTTGTAAAAAAACTTTTTACATAGGTAAAGCCCCTATCGACTTTCCTCCCGACAATTTCAAGCACGCTTTGACGCTCTTTTCTAAGTCTTTTTCATCTTTCCCTTATGATACTTGTTCGCTATCAGACTCTGGACAATATTTTAACCTTGGACAAAATTTACAGCATACTTGGGGCTGCATTCTTAAACAACCTGACTTGCCGACAACATTTCGTGGTGCGATAGGGTCTGAACACAACGGGCTCCGACGCCCCCTTCCAGGGACTTGGGGCCCAACATTCACCAACTCATGTAATAAGTAAAATAACATTAAAAATGGTATTTCACTTTTGATGCAAACACCTCACTTATCCTACTCTCAAATATAGACAATGCTTCCGGCCACCCCAGCTCTTGAGCATATCATGCACTACAACATTGTTATAGCTCATCAAGACCCATGTAATGAACACAAGTATTATGCACTTTGACAATATACCTTCTTAAATCTTGTGGACACCTAAAAGGGAAAAAAAAAATACATGATTGCCATTTAACCACGGAAAAATAGACATGCTACTCTTTCAAGCTGAGGTTTATACAGTATATATCCCCAATCCAGGGGTAGCACACTGCAGCCATGAAAAAAAGTAAGAAAGGGACAAAAGATAGCCGAGTGGATATTCAATTGGGTGATAAACCACAACGTTTTTTTTCTCAAATTGCCCTGCATGTAGAGATCTTGCAAATGTTTTACAGATCATTGACCATAATAATGGGGTTGGTCCAGGGGTGGGGTGCCACTAGCTCCAACATTTGGCTGTTGTCCATATGGTGGCATACCATGAGGAAAGGGTGCAACACCAGCAAGGCCTCGGACTGCCTGCTGGAGGGGTGCCGATCCTGGAAGACCAGCACTTGGGTATCCCGGAACTCCAGGAGATGTATATGTTTGTCCTGGGAAGGAGCTAGGAACTGAGACAAAAGTTGACCTGTTCGCTTGCATACTAATGTCCCAATGCGGCATATGTCCATCAGGAAGTTGTCCCTGCATACCAACTGCATACTCGTTGCCAGGATATGCTACAGAAGCCTGAGTGCTTTGCCAACCAGCAGTAGTAGGTACAGCAGCAGTAGCTTGTTGCATTGGTAGTAAACCTTCAGGGATTGTGTAATCTCTGCTTCTGTCACTATGAGCCTACAGGAAAGAAAGAATCAAGTTGATTTCAGCTACAGTAAATTAGCAAAAAGAAAGGGATATAAGTGTTAAGAAGCATACATTGATGGTGAGCTTGTTTAGTTTTGTTTTTCCTAAGCAACAAGTGGACCACAAGTTCTTCTCAAACCATATTTTTGGTTTTCTAGTTTTTGGTTTTCCCTCCCATGTGATGGATATAACTCAACAACTTACATATATTTATACCTTTACATTGAGATCAGTATGACGAGAGTATGACAGATGAAGCTTACAGTAGCCACCATCATAAATGCAGTGTCCTTCTAAAGCTTCTTTAGCAACTGCTGCAGTTGTAACATCTGAAAATAAAAACAAATGATTTGAGTATCAACCATAGTTCTCAATATCTTATGATAAAATACACCATGTGTATCGTATCTAAGCTCATCAATACGGTATATATATCTTAACAACACATCGATATAAGATGATGCGATGTGATGTGAATGAATGGATGATAACCAATAGTTTGATATTATGTGCACAAGCTATATAGCAATGAAAGTGTTTTGGGGATGTCCTTGCTTGAATAAGTCTTATTTATGTCTTTTATATGCTTAAATATATCTATATATTAATTTTTGTATTGTAAGAATACGTTATGATACATGTATCTTAAATTTAGGTTTCCGACATAAGATATAATAAACGTTTTGATAACTATTGTATCAAGACCAAGACATAACCAAAGATTCATGCATTTGTACAAATGTCAAATGTTCAAGAAATTTGTTATACTACATTAATTCTTTGCAAAAACAAGTAAATAATATGAATCCTCTGAAATACTTAAGCCTACTACTAAGATAACTGAGAAAAAGTTAACTTGATTTATATGTATATTATCCAATAGAAATCAAAGGCAATGGAGTCAGGGTCCAATTTGCCTACAATTTTTCTCCAGAATGGAGAGCAACTTTTATCAGTCCTCAGGGACATATTCAAAGTACAAATGTAGAACAAATCAGTGAATAAAATGTGCTTCTAAGTGCATTAGTATGAAATGAACTTGTGAAAATTCTTACATCATATTAAATTACACTCGTATGTCAGCACTTAATCAAAATATGCACCATAACTCATGATTAAATTTATTTGTCAGGCGAGAATAGCTCTAGCCCATCTAAATGATGAAAATATGCACTACCTTCAGCAATATTTAGGAACATTTTTCCATGAAGAGTAAGAGATGTAATAATTAAGCAGTTTGAAAGATAAATTTAATCAGAAACTCTAAATAATCATATCTCACCAGGGTACTGAATTAGTGCCTGCATTCCACCATTTTTGTCAAATATAGCAATTTTATGGACAGTGCCAAATGCTGAAAACACCTGAAAATGAGTAAAGCAAATATTGTAAATGAACATGATTTAAAAGGAAGATTATAAAAATAAAAATAAACAGAGAAAATTTGTTTACCGTGTGAAGAACATCAACGGTGACAGCATATTGCAAATTTTCAATTGACGCAAGAAGCACATTACTCTCTGGTTCTTTTTTCTTCCCATCAGGACCTAATGTTGACTGCATGTAATTGCTTTTAATACATGCTAGTTGTGAACAATATGGTCCTTCTAAATGTAAAGAACCTACCTGCATTGTTCCTTCAATTGCGGAAGGATTCACCGGAAGGTACGGGTTTGTGTAGTCCCTGTATGACCAATCAGAAAACGTTCACCAACTTATTAATAATCATATAATCATTCCCTTGTCAGTTTTTCTGAACATAAGATTATTGCAATCACGAATCTACCATTCAATATAGAAATATTAGTAATGGATTCACAGTTTGAAAACAATGTGACAACCGAGCAAAACGATTTATAGGATAAGACTGAGAAAGGGAAATCACAAGAGTAATATCCAAGGGAATGTTTCTTAGCATAGAAGTCAACTCCACAGCAAGAATGGAAATTTTATGTGGAGTGGATGGGATAAGAGAAGGGAAAAGTGAATTTCAAGATAATATCCACCCAAACACGAGCTAACAAATATCAGTTTCCATAATGAGGAACTTGAAAATTTGTCACCTTTCGCAAAAACTAGAGGTGAAATCTTAAGGTTTACCGTGATCACTCTCTTACAAAATATTTTTATATGGGGCTTCTTTAGGAACTCAAATCTTGGTAACCAAGTAGGCCCAAGTACATAAAACAGAAAGAAAGAAAATAAAATAAAAAAATAAAAAAGAGGGTAATAAAGAACGTTTGACAACTTGCAGTGGTAATAAACTAAAAACCAAAATCTACAATCACTACCCACTTTATTGATTAATAAAAAGTAAATATATTCAATTGGAATGTTATCTAGTCCACCGTAGAGTGTGCAATATGTGTCCGACATTTTTCTTCCAGAGATTCAATATTATTGAGAAAGAAACAAAACTGTAAGAGAGTACGAAATACAGAAAGATTCACAGGCATAAGCCCCCCTCAGTGCTGTCCACCCTTTCCACCCCATACAAGAAACTAGTGGACTCTCATAAATTATACCCGCTCTACATGAAAATCCCTAGAGGCTAGACATAAAAGAGCTACAAATGACAAGATTACCCCTCTCGTCATAGAACCTAAACAATAGGGTATGAGACCAAACCACCCTACTCCTCTGATTAGAGAAAGGCTTACACTGCCATCCACAAATCATATCAGTAATGGTTTGAAGCATCACCCAAAATACACTACAACCATGGATAAAAGGTATCATACTTAATTTGTAAGACAGTAGTGTATAGTCAGCCTGATAATACATAGGGCATTCCAAATCCACCACCACGCCCCTGCTCGCAAAAACACCTCGCATGGCCGCATGACCCCAGAAGCATTCCCACATGAAGATCCGTGGAAAGACCTTTCAATGACCTAGGACCACACCACTTATAGTGCAACAATCAAATCTTATCTCCTCTACCAAAGAGTATGCACCCCTTTGAAGAAACAAGGTTCAATGGTGGAATTCTTCTTCCACAAGCTCAAGCCATAGCCATGCACGGGAAGAAAAGTACCCAAATCAACCCACCTTCCTTGATGACCCCCCACCACAATCATTTGCTTCATTTTCTTAAAGGTTCTAATACCCAATCTACCTTCATCCTTCAGAAACACTAACAACTCCCACCTTAAGAGGATGAAACCTCTTCCCTCCTTCGGCTACACCCCCAAGGAAATCTCTAATGATTTGCTCCATCGTGTTGGCCCCTTGCATCAGAAGGAAGTAATAAAAGACGTGATGTATGGGGATATTTGGCAATACACTCACGGCCAAAGTAAGCATGCCCCCCTTTAGAAAGCAACCTACTCTTCCAAGAAGCTAAACTCCTCCCTAAGGTTTTAATCAATGGATCCCACAACTCTTTGGCAGTTCATTTGGACTCTTTAGCAGTACATTTGGATACCACAATATCCACAAGGAAGGGTTTGACCCCACACCCCAACCTAGAGGCCACTTGAGTTGATATAGCTCCATCCCCCACATGGCCACGCCCGTGATTGCACTCTTGGAGAAATTGATTTTAAGACTTTAAGACCGGAGACTACACCACAGATATCCAAAACATGTCGAAGATTGGCCAGGCCACAACTCCAAGTTGTTATCAACGAAGAAAATAATATCATTCGCATATCTGGATATAAGAAATAATTGGAGCATCAACCCCAACAATAAAACCATCAAGGCAGCCCACTTCCTATGCCTTGATATTCAATCTAGCCAAAGACTCTTCCACCATAAAGAGTAATAGAAACCAAGGATCCCCGTGCCGAGACTATATTTTTTTTTAATGAAGTGTCCTTTGCTACATAGGAAAGTAATAGATGGCTAATATGCAACTTAACCCACAATTTAAATGAAAAGGGAAGCAAGCTGGGATGCGTGACAAAACTCAATCAAGACACTCTGGAAAGTGTTTGGAGCAAAATGGAAGTTATAGTTTCTAATGTGCTCAGATTTGTTCTCGTTGATCCCGATGATATCGAACCTGCAAAAATGAGCAGCGGTTAAACCAAGGACCACCATTGTGGTGGCCGAAAGCACTTAAGTCAGATATCGACGCAAGGAATAGTGAAGACTGTATGTAAATTGAAGTGTGTATGTATACATTTATTCCTCATTTCACCATTTCTTATAGTGATTGTTCCCTCCCCAATTATCCTTACATTGAGGGCGTGATGTAGGGAAGACATCTCGCACAAGATCTTACCTGTACATGACTGGGTCTCTTCAGCACTTGGCTCTGTTTAGGACCCAATGCTAGATTGGGCTGAGAGCTAATTTCGTGCGAGTGGATCTCAAGCCTGTGACAGCTCTGAGATTTATTGTTCAGATCTTATTGTTCGGAGTCAAGCCCTAAGACCCGTGCCTCTTGGATTGGTGTGTCTTGGACCTGGATACTTGACTTACGGGCAAAATGACAATTCACACATAGGTCCGCTTGGGACTGTGCTGAAGCTTTTTACATGCTAGGGTTTGCCTATGCCACGTGTATGGCTATGATTGAGTGATTGTTTGATGTCTCATCAATTTCATGATGTATGGATGTTTTTTGGACATTCGTAGACATTTCACACATTTTAGATTATTTTTAAGTTTCCTGTTATCATGCACCTTTTTTTATAATGTGTGATTATCAAGTATCAGTGATTAAAAACAAAAATGATTTTAATGATTTTTTTTTAGTATGAAGTAACAGACCTCCTCCGAAAACCTTTTCTCTGTTGGACTCAGGCTCTGCTTGGACAATGTAAAAAAGAAACAAAATAGTTCACTTATCATAAGAATTTTAATTAAAAAAAATCAGCACCAGTACTGAAAACATATTTTTCAAAAGATAATGATAGTTGTATTGGTTGTCGTGGTAGTGCTTATAAGGGTAGTTGTGGCAATGGTTGCAGTGGTTGAAATGTTTGTGTTGCTCGTGGTTGTGGCGAGGGTTGAGATGGTGACAGCATAGTTGTCATGGTAGTGGTAGTAGTATTGTAGTGGCAGTGGTTAGTGGTAACTAGTCGTCGTAGCGGTTGGTGTTGTGATGGTGGTGAGAGCTATTATTTTCATGATGCTAGAATTGTCAAAAGCGAGTGTTGCAATTTTCAAATTTCTATGTAAATCCAATTGTACTTGCAACATATTTTCGGTGAAATAAGAGTCGTTGAAAATAACATAAACAACCTTGCAAAATCTCGTGTCCAACTTCCCATGAAAGTAATTGACACAAGGATGAGCATCATATATATTTCCTTTGTTTTCCCAACCACTAGTGTAATTGAAGAAATGAAGGATGAACACATTCATACAATCTAACTTGTACTTTGAATTTATTTATCCTAATGAATATGATAATTTGAAGCATTTTAGGAAGAATTAATTTTTTGGCGATATTTGGCGTGTCACCAAACCTCTCAAGGAGCAATTTACTCCCATTTTCACTCTTCCTTAACAAGAGTGTTCTGGTCTCCCAACTCTATATGGGGCAACAAATAATTATCCCGACTAGAACTTAACCTTAAGAAAATGAGTCAAAGGCTCTCTTTCCTACTTATGTTGTTGGACAAGTTGCACCAGTATTTCGTTTAGAGGATAAGATCAATGGATATTGAATGATAAAATTAACAATTTCTCAGCAGAGGATTCCCACATCAAGCTCCAAGCAGTCGCTTTCGTTCCCAGCAATCAATGTGTATTCCCTTCTCTTTATGGTCACAAGATTTTCTGGATGAAAGAAATTCCTCCTACGGTCAAATTCTTTTTGTGGGCAATTGGACATGGTAGAATCCTCAACTTCTTTTTGTGGGCAACTGGGCAATTGGACATGATAAAATCCTTTCAGAAGGCTTGATATCATTAGCAATGTAGAAATCCTTAATCCCAATGACAGCGGTAGTACGAGAGGTTATTGGTGTTACAAAGGCTATGTCAAAACAATTGGAAGGGATTTGAGTTAAATTTCAATAGGGTAGTGATGAGTCCAAACTAACTTAAAAGCAGGCATGACTATCAATTTGTCAGCTTCAACACACTTGTAAGCCTTCATGCAAGCCTCCAAACATGACCCTATACGACTAAAATTGTGGTTCTTTTCTTGACAACAATGATCATTATTGTCACCTGATTTCACTTTTTCCTAGAATTAATGACAAATTATTAATGTAACCAACGGGAACAGAATATAAGCATGTCACATAGCAAGTTCTGATTTGCCAAACTAAGTTGAATCCTAATTCAAGATTAATGAAATAGCGAGCACTTAATTAAAACCGACACACATAAAAGTTGAATTACCTGCTGCGATGAGATTGGAACTTGATATTCAAATCGGTATGTGCAGAATACGAGATACGTAAGTGGCACGATTGAACAGTTTCTGGAAGCAAGTATCTGATGATCTCAATGTTAGTGATATAGAGTGAGAGAAAAGGAACAGTAATGTTGCTAAACATCAGATATGAAATTCCATTTGAAAATACATACTTGGGTATACTTCTTCCATCTAATGCATTGCGTGCTGAAGAAGCGGTTTCAGCGTCAGTGAATTGAATTAATGCCTGCAATTAAGCATTCAATGTGATAAATACATTTATTGTGGAGACTCAGGATGCAAGTATAGATTGAGTGCACGTTACCTGAAAACCAGCAGCCTTCTCAAATGTAGCTATTTTGTGCACAAATCCAAAAGCAGAGAACACCTGAAACAAAATTTGTTTCATATACTTGCTAACTAAATGTGCAAGAAAGATACAATCAATAACAATTACAGTCATATACAATAGGCAGCTGGAGAAAATACCAACAGAAGTCAAATAAGTGCTGATGAACACCTGTAGGTACAAGCATGGGAAATGACTTAAAAGGGGATGTGATACAATTATTATGCTTTCAACTGTCACCAGAAGTAATAAAATGAAAAACATCACCATAACTCACGCACCTTAAACCAATTAAAAACATTTGACCTAATAACAATTCATCTCCAAACAAATAGCAAGAGATGTACATTGTGGCACAACACTCCACTAATAAAGAATAAATTAACTGCTCTTTACACTAAGAAGAAAACGGAAGTTAACCACCAATAACAGCCAAACTCGTTAAGCTGTCCAGACTTGTACTAACGCAATCACTCAAGATCATTTAGAAGAAATACCATTAACGTGATATTATGCTCTTAAGACTAGAATAGAACAATGATAAAGAACGAGGTTAGCAAAACACACATGATATTTCTCCCAATGCAGTAAGCTGATATCGAAGAATTCTCCAGATTAACATTGACCTGCTAATCCATGCACAGCATGTCAACCAGAAGCCAAAATATTAAGTCAATGCGCAAAATGACCTCTGCACTATCGTAACTATACAGAAAAAAGTTCCTTATACGCAATATCCTTCTCATATACAGCGATCACATGGATATAAAAGTGCTTTTGTTAGCAAATACTAAAGGGTTCAACAACATAGAAATTAACACCAGTAACTAGCCAACTAGCAAGTATAAACTTACCAAATGAATAACATCTATGCTGACATCACCAGCTTCTACACCCTCAATAGTCACCAGCAAAACATTCCCAGCAACGTCTCCAGAGCTCTTATTGTTGACAATTTCCTGTCTATTAGAATATTGAATATACACAGTTTTGCCACGAACTTGGGCTGGCTCAGAAGAAGAAGCAAAATATGAAACCATTGAGATGGCTTGATTCTGGTCTACCTGCATAAATAATAACAAATGTCAAGATCCAAGTACAGCTGAAAATATCTATATAATAAAGCAGTATGGTCTTCAAGTAGTTTGAGGCAGAGGAAGTCGTTGTTGAGACACAATTCCTACCAAATTTTAGTGTGATACTAATCACAAGCCCGTATATAAAAATTTCTTAAAGGGCAAAAAAAAGTGTAACAGTAATATGGATATGTGGAAGAAAAGTATACATGTGGCAAAGATAGAAATGAACAGGACCCACCTGTGGAGAACATTTTCACTCATAATTGGAATCTTGGGGTCATACTACAAGGGTGTCTTTTTTTGCTTCTGAATAGAGTCAGAAGTCGTAATAAGAAGTGGGACACCTTATTTAGAGTGTTTGTTTTTAGATCAGAAGTTGTTCTGATTGGAGTAAGCCCCCCATGGTGCTGACCACATAGCACTGAGTGCTTAATGAAAATTCATTCCAATCATAACCTCACAACAAATTCATAATGATTGCTACTACCCCTCTCCTCTACCAACCATCCACTCTTTTCTCCACCTCCTCTTTATCATGCGAACAATGCCGCCACAATCACCACCACCCTCCCTGAGTCCCTGACCTCCCCTCCTCCTCTTGCTCCCATTCCTTTTCTCTTTTTATTCCTTCTTATTGAAAATTATATGAGGAATGGAAAAGGATATAAGGTGGTTTATGGTAGTGGTGGAAAGTGGTCTCAATGGTATTTGAAGGAGAAAACAAGTGGAGAAATGGGTTAATGTTGGTGGTTTGTGATGAGCAGTGAGAGTTGTGGTGGTGGGCAAAAGTGTAAAAAAAAAATTCAAGTCAGCACCTAAAAACAAACACTGTTTAATTTTACATCTTCTAATCAGCAGCTCATTCAGAAGCAGATCAAATAGTTCATTCAGAAGCCCGTTCAGAACTTCTAACTCCAATTAGATGTTAGCTTCTAACCACTTAAAAAAAACCTTCTAAGAATTATGGCCACAGGTATCAAAACACTTATCATATATCAAAAACCTTAATTTAAGATGCATGTATCGCAATGTATCAGGTATCGTAAGATACGGTGCACAATTATATATATAAGCATATAAAAACATAAATATGACTTGTTTAAGCAAGGACGTCCTAAAAACACTTCCTATATATGGCTTGTGTTACACATATTAACAATCTATTGGTTATCATGCATCTATTCATTCACGTCACGGACAATACAACCTTGCATCATCTTATGTACCGTATCGATGAGGCTTAGATACGATACCTATCATGTATCATATCTTATTTATCGTGAGATATTGATTACTATGATTATGACACAAATATTGTTTTTTCAAATCAATATCTTAGCCTAAAATAAAATAAGAAAAAATTTAAAAAAAATAAAAATTTAAAACTAGTCATGTTGATTCTTTTAACCTTAAATCTTCAACAACTTTAAGCTTCAAACTACAAAATCAAAATACATTAATTTATGTAACGGAGTTAAAAAGAGTTCAAAAATAAGCAAAGCACTCCTTGACCTGCTTGGGTCATCGATAACTAATTGGGCTTGGTGCATATTGTTAACTGAGAACTTGCTAGACTTCTCTTTCCATTTCATCCTCTTGTTATATTACCCACTGATTGAAGAAACTCAATCAACTGAAGTTCCTTGTCTCTTAAGCCTCTTCTCGTGGATAAGTCCTAATTAGACACATTTCCCTGGTTTTCCATGCAAACTTAGCCTTTTGTATTTGATTTGTGAAAAAATGTCTCTGAATTGTTACGTTGCCTCAACACGTCCATCCTTTCACCTTTTTCTATCATCTTTTCCTACTTCAAATGATATATTCCTTTCAAATAGAGCCTTGAGCTTGATAGTCCTCGACAAGCACATCCATTAGGTATAAGTGCAAGTCTTTGTACAGTAACATCTTCCTGCAACCATGTTTTTCTTGAATGATTGTTCTCCACGAAGTCCCTCTTTTTCAAATCTCCACATCCATTTGGAGAAGAGAACCTTATTGAACTGTTTGATTCTCTTGATTCCCAACCCATCAAGCTCACTGATTCCCAACTCATCAAGCTCTTTGGGTATACAGACCTCTTTCCAATTTGCCAACTGGTAGCTTTTAGAGATTGTGTTTGTCCCCCATAAGAATTTTCTGCTGATCTTCTCAATATCATTTGCAATGGGCATGGCTGTAGTTAACATCATGATATTGCAATATTGGATAGATTGTTTTAATAAGTGTGACTCGGAGATACATCTAACATGCTAGCAATTCTGTCAATCCATGCCTGTCAGCTCTTACAATTAGTACCCAAAGGCATTCCAAATATTTGGTACGGAGCTTATTTGCTTTGCATGGGAGAGTATTCACCAGTTCTTCCATATTGAGCACTGAACCAACATGGAGTAAGGTGGACTTAAAATAGTTAATCCCCAATTAAGAAACTGCTTCAAAAACTGGAGTAAAACAGATTTCAAGTTTGTCCACGCGGGGAACAAGGAACGTGACAGAAGGAGAACATGAGTACCCAAGGCCTTCACTTTGAACCTCTGGATCAGATTTGAATCGAATCATCTGCCCTGATAGTCATTTGAGTGAGAGCTTCAACCACCAATACGAAAATGAGTGGGGATAAAAGGTATCTTTTCCTAACACCTTTTGATGTTTTTATAAAAGCCTTCATAACAAAGAAGGTGGTTGTTTGGAATATGATAGTTAGAGATCCACTTTCTCCATTTGAAGCCAAAACCCATCCTAGCGAGCATGTAATCAATTAACTCCAAGCTAATGGTGTCAAAGGCCTTAGATAAATCAATTTTGCACACTAACAATGGTTGACTAGATTTGTTCTTGCATCAACTAATTCATTAGCAATATTTGTCCCATCAACTAGTTGTCTTGCTTCCCCCGATGCCACTTGGAAGGGAGATACTAGAAGTTGCATGTAAAGTTAAACTCTCTGGGCAAGCACTTTCGAGATGATTTCAATAAGGCTAATAGGTTTAAATCTCCAATGCAAATAGCCCCATTTCACCTTCGGAATGAGTGAATCAAAGTGATGTTTCTTATTTAAGTCCTTTACAAGTTCCACAAATATGGCTTTTGCAGTATTCCAAGCTTTAAGAAAGAACACTAGGAAGCCATTAACCCTATTGCCACTTTTGTAGATAATTCAGTCATTCCTTCTTAATCTCCTCTAATTCAGCCATTGCCTTCTTAGTCTCCACCTCTAGAATGTTTCTCACCAACTCCTCAGAATTAAAGTGATCAAGTATTGAGCGCCACAACATTCATCTCCACCTTTCCTTCTTTGTGCACATATATAACTCACAATCTCCACCTCTCCATCTTTGTGCACATATTTAACTCACAATCATGTTGTATTCCATTATAATTGAGTAGTTAATCATCATAGCATCAATATGATGGCATCTTAGACCGTCGTTACACGTAGTTAGTAATATTTCAAATTAGTATTTTACGGGGGTATGTAGTAATAAAGAGGTGTAAGCCTCAGGAGTATGAATTATTCAGCAATTTTGAATGTATAATCTTAAGAAAACTAGGGCTCTTGGTAATGAACAAACTAGGTTTTCGTTTTGTTCTTGACTAGACTGTTTACAAGATGTTTTCGCTGACCGTTCAATTATGTTGACGATCTTCCTATGGTTTGCAAGGATGTGAAACAATTTAGTACAAAAACCACCATTTTGCCCCCTTTTATACAAAAACAAATTCCCCAACGGTGAACTCCCTCTTAGTCAAGGCGTTAAGCACTCCCTTGCTTTTCATTTTGCTTTGCCGTTCTTGCAAGATTGTATATCGTGAGAGTGTGGTGTTGTGCAATTGAGCATATGAGAAAATTTTCACTTGGTAGGACCGGATTCTGCCACAGAATTGGGGCAGACAAGTCATCTTGTTTGTTCCTTTCTGATCATGGGATTGTGCTGCAGGTCATAACAGCTCTTGACACTGAAAGACCTGGTGTGTTCGTCCCATAAACATACTCTTCTGATGAACTTTGTGGGTGTTTCTCCGAAAGACCAATCAGTTCACCCAACTTGTTGTGCACATTGCTCATATTGACCCTAAAACTTATACGACAAATACTCTAATAGAGCACTATGGTTTTACTTTGTTCTAATCCACTGAATTGAGGTCAAGGCCAGAACCTCCCTCGCCATTTAAAGCGAGCAATTCGAGAAAAAAAAATAATAAATAAATAAATAAATTCAATTTTCATTCTAATTAATAAAGTGATAACTAGGCATACTAGATACTACATTATCACAACTCACAAGCAACAGTGTACAAGCTTGAAATGTAAACTTAAAGAGAAATAATAACAATAATAATAATAATATATAATATTATTATTATTATAAATGATAATAATATTAACAATATAATAAATATTAATAATACAATAATAATAACAATAATAGTAATTCAGACTATTCAAAATTCACTTAAGAAATCCACTTAGGATAAAGTTGAAAGATAAAGAATTACAACAATAGCATATACTGTATGACTTTTGAAATGATAGTGAAGCCAATTGATTAAGATGAAATAAGAAAGAACAAAAAGATCATAAGGAAAAAAAAATAAAAGAGAGAGAGAGAGTTTGCTCTATCATTCATTAACTAGTGTTAATTTAAGTGAAGAAGAGGAGGTCCAGAGGAGCACTTGATTAAAGCAAGGACGCCCCGCTTCGCTTCTTGCTTCTTCCATACTGTTCTTATCTCAAATGAACAAACACCTAAAGTTCCAATGGAACCAAGAAAACCACCAAAAATCAGTTTTTCAAACAATGATATTACAAAGTCTTGTCATACTTATCAATAAAATATATATTATTCGTTATCTAGTTATGCTTTCTAACTTTGTTTTCTGCATGTCACAATGAAATTGAGATTTGTCTTAATAACTACAATTTTTATTTCTATAACTCTCACAATCCACAAACAAAATCTAAATTGCATCAAACACTTGGTCCACGTCCACCTCCTTGTAGTTTTCAAGTCGTATCTTTCTTAGTTATCAACTCCTTGAAGTTTTCAAAAATTCACTTCTTTCTCAACAAACACATGGTCTACGTCCACGTCCACTCCATGAAGTTTTCAAAAATCCACTTCTTCTTTCACCCGATACTTTTTACATCCTTCAGAATATGTGATTGGGATAAGTGTTTATCTAATTCATTACTCCCCATCAACAATGCCAAAACTTTTTTTCATAGTAACATTACATTAAGACTCCCATGGTATACAAATGACTACCCAATCATATGCTGAAATTATGTAATGTTTTCAACCTCCCTAAGACCAAAATCCTTTACTTCCAACATAGGGCAACAAATTAGATTCAGAATTTCCTCATAATTCAATTTACCCTTTTGGACCGACTATATCAAAGCCACGGCATTCTTCCATTTATAATTTGTCACAAAAGCACCATTCCACCACTAATACCTAATGGTACCTTCAGATAAGAGAATTGTATCACGGAAATCTCTCCATCTAACCATCTCTAGATCGAAATCCTAATCTGGGTCACCCAGCAGAACGACCTAAGAAGTAAGAGCACAGTTCATCCAAAAGACAAAAAGCATCGACAATAAAATACAGAATTAAAAGAAACGGATAATGGATCCTTTATTAGAACCCTAAACCTAATAGTAAAGGAAGAAAAGATTAGACTCACAAATTCCTTTATTAGAACCCTAACCCTAATAGTAAAGGAAGAAAAGATTAGACTCACAAATTCAACGAAAGCCTGGTTGCGATTAGCACCGACATTGCATTTGGTGTTGACGATCTTGTCGAAGGGCTTGAATGAGCTCTTCTGTACACTCCCATGGTAGATTGCGGAGATGAAGGACCTTTGATGGGGTTTGCGTGTACCGGAACTGAGGTTGCCCCGAAGTAAAAGACATGGAGAGTTTCGAAACCAAGAAAAGATTTTCTCTGAGGGTGAGTAACTACTAGGTTTGAGATAGGGAACGAAGAAATAGATGCTGGGAACTCTTATGATAAAATGCTCTCTCTCTAATGTTAAACCTAGGTGGCAGGGATGGGGATACTTATTTCAATTTTCAAATTGTGTTTCCCTTTCTTTCAAGAGCATCTCCAATGATAAAAGTTTAAATAGGGATCAACATCCCCCATTTTAACCAAAAGCTAAATTTAGGGGTCCCATATTTCTTCAGCACTCCAACCACATCCCCTATTTTAACTTTTTCATCATTATTTAAATATATTTTTCCATAGCTTTTGAAATATATCTTTATAACAATAATAATAATAATAATAATAATAATAATAATAATAATAATAATAATAATTCAGACTAGTAAAAATTCACTTAAGAAATCCACTTAGGATAAAGTTGAAAGATAGAGAATTAAAACAATAGCATATACCGTATGACTTTTGAAATTATAGCGAAGCCAATTGAATAAGATGAAATAAGAAAGAACAAAAAGATCACAAGGAAAAAAAATTGAAAAAAAAAATGAGAGATAGAGAGTTTGCTCCATCATTCATTAACATGTGTTAATTTAAGTGAAGAAGGGGAGGTTCAGAGGAGCACTTAGTTAAAGCAAGGGCGCCCCGCTTCGCTTCTTGCTTCTTCCATACTGTTCTTATCTCAAATGAACAAACGCCTAAAGTTCCAATGGAACCAAGAAACCACCAAAAATCAGTTTTTCAAACAATGATATTACAAAGTATTGTTATACTTATCAATAAAATATATATTATTCGCTATCTAGTTATGCTTTCTAACTTTGTTTTCTGCATGTCACAGTGAAATTGAGATTTGTCTTAATAACTACAATTTTTATTTCTATAACTCTCACAATCCACAAACAAAATCTAAATTGCATCAAACACTTGGTCCACGTCCTTGTAGTTTTCAAGTCATATCTTTCTCAGTTATCAATTCCTTGTAGTTTTCAAAAATCCACTTCTTTTTCAACTATTCCTTTGTCATTCTCCCGATATTTTTTACATCCTTCAGAATAAGTGATTGGGATAAGTGTTTATCTAATTCCTTACCTCCAATCATCGATGCCTAAACTTTTTTCCTGGTAACATTAGATTAAGACTCCCATGGTATACAAATGACTACCCAATCATATGCTGAAATTATGTAATGTTTTCAACCTCCCTAAGACCAAATCCTTTCATTAGTTCCAACATAGGGCAATAAATTAGATTCAGAATTTCCTCAGAATTCAATTTACCCTTTTGGACCGACTATACCAAAGCAACAGCATTCTTCCATTTATAATTTGTCCCAAAAGCCCCATTCCACCACTAATACCTAACGGTACCTACAGAAAAGAGAATTGTATCACGGAAATCTCTCCATCTAACCATCTCTGGATCGAAATCCTAATCTGGGTCACCCAGTAACAACTCATCTTCAAAAATTTCTACAAGTGTTGTAAAATACACGACCTAGCGGAGCAACATAAGAAGTGCGAGCACAATTCATCCAAAAGACAAAAAGCATGAACAATAAAATACAGAATTTAAAGAAACAGAGAATGGATCCTTTATTAGAAACCTAACCATGATAGTAAAGGAAGAAAATATTAGACTCACAAATTCAACGAAAGCCTGGTTGCGATTAGCACCGACGTTGCATTTGGTGTTGACGATCTTGCCGAAGGGCTTGCAGAGCTCGATGAGCTCTTCTTCTGTACACTCCCATGGTAGATTGCGGAGATGAAGGACCTTCGATGGGGTCTGCGTGTACCGGAACTGAGGCTGCCCCGAAGTAGAAGACATGGAGAGTTTCGACAAGAAGAAAAGGTTTTCACTGAGGGTGAGTAACTACTAGGTTTGAGATAGGGAAGGAAGAAAGAGATGCGCTGTCGGCCTGGCTCTCTAGAATCAGGGTCCGATAAAATGCTCTCTCTCTCTAATGTTAAACCTAGGTGGCAGGGATGGGGATACTTCCACCTTACGCACCACCTCTTATTTGTCTACATGGCAATAGGAGTGGGCACGGGATGGGATGGGACGAGATATATTCATCCCTATCACATCCCGTTCATACGGGATCGGGACGGGATGAAATGGGAAAAACCTCATCCCGACCTCGTCTCATCCCATACGGGTTCGGGACGGGACGGGATCAGCGTGCTGCAAGTATACAGGAAAATAACCATCTCATTCAACTATTTTAGAAATCAATTGAGAATGAAAATGGCTTAATTTAAAGATTGAAGATGATACCTTGTACCCTTGTAGGCCTTGCAGACTTCCTGAGTTGGGATCTACTGAATACCAGTCTCCTTTCTTAGACTCTATAAGAGGCCACATAAGTCCCCATGAAATGATGCCTCCAAGAAGCACAGAGACATTTATAATGTATGGACATATCATCCCAACTCCAACATAAGTAGCTGAGAAATCAAAGTAAAACCTGTTTGCAGGAACAATTGAGATAACTAGTAAGTTTTTGTGAGTTATTCATTTATCTTATCTTAAAGCCATGATCAAATCTAAATAATTTATCAAATGGGATCAATAGGTCAGAAGCTCTACTTGTTCTCATAGGCTTTGAGACCAAATGTGGGGAAGTTTGCAAATCCACAACCATCCCCTCCAATGAAGAACCATTGAAAGAAACCCCACAAGAAGCTGAAGGAAAAGAGCTTGCCCAATACTTTCACCTGTTTCCTATAACAATGCAAGAGAACAAAAAACAAATAAATAACTAAAATATATTAGGAATGTATTTGAATTTAAACTTATCACAGGAAAAAAGTTCAATAAAAAAAATAAAAAATCAAGCTTACTTTGCTAGTTTGGCTCCCTGAGGAGTGTGAAAGCTATTGATAAGATGTGCAGTTGTCGTTCCACTGGGGTAGATCAGCTTATAGTCTATTATCATGATCTGAGAAAACCAGCCATGAAAGAAATAAGTGGAAAGCAAAATAGATTTTTGGTTTAAGGTAGCATATTAATAAGCAATCCAATCTAGAGCAACAGAAGTTTTAACTAAAATTTACCCTCATGAATATCTATCTAATTACATTTATAGGTTGTTTTTTTTAGCAGACGTGTAATAAATAAGGTAAGTTTGCTAGGTATGTATATACCTTTCGTAGTGGCACAACAGAGAAGAGGCCGAGAAAACTAACAACAAAGAGAAATCCAATCATCCATCCCAACGATGGGTTCTTAATATTATCTGCATTATTCGCTATGTTTGATTGTTTAGCAATATCCTCGCTCATTCCAAAAATGTAACTACCAAAGCCTCCTGTTCGTACAAATTAATCCCCAAAAGTAAATTTCGTTAGTTGAATTTAGCACATGAAATCTACATTGATCTTCAATTGCAAATACTTAAGCTGAAGGTGATGACACACTTTAGTATATTTAAGCTGAAGGTAGTAACACACTTCAGTTTTCCCAAGAGCATCTCCAACGTACAGTGAGCTGAAAATGGAGAATGAGAATATTAATAAGTGAGACTGCCATTCTAAATAATTGAGAATGAGAATTATTATAGTAAGTGAGATTCTAAATAATTAAATAAAATATTAATAATTAATATTAATAAATTAGTTCGGGACGGGACGGGATTGGCGGGATTGAAAATCTTCATCCCATCCCATCCCATTCTAGATCGGGACGGGACGGGATCGGGATGAAATTATTCAATCCCATTAAGACCCGGAAAAATCGGGACGGGATCGGGACGGGAACGGGATCGCGGGATGGGATGCCCACCCCTACATGGCAATATAACCCCCACCTTATTCTAGGATTTCAAAAACAAAAAAAACAAAATAAAAAAATTTATATATATATATATATATATTCTAGGGGTACATGTGGAATTCTTTATCTTCACTTTCAACTTTTTCATAACTTTAGGGTCAATCATATCATCCTCTAAATTTGAAATAACATTAAAATATTTCAATTCTTTAATTTTTCAAATTAAAAACAAAATCAAAAATCAAAATAGAGTGATGAAAAAGTGAAAGATATATTTAAATAATGATAAAAAAAATTAAAATAGGAGATATGGTTGAAATTGTTAAATAATAGAAGTCTGCATATGTTACAAAATAAGAAAGTGTTACAGAATAAGATATGTTAGGAAAGTCATAATAGAATAGAAGTCTTAGGTTTCCTATCTCGATAAGGTTATGTCAGAGTTGGTTTTATAAGTTTATATTCTATTCAATGAATTAACACACAATACAATAATATTTCAATACAATTCTTTACATAGTATCAGAGCAACCCAGAACATCATCAGAATATCAGAACCATTGCAATCAGAACATCAGCAGTCGATCCGATCATCGAACATTGCCATCAGAACATTTCTTGTTCATTTCTTCTGTCATAGAACCATTGCAATCAAAACATCTCTTGTTCATCTCTTCTGTCAACATAACCATTGCAATCCGAACATCATCATCATTTTCAACGACCATCAATCCATCACAATCAACATTAGGGGTGGGCACGGTCCGGATCGGTTCCAAATTTGGAGGAACCTAACTCGAACCGTTTAAAATTAACATATCCGATCCGATCCGGATCCCCTCATTTTGAACATTGGAACCGAACATAACTCGAACCGTTTGGAACGGTCTGGTTCCTACGGTTCCAAATCTAGGAAGCTTTTGACATAATCAATTGTGCTTGTAACAACATTAGAAACAAAGAAGATAGGATAAGACAAATGATTTTGTGCCCAGTGATGCAGTTTGTACAAGGTTATAGCCTTTTGGAATTTGTAAAATGTTAACCAATAGGGAATGACTAGAATATAGTTAATACTTGCAACCCTGACCTGCTCCAATATCAAAATAAGTTCCAAAACCCTCCCTGTTGTATCAACAGGAAGTAGTATGTTCCCATCTGCCTTCAGGGTCTTCATAATTGCATCTAGAAGGAACATATAAATGTGAACCAAATTAATATTCATCACCTTACAAAATGTTAACAACATGAATATTTCTGAAGAATCTCAAGTTCAGGATCATAAAAAAACCAAAATCAAAATGTTGATTAGTGCAATTTCTTACAAATGAACAGATTTTTCAAGCAACAAATTTAAAAATGATCAAAAGGAGTAAATAAATATGATATCAACAAATAACAAGTCAAGGCACAAAAGAAAATACATCACATATGCAATAGCTTCCATGCAATATCTTTCAATTAAATGAAAAAAGAATTAAGACATGCAAAACAATCACATTATAAGCATTCTAAGCGTATATGATACTGCATGGAAATGACTGAATTTATGAATACAACAAGACATGTATAAATGAGAATTTATGAATTTATGATAATGCACGGAGTCTATTGCATTCTTATAAGCATTCTAAGCATAAATTGTTTTGCATGTTTCAAACAATTTATGAGAATGCAATATACTCGTGCATTCTCATAAATACAACAAGAAATGTATAAATGAAAATGACTGAATTTTACTCGAAATACCTAGAAAATCATCATTTAGGCGTCTAGAAGGTGGATTGTTTAAAGCATTATAAGCATCCGTAATCAAAACAGCAGGACGCACAAATGATTCTAGAACAGTTCCGTTCAAGTGCCTGAAATCGCAACACCATCAAGTAAGCTTTCACATTGACAATATCATAAGTGCTCAAATTCATCAAAATCTAAACCTACCTGATGTGGTGGAAGGGGCTGGTGAAACAGTATGATGTCTATTCCTTTGATGAAGCCGGTGATGATAATGTTTTAACAAGAAGCCACTACTAGAACATATGATGTAATCAAGCAATACAAAAAGCACAAAATTCAGAAACGACCCCAACAACCAAATTCAAAAACAAAACTCAAATCAATCGGATAGATCTCGAATACCCAATCAACAATTCAATTTCAATCCCCCAAATCTAAAAATCTCTCCAATTACAACCCATTTAATTAACCAACCAAATGAATCCCAAAATCGAGCAAATTCAGTTATAATCTTAAAAAACAGATCCACCCCATTTGAAAAAAAATGCAAACTTGCATATCAAAAGGGTACCTGGTGTTGAGCTCTTTGGAGACGTTAGCCTTCTCGTTCATTTTTTGTTGCAGAAAGGAAAGAAGGAGCTACTTGCCCTTAAGAGACAAATTCGAATCAGAGAGAGAGAAGAAAGCTTAAGAACAAATCAAAGATCTTTCTTTCTCTCTCTCTCTCTGTTGAGAAGGAGAAGGAAGAAGAAATAATATCTCTCTGTCTCACCGACGATAACCCAATGAAGGAAATTGAAGAAGAAGAAGAAATCGAACAAAGAAGAAGAGAAGAGTCGACGCTCTTGCAAGCGAAGTACTCGATCGTCTTCTTCTTTCTTGCTTTGTAGACCGTCTGGATGGATTCTTGCAAGCGGAGTGAAACCCTAATTGAAATCCAATAAAGAACGAAGAGAGCAACTGAGAAAGAGATAGAGAGAGGTTACCGAGTGTTTGCCGCGGCCGATGGCTTCGTAGATGTGATAGTGATGAAGGATATCTGTGGGAGTGAGAGAGGAAGAAGAGAGCTCTGTGGATGAGAAAAAGATGGAGAAAAGGAAAGCATTGGGGGTAAGATAGATTGTGATTTGAAACGGGTCCAACCAGGACCGTTTCTTTTTAAATAATAGGAACCGGGTCCGGACCGTTTTATAACGGATCCGGACCGTATCTAAAAACAAAAAATTAAAATCCGGACCGTTTAGAGAAAAACGGCCCGGTTCGGTTTGAATCCGCGGATCCTCGACCCGTTTGCCCACCCCTAATCAACATCATCATCAATCATCATCAGAGCAACCCATTAGAAAAATCGTTGAGCAATTCTCACCATTTTTGCTTTTCCACGCAGCCACAACAAACATCAACACCGATCAATCATCATCATCAGATCTATCATCAACGGAGACGTCTTCATCTTGATCTTGATCAGTAGAGATATTCAGAGTCTCCCAACACTCGAGACATCAATCATCAGCAATTCTCTCCCTCTCATTCCTCGACCCGCCCTCCATCCCTCACGCACAGAGATCACATGAGCAGGGACGAACCAGGGAGGAAGAGCGAAATGAAGGAAATAAAATTCTCAAATCTGATTTTAAACTCTGGGTTATTTGCACCCCGAGCTTTAATTGGTATCACCAAAAATAAAAAGTTATCAACCCAATAAAGAACAACATCAACGTCTCTCTCTGGCGCACATGACAGCTACACCCAGACAAATGTA
Source organism: Berberis vulgaris (assembly GCA_963556465.1). Taxonomy (NCBI): domain Eukaryota; kingdom Viridiplantae; phylum Streptophyta; class Magnoliopsida; order Ranunculales; family Berberidaceae; genus Berberis; species Berberis vulgaris. Next base: position 66,191,927 of record OY747130.1, on the reverse strand, counting down.
AACCACGCGATCTTTTACTCGTCCTCTCTCTATCCCTGTCACAAGTTCAATCACACATCAGATCGCACAGCATGGAAGAAACGAAGAAGAAGAAACGAAGGGAAAATAAAGAAATTTGAATCTCTTTCACTCCACTATTCACACCCACCATCTTTGGTTACTACCAAAATCTGTGTTGACTCGAATTGAGTCATGATTTCTTCATACAGAAATCACTAACAAAATCTGTATTGACTCGAATTGAGCAATACTAAGACTCTGTGTTGACTCGAATTGAGCAATACCAAGACTCGAATTGAGTCATGATTTCTTCATACAAGAATCACTACCAAAATCTGTGTTGACTCAAATTGAGTCACGATTTCTTCATACAGGAATCATCCAAGATCTCTGTTGACTCAAATTGAGTAATACCAAGACTAGAATTGAGTCGTGATTTCTTCATACAAGAATCATCCATAATTCGACAATCACTCGACAATCATGATTTCATCACCAAGTTGGACTTCAAACTTTCCTCCAAGCTGCACATTTCGTCTACGTCTACATGTCCAGCTTACGGGGGAGTGTTAAATAATAGAAATCTGCATATGTTACAAAATAGGAAAGTGTTATAGAATAGGATATGTTAGAAAAGTCAGAATAGAATAGAAGTCTTAGGTTTCCTATTTCCACAATGTTAGGTCAGAGTTAGCTATATAAACTTGTATTATATTCAATGAATTAACACATAATGCAATAATATTTCAATACAATTCTTTACAGAAGTGATGAAAAAATAGGGGATGCCTAAATTTAGCTTTTTATTTAAAATGGGGGATGATTTATCCCCATTTTAACTTTTACCATTGGAGATGCTTTTTAATAGCTTATTTCAATTTCAAATTGCGCTTCCCTTTATTTTAAGATAAAAAGAAAATTTTTGAAATTTTAGTCAAAATTAAAGAAACAAAAATTACTCATACTAGAATGTCGATGCCCTCTACGTGCATGAATACTCAGTACATTTTTTTATTACAATCTTTCAATAATAAGTAAAAGTTATTATTGAAATTTTAAACAAAATAATTATTTATAATTTTAAGGGCATATGTATAGTTTACAAATAATTAAGGGTTTTTGAATAAATTATATTAGGGGCTTAAGCATAATTAACAATATTTGAGAGGGGCGAATTTTGATCACAAATAATTTGAATTTAGAAGGGTAAAATGGTACATATGTGTTATAGTTTTTTCATTTAAAATTACAAAATTATCCGACCTATTAGTTTTTTCTTGTAAATATAATAAAATTGTGAGGGTATGTTTGACAACCCGTGTATTAGGACGAAGACACACTTTTCACTGTTCATAAAGGGGACTTTCATTATGTTGTTTAGATGCAAAATTGGGTTTAATTAGTGTATCACATGAAGATAAACAACATAGAGGAGAAAGGCAAGGATAAGAAAAATGATAATATATAGACTAAAACATAATTTGAAGTGACGAAAGTTAGATATGATTAAGGGAGACTTAATAGTCTTTGGATCCTAGTCACATGAACAAACTTATTCACAACTCTGTGCAAATGGTGAGAAAATTTGAGTAACCCTATTATTTTTATTTGATTTCCAACCAATGTTATGTTAGGAAATATCAACCATAACCTATCGACCTATCCAGTTAAGAATTGACAACCCAAACCAAAACTCCATATATAGGTTAGGAATGTTGGAATTATTTATTTTTAATACTTTTTTTTGTACTTAAGGGTGTGTTTGGTTGTATGGAAAATAAAAAAATTTCTCGAGAACACTAATTTTCCAAGTGTTTGGTTGCTTGGAAAAAAATGCCTCAAATAAAAGTTTTTCTAGGTGTTAGTTTGAAATTTGACACTCAATATGTTCTTATTTTTCCCCTTATCGTTGGAAAATTTTTGCTTAGATCACCCCCTAAGCAAAATTTTTCAGGAAAAAATTTTCTCATAAAAAATTTGTCCTGTAAAAATATTTGCTCCGCAATTTTTTTCCACTCAATATTTTTAGCAACCAAACACACCCTAAGTTTAAATACATTTCAAGGATGTGGACGTAATGATTTGAAAGCTTGACATGAACTTACAATGCCTTACTAATTTGCTTGGGAGGAACATTGATGTGCATATACCATTATTTCTCCCAAGAGAATTCGTTGAACAATATAGTCGCAGGCACGCTACAAGTTACAAAACATGGTGTACTATCAAATAATCTTCCCGAATTCAATGTATCATTCGACTAGACAACTCTTTTTCCAGAGATGCCCCCTCAAACCATCACTCTCTTTTCCAATCACACAAGGCACATTTGACATTTATTAATTTTTATTTTCTCGTCATTTTTAGATAACATTGATCAAGGTTCAAGACATGCCTTTTTTTCCAACATCAATGGTTTTGAGTGGTGCGAGATAAAAATGTTCAAGAATTTTCTCGGCGCTATTGTCCATTGACTTCAAAACTAACAGAGAGCTATATAAATGGGCTTTGAGTGGTGCAAGCAAGAACGTTTAAGAAGTTTCTCTGTGTTCTTGTCCCTTGCCTTCAAAACCAAAAAACACCTTTGAATAGCATCTCATGATTTTCACTCCCAACAAATAAGTTTGCTTCGTCCATATTCTTCATCTCAAAAGTTAAAGGCGTAGTGGCAACAGTAAAATCAATGTCATTCCCCACCTAAAAGAATGTCAAAACGGATTAAAAAAAACCACATCATTTGGGTCATTTAATATGCACGAATCCTCTTCTTTAGTTATCTCAAAACCAATTGAATTGCATAATCAAACTAAAATGCCATTGCCCAGACGATTGCTTGACCGAAGATGGACTATCTGAGAGAGGGGGACTTCTCCCTAGTCAATCACACACTGACCCTCTTTTGCTTGATTATGCATTTTGTGCACTTTCTCTGTTTTATTGAACACAAGCCCCCTTTAAAAAAAATTAAAAAAAAAAAAAAAACATTCCTCCCCAAGCCTCCACTTCTTTATTTCTCCACCAACGAAGACTCCATGATCTTCCATGCTTTATCACAAATTATTCTAAAATAGCCTCTCTTTTTTTACATTAAAATAAAATTTGAGGGTTTTTCACATGGAAAGCAAAATGATCGGATACAATGTGCTCTCACTCTTCTTTAAAAAGAAAAATAAAATAAAAACAGTTGAAAATATAAAAAATAAAATAAAAATAATTGTATCTACAACATAAACAATTCAATTGAGAGTATTAAAATGGTGGCCAGCAGCAAGAACATGGTGTTTGTGTCTTTATTTTAGTGGCATGTTAGGGGACAATTTGGACTCGACACCCATTCAATTTTTCAGTTGACCATATCTATCACGGGAATTCTAAATGTCGAGGGAATGGGTGAGGAATCGGGCGAAGGAAGGGGGTGTGACCCTTCATTCTCCTTGAGATGCGCGCCTTCGTGAATCTCGAGGGGATAAGTGATAAAACCCCACACCCTCGCTGTTTTCCTCGCCCATTCCCAGAAACTTTGTATCTATCAAGACAATAAACACAGAATATCTATGACGTCGTTAGCCATTTAAACATGCATTTCTAGTATTCTATTATTTTGGTTAAACAATAAATAAATAAATTTGGAACTTAGTGTTCCAATCTGAGCTAACAGTAATCTGGCGTGTGTTTATATATGGAAAATTCTAAATGGCGAGGGGGTCGGTGTGACTGCTCATTCTCTCGAGATGCGTAGCTTCACGAATTTTGAGGTGGATGAGTAAAACCCCACCCCTCGCCCGTTTCCTCAACGCCTAGAAGGGCTGTTTATATATACATACAAAGATTTTCCCACTGAAAAGCAACCAAGAGTAAGCGAAGAAGGAAAAAAAAAAAAAAAACCAGATCAAATTAAAGAGATCGATTGTGTTAATTCAGAGAGAGATCATGGAGAACTTATCATCAGCTGAATCATTTCATACAGCTACACTCATAACTCATAGCAGGTGTTCTTTTTTACACTCTAAAAACATTAACCATCAGCTTTAATGTCGTACCAACTACAGTACCAAATCCAACAATGCTTGTTTTATTGTAATTGTGCATCGGGGAGGAGTTCAAAAGGCAAAGGAAATGATCAACGAGGCGATCTCAAAAAAGCTTGAAGAAGCGTTTCCATATTAAGCACTTAAAAACCCTTTCATCAATATAAAATACTTCTCCATCTCACCTTCACTATATTTATTTATGATTTCATGAATGTAATACTTCTGAAAAGAAAGAAAGAAATTTAAAGAATGGCTATAGTCCACGATCAAAGTTTACCACCAGCCATCTTAGTACTGGTGGAATAGATGAATAGCTCATTGTTGAGGGTGTAGAACGTCTATTTTTCACTCTTTTCAGCTTCCATCGAGAAGACAGCTAGGGAAAACAATTGAGGAGTGTGAGTAGAAAGTGGGATGAGAAGGGTTTATGTGAAGAGGTGTATCCGTTCCAAGCAATAACATTAGCTGCAGACATGTCTGTGCATGATCATCACATTACAACCAAGGCCAAGAGGCAGCTAGTTGAGCTCTTTTGAAAGACCTCAAACTTGGGCATCCAAGTCTGTTTTAGAAACAAACATCAGAGTCTAGTTGTATCACATATGTTTTCGTTGTTTGTCTTCATATGTTAGAGGAGATTCTGCCAAAACTTCTGCATCGTTCATAATCAACTAAAGATTTAGTTTTATCCTCTTTAACAAGGACACAGTTTTGTTTGATTTAACTAGTTTTTAACAGTGAGATACATCATTATCCTCCTTTTACAAATATATATGTATCAAATCAATCAAGCATACATATTTAAGTATCAAATGAATGTCATAGACACAGGCAACACATTAATTAGTAGTATATATATATATATATATATATATATATCTATTTTATTGAAGTTCAAGTAATGCAAACTCTTCCCACAATTTGTTGCTATGGTGGTTTTATGCATGCTTTATATTATAACTGGTGCAAAAAGTGTTTACTATGGTTGGCTTTGTTTAAAACAGTGAATGTTAATGAATTGGAATGAGAAGTTTAAGAATTCTCCGTATGTCTTGTGCAAGATTTCACCTGCATGCTTTTTGTACTGTGTGCACAATGAACTTACAGAACTGGAAAAGAGATGCATCTACCAGATATAAATGATGCAAGTTAGAATAAGTCAACTCAGTGGTGATCAACCAATTATGCAATAATCATTTAGGACCTACTGGATTCTCTGCTTTTGATGTATCCACAATCCCTATAGCATCTCGAAATTGCCATTTATTGCTCTGATAGTATGCAAATACAAACAAGTAATAAAGGATTGCATATTTCTCATTACCAAGAAATGCATGAAGTTACTTGCAAGCAATGCCATACACGTGTGGGCCTATCAGAGAGATAGCAGACAAGAATGCCGTGTTAATGTTGACAGTAGAGAACCCAGCTTGAGCAATATAAACACCTGTTTCCCTGGTAAGGTGACACCCATCAAAAAGTGTTTGTTCCAAAGGATCAAAGACATTCTGTATGGATCTGAGTATTGTCCCTTCTGCAAGATAGCAACATCAATTAATATAAGCAAAAAACCCCTGCTTGCTTTCCAAAAATAAATAAAAAATCAATTACATCAATATGAGCTAATCAAGATCAAATCATCAGTTTGCCAAAGTGACATCGGGATAATACCATTAGCAGCCACATGTTCTATGAAAATGTAGTGACCACCTGGTTTCAACACCCTCTTCACTTCTGAAAACAGTAGAAAAGAATGAAGTTGAGCAGTTTCAAAGTTGAAGCATTTATATATGTCATCAGAATCGGCGAGACGTGGCCATGGAATGCTCCCATATATGAAAAAATATGTCACCATGGGCATACAGAACTTGCTGGATTGAGTTGGGTTGGATAGAATAAGCTGCTGACACCTACTATGTATACTCATGACGCCATCACGAAAAATGGAAGTCAAAACTCCCGATTCAGAGAGTAAGTGTCAAGTTATCCTTGCGATCTCCATTGTTGATACAGTACATTTTGGGTGGTGCAGTCTCATCATTGGATGGTGAAAGAATTTAAAGACTAACAAGTTTAACAGACCAAAGGTACTAAGGAGAGTTGAAAACTTTCTAAAACCATATACCTTGAAGTGTCATTTTAACATCGGCAACAGAACACAAAACCAATGTCCCAATGACCACATCCATAGAAGCATCAGCTACAGGCAAAGCCTCGGCGACCTGAATTGAACATTATTATTGGTTTTAAATGTCTAAACTTATCCTCCACGATCAGAACATTTTAAAGCAATATATAAAAGCTCCGAATATATGAAGCTAAAGTAAAACAAAAAGCTATCAGCCTAACCCAAAAGTTAGAATTACATCCTCTAAGGTGCAGTATAACACAGCGTGCAGTATTGATCACCACTGTAATTTAACTTTAAGAATGTTTTATATGCATTGACAATCAAGAACTTCCAAAAGGTAAATAAATAGATTTGATGATTAGGTAGTGCACGCATTATGATTAAACCATGTCCAATCGTATTTAAGAAGTCTCTGCCAGAGTCCAAAGTCCTTGACATTGGACTCAGATTGAAGAGATGAATAAAATTCCAAGAAATAACATACTTTTTATAAATTTTTACATATTTAGGTCATATTTATTGAGCAGACCTTATTGTATTCTAGAACTAGAATAAGTAGTCTTGAATCTCAAAGAGAAATGCAACTTACAAAGTTAAAATAAAGCGATTGCAAGGTTTTAGTCGTCTAGAAAGGAGACTCACTGCTTGGGTAAAGTTAAAACGAAATAATGGTAAGCCGGCAGCTACTGCTGCTTCCCGAGCATATTTTTCCGTAGTTTTGTTTGGATCAATACCAGTAACACGAAGGCCAGAGCCATCTGCATAATATTTGAGATTAGGACCAGTCCCAATACCAAGCTCCAGGACCTCAGTACTCTTTCCTCTCAAAATACTGAAGAGATCTGTTTTATACGCTGCAGCCTTCCAAAGAAGATAATAGAAATAAGTGAGTTCCAAGGTGTGTGTGTGATTTAAAACATGTTCTATATTGTTGTCAAAGTTGAAGACTTCAAACCTCTGCTTCATACGATTTCATGACATTTTCCAGGCAGAGTGCATAGAACTGTTCATACCAATCTGGTCTTTGAGGGTGATATCTATTGAGCGTAACCTGAAAGCAAAGATCGAAACCATTTTACGTCACCTCATTATAACGTCAAGCATTCCTACAGTTTGTTCACAAGCAACTTCTGGTCACTCTGCACAAAAATTTCTAGATGATAAATTTTGAAAAACACCATTCATTGACTTGAATACATAATATTTTTTGTCCACAGTTCTGGCCACAATTTATGTGCTAGCTAGAAATCATCAACCAAGCTGCTTGCTACCAAGAAGGTCTACTATGAATAAGGGAAAGCTTTTGTTGGGTCAATGAACAACAACACTGGGCCTTAATAGAAGCACGGATGAGCTTACTACCGAATGTTAGTTTTTGCCTGACTCCTACTGTTGGGAAAACAAAGCAAACAACTACAAAGAAATTATACCAATGGAAGTACCAAGTAATATCGCCAAACAAATATTCAATGCAAGCAAATAATCAACGCAAAATAAAGGACACCAAGATATACGTGGTAAACCCTTCAACGTGAAGGGTAAAAAACAATGGGGTAAATCCAATCAATTCACTAATCAATAAGAAGTACAATGTTCTTCTCAAGCCTTTTGCCCAAAACTTGAGAAATACAATGAGCAATACAAGGGTTACCTCACAAGAACTTCAAACAACTCCCAATCAAAGGAATGATACACCGAAACAAACGACACCAAAATCCGACAAGAAACGGATTCAAAACACCCTTGTGAGTTTTCAATCAAACCCCAACAATCAGCTCCTCATTCCCTTCTTTCTTCTCTCACAATGGAGACTCGCACACGCAACCGTCACACAAAACAAAAACGCAGCAGGTCTGTCATTTTTTTTCTTTTTCTTTTAATATTTAAAAACATCAATAGTAACCCTAGTTGTTATTTTAAATTCAGGGCCTGATCCACTCTAATGGGCTTAGACCCAACCCAACAAATCTCCCCCTCCAGACCATAAGGGGGGAATCATAGCCTAAGTACATTAGGCCATTCCAATGAGCTATTTACACAACTCATGTTTCTCTTTAGGAACCACTTTTGTCATCATGTCAAAAGAATTTTTGCTAGTGTGAATCTTCTCAAGTTGGAAACAATTATTCTCAAGCACATCACGTATCCAGTGGTAACGAGTATCAATATGCTTGGTACGCTCATGGCATGTGACATTTTTGCTCAGCTCTATGGCACTCTGACTGTAACAATGAACAACATATTTATTTTGATTCACACCCAATTCCTTGAGTAATCTTTTCAACCATAATATTTACTTCCCTGCTTCAGTAATGACAATGTATTCGGCTTCAGTCGTTGACAAGGCAACACACTTTTGCAATATAGACTGCCAATATACAGCTCCCCCTGCAAAAGTGAAAACATAACCTGAAGTAGACCTCTTCCTGTCAAGATCACCTGCCATATCTGCATCTGTGAAGCCTTCCAATACGACTCCTAAATTACCAAAGCATAAACAAAGCTTTGAAGTACCCTTCAAGTACCTCATAATCCATTTAACTACATCTCAATGTTCTTTTCCTGGATTATCAAAATACCGACTCACAACACCAACTGCTTGAGCAATATCTGGTCTTGTACAGACCATCGCATACATCAAACACCCTACAGCAGAGGAGTATGGAATACATGTCATCTCCTTTTCTTTCTCAGTCCTAGGAGACAACTTGGCACTTAACTTGAAGTGATTAGCAAGTGGAGTGCTTACGGGCTTAGAATCATTCATGTTGAACCTTTCAAACACTTGTTCAACATATTTTTCTTGTGACAACCACTTCTTAGTTTTTCTGTCACGTACAATCTTCATTCCCAAAATGTGTTGAGCTGACCCCAAGTCTTTCATATCAAAAGACATAAACAAATCTTTCTTCAACTTGCCAATCATATCAATATCTTTTCCAACAATTAGCATATCATCAATATAAATCAAGAGAATAATGAAGCTACTGGGTGAAAAATATCTGACATAAACACAATGATCTATAAGTGTTCTCTTGTACCCATGACCCACCATAAATGAGTCAAACTTCTTATACCACTGTCTTGGAGCTTGTTTCAACGCATAAAAACTTTTCTTCAATTTGCAGACCATATGTTCTTTCCCTTTCACTTCAAAACCCTCTGGTTGTGCCATGTAAATCTTTTCATGCAAGTCTTCATGAAGAAACACAGTTTTAACATCTAACTGCTCAATCTCAAGATCCAGGCTAGCTGCAAGACTCAACACTAGTCTAATAGAAGTCATTTTCACAATTGGTGAGAATATCTCATCAAAGTCTATCCCCTTCTTTTGCACAAAGCCTTTGCTCTTCTTGCTCAATTTCATTTGTTTGTACATGATCATCACCAACAACTTCATTTTCAGGCATATGGTCACCTACTATATCATCTGACATCTCTTCCCCATTTTTAACATGCGACGAAGGATGAGGAAGTGGGGTAAGATTTGATACCTCACTCTCTGTCTGCTAGGGCTTCTCAAATTTTTCAAAATCTGCAATGGTATGATCTTCATAAAAGACCACATCTCTGCTTCTAACAATCTTCTTATTCTCAGGGTCCCACAATTTGTATCCAAACTGTGCATCTCCATAGCTAATGAAAATACATGAAAATGTCTTCTCATCAAGCTTTGATTTTTGTTCCTTGGCTACATGAACAAACGCTTTACACCCAAACACCTTCAGATGAGAGTATGAAATATCTTTACCTCTCCACACTCTTTCTAGAATATCACCATCCAAAGAAACTGAAAGAGACAATTTGATAAGATAACAAGCAATACGAGCAGTTTCAGCCCAAAACACCTTCGACAACCTAGCCATATGAAGCATACATCAAAGTCTGATTCATTCTCTCCGCTACTCCATTATGCTGTGGAGTGCAAGGAACTGTCATCTCATGCCGTATACCATGTTCATCACAATAAGCTTTAAATTATTTTGATGTGTACTCACCCCCATTATCACTACAGAGACACTTCAAAAGTCTATTTGTTTCTCTTTCAACCTTGGCATGAAACTGCTGGAAGCACTGAAAAACCTGGTCTTTAGATCTGATGAAATAAATCCACACCTTTCGTGATGCATCATCAATAAATGTCAAGAAATATCTACTACCACCAAGAGAATCTACTTCAATGGGACCACACACATCAGTGTAAACCAAATCTAACAAACCAGTTTTTTCTTTTGATGATCTATGAAATGAAACTCTATGATGTTTACCAAATAAACAATGATCACAAGGGTCAGGAGGGGTAGATTTTAAGGAGGGAATCAATTTCTTCTTTACTAAGAGTTGCATACCTTTCTCACTCATGTGTGCAAGCCGCTTGTACCACAGGTTCAAAAAAGTATCACTTTCAGGTGCATTCAAACCACCCTTACACAGCTTCACCCGAGTCTTGTATAAGGTGCAACACGCCTTGCCTTTTGCCACAACAAGTGAACATTTGGTAAGCTTCCAAGCACCATTACTAAAGTAATTCATATATCCTTGTTTATCCAAAACAAGTCCAGAAATCAGATTTAGGCGAAAATCAGGAACATGGCGTACATCTTTCAAAGTCAAAGTGCATCCCATATTAGTTTTGATACATACATCACCCACTCCCACAATCTTGGAAAAACTAGTATTACCCATTTTCACACTGCCAAAGTCTCCTGCTCTGTAAGTAGTGAAGTAGTCTTTCCTTGGAGTGGCGTGAAAAGATGCACCAGTGTCGACAATCCATTCGCTCTCTTCGTTTGCAATATGCAAACATTCACCTTCGTCACACAAAAGAACAACGGGTTCATCTGAAACAGCAACTGTAGCATTGTACTATCACTTTTCTTCACTTTTCCCTCTTTCAAATCATTTACGTAACGAAAATAGTATCTTCTCTTGTGACCTAAGTTACCACAATAATGACACTTAAACCTTTTATCACTTGACTTTGATCTCCCTCTTCACTTATCACGGTTTTTATCATAGCCATGATATATCTTATTTGTATCTCTCCCCCTGTTTTCAGTTACAAGTGTTTGGGATTGATTAGTACTTGCAGACTTCCTTCTAGTCTCTTCATTGAGTAAGCTATTCGTAACCAACTCCATGGTAAGTTGTCCATTCGGTGCCGAATTACTAACAGACATCACCAACGTTTCCCAACTATCTGGTAACGAGCTGAGAAGTAACAATGCTTGCATTTCATCATCTAACATTATTTTCATGTTTGACAACTAATTCACTATACTTTGCACCTCATTCAAGTGCTCAACAATATAATTACCTTCCTTGAATTTCAGATTCACCAGCTTTCTAATAAAGAAGGCCTTGTTCGTAACGGTTTTCTTAAATAAAAATTCTGGAGTTTAATCCAAAGAGAATGGGCAGACATCTCAGCGAACACATGGTGAAATACTGTATCATCTAGCCATTGTCTAATATAGCCAATGGCCTTTCTATTTAATTTCTTCCACTCATCTTCAGACCCATCCTTTGGTTTGGCATTATCTCCTTCAATTTGGGCATATAAATCCTTGCAATATAAAATATCTTTCATCTTTGTTTTCCATATCACATAATTAGAGTCATTAAGGCTAATCATCTTTGTGTTGTTATTTTTCATGTCAATTCCAAACACTAACAATCTCCCAAAAATTGCTCTGATATGACTTTGTTGGAGAAAACAAAGCAAACAACTACAAAGAAATTCTACCAATGAAAGTACCAAGTAATATCGCCAAACAAATATTCAATGCAAAATAAAGAACACCAAGATATACGTGGAAAACCCTTCAAGGTGAAGGGTAAAAAACCACGAGGCAAATTCAATCAATCCACTAATCAATAAAAGAAGTACAATGTTCTCCTCAAGCCTTTTGCCTAAAACTTGAGAAATACAAGGAGCAATACAAGGATTACCTCAAGAGAGCTTCAAACAACTTCCAATCAAACGAAGAATACATCGAAACAAACGACACCAAAATCCGACAAGAAACGGATTCAAAACACACTTGTGAGTGTTCAATCAAACCTCAACAATCAGCTCCTTCTTCATTTCTTTCTTCTCTCACAATGGAGACTCGCGCATGCAGCCATCGCACAAAACAAAAACGCAGGTCTGTCCTTTATTCCTATAGAATTGAGATCAATAGGATGACCAGAGTGTGTCCAAAAATAAGAAGATGCCCTTTGCAACAATTTACAACTTGACAAGGGAGATAGATGACGAGGAGCTTCCTAGGCCTTTAAATTTAGGTTGTTATTAAATAAATACTACCATTTTTGTTGAGGGACACCACCAATTAGGGCTGGGCGGTCTGGATAATCGGCCCGAAAATTAAAAACCGAAAATCGGCCCGATTATTTTAAGCCCGCAATTCTGAGGCTCGAGACCAGACCGAGTTGGACCGGTTAACCGATTTTCGGGCCGGTCTCGATCCAAAGCACAAAGGTCCAAACTCCAAAGCCCAAATTTTACAGTTGGAGACAATGACAACTTGCAATTTGCATTAATTGGTTTTACTGTTGGAGACAATGACAACTTGCAATTTGCATTAATTCACTTCAAAAGTCTCATAGAATAGACTTGCAATTTGCAATTTGCAATTTGCATTAATTGACTTGCAATTTTACTAGAAACTCTGTTAGAATAGACTCAGAAGTCTGATACAACTCGCTAATTGACTTGGATACAGTGCCAAGAACATTTCATTTGTGGATTTAGATCCAAGTTTTGTGCGTTGAACCGAAAACGTTTTGAGATTGTTGAATCGAAGAGCTAGTAACTAAAAGAAGAAATGGTTGAAGCTGTAGTGAGTCTTGTTGTTGAGCAGATGATTCCATTTGTGATTGAAGAAGCAAAATTGTTGAAAGGAGTGCGGGGTGAGGTGGTGGCCATCAAAGATGAAATGGAATCCGTTCGTGTTTTGCTCAGGGATGTTGATGCAAGGGCAGAGATTGATGAAGATGTCAGTATCGTGCTTGAGTTAACCCACTTCTCTTCTTCTTCACGTCGACCTCCACGGCCTCCGCCGCGCCCACGGTCACCACGACCACTGAATCCACGGCAAAAACCTCCCCTGCCACCACCTCCACCTCCACCTCTTTCCGCCATGATTGGTGTTTTTTTTTTGTTTTTTTTATGCCTCTCTCTCTGGTTGGAGTATAGTAGGGGCGCTAAGAGTCTGACTCTCTCTGAAGAGGAAATGTGAGAAGTGGAGGTAAGGGTTTTATTTTATTGATACTCGAGTTGGGCCGGTTATCCGACGAGTTTCAGAAAGGGTAACCGAGGCCCGGGCCAGAAACATCGGGATGGGCCGGGTTTTAAAACCAAAATTTTAATAATAAATAAAAAACCGACCCGATCGGTTCGGTCCGGGTTTTTGGTCTGAAATGCCCACCCCTACCACCAACTCTCTACTTTTTTAAGGACACCATCATCGTTCTGAAGGACACCACCATTAAAAAAAACTTACATCTTTTCTCTTTTTTCATCCTCTCTCCCTTTCTTCTCCATCAACCCCACCATCGCCACATCTTCTCCTCCTCCTAGCCAGGGGCGGATCCAAGATTTTTGTTGAGGAGGGGCAAAAAAAAAGTTTTGAATAGATCATGTAAGTCTAAATTTCGAGGTTATTTTGACACAATATTCTCAAATTTTGTTTTTGATACAATAATATTCTCAACTAACAAGTGGTTAATAATTACGGACAAACAAATAACTTCTCTATGATTATGGTTATACTATGAATATTCAAAATTTTGGTTTTCAAGAGAACCAAAAATCTTAGTGCTTTTATTTTTGAAATTTCATTTCACAGAAATTGCCATAATTTTAAGATTACTTGCAAAATTAATGTTTATAAAATGGATGCTAAATTGATCTATGTGATGCCAACTTAATTAATTATATCCATAATAACCCGAATTAACTATAGCTACATGTAGATTAGCTCCTCCCCTTCACCGCCACCACCATCTCTTCTCCTCACCCCTCTTCTTTTTCCTTTTCTTTTTCTTCCTCCTCATTCTCAATCACCACCATCACCTCTCTTCCTCCTCCCATCTTCGTCTTCTTATTATTCTCTTCTTCCCCCCTCCCCCTCACATCTTCTTCTTTTTCTTTTTTTCCTATTATTTTCTCTCTTCTCCAAACACCATTGCCAGCCGGCGGTAGCAAGGTGTGGCGGGGCGAGGTGGTGGTGAGGCTGGTCGGGGTGTTGCTCCGGTGAAGAAATAAGAAAAAGTGAGGGTGAGTAGTAGAGTCATTCAGCAGATCAAAAAAAAGTGGGGGTGGTGGTGTTATTTAGAAATGGCCTTAAAGTTTTCAAGTTTTCGGCCTTCCCTTGATTCGGTAAGAGATTCCATTCACAGATCTTGGGGAATTTCCGGTGAGTTCATTATGGGTCTTATAGATCAAATGCATGTTGTGATTTATTTACAATCGGAAGATGAAGTTAAAAAAATGCTTTCAAAGGACTCTTTCACTATTCAGGGTGTGAGATATAAAATCTTTCGTTGGCATCCGGGTTTTAGCCTCCGAGCGGATCCGGAGTTGGCTCCAATATGGATCGAACTCCCCAATCTACCTTTCATTTTTTTTCTTCCAGCAATCATGAAGGCGATTGGAAACTCATTTGGTAATTTCGTTAGGATTGATGATGGTACAAGATATTTTGCTCACCCAAAGGTTGCACGTATGTGCGTAGAAATGGAGATAACTAAACCTTTACCTCATAGGATTTGGCTTGAGAGTCCTAAATATGGCGGATGTTGGCAGAAACTAGAATACCCATGATTCAAATATTGCGACCATTGTACGTTGATTAGACATGAGAAAGATTATTGTAGAAAACTTGTGGGAAATAAAAAGGAACAAATTGAAGGAGAATATCACAAAGAAGGCAAGAAATCAGAAAAGGCCAAACAATATAAAAAACAATATAAGGAGACTCAAGGACAAAACGTGAAGAAGCAAATGTATGTCCCGGTCAATAAAAAATCGATGGAAACAAAAGAGAACATAGGGACTAGTGGAGCGAAAGATTCCCAAGGAGCTGAAATCATAAGTGAACAAGAAGAAGGAGGTAAAAGCAAATCACGTGATGGGGAATTCGACAAAATTAGTTTGGCAAACAAATTTGGAGCATTAGTTGATGAAAATTTGGATGTGGAATTTGGCAAAGGTGATGAGGAAACAATGAAAAATCAGGAAGGTACTAAAAGGGCGGATAAAAATAACAATGTGTATAAAGAAAGAAATTCGGAGGAAGGCTTCCAACAATTTGAAAACACCCAAGACATTCTAATGGGGGCCGGATACTCCATTAGTGAAGCTGAAAATGCCATGAATAACAAGAATGGTGATGAAGTAAACTTTGCCGAAGGAAACGTTAGTGCTGCCCCATTATGGATTGTTCCTTTCGTAGGAGATAGCAACTCAGAAAGTGCTCAAGCCAATAAGATTCCAGCTGAAGCAGAGGATGTAATAGACATATCAGGGGGACCGAACAGGACAGGGTTGGACCGCAAAGCAGGGGAAAACAGAGCCGTTATTGTCACAGAGCATGATCAAAATTCTGTCTCGCACGTTGAAGGTGGCAATTCACTGGAAATTACAAGACTGCAAGGGACAAATTCAGCCAAGAAACAGGCCGAGAACCTCTTGGAGCAGCAGCAATTAGCTGGAAGTAAACAGTCTAAGAAAGTGACTTTCGATAACGACAAAAAACTTGTGGAAGTATCAATTGATCAGAATAGCCAGGTTCATTCGATGTGCATCAAGCCGGACATAGAAGCGTTGTCGGAAGACGAGTCTGATGCAAATACAACCTCTATTAATGTGGTTGATTCCGAGTACCAATTTGATGAGGTTAAGACGAAAAGCAAAAAGAATAACTCAATTAACTGATCCGTGGCAGGGGTACGAAGAGTGACGAGAAACATGACTACCCCAGGTACTAGTAATGATAGATAATATCATGTTTTGGAATGCACAGGGGGTTGGTAATTGGGCTACCCGTTGCAGACTAAAAAAGCCGGTTAAAGATAATAATGTCAAGTTACTAGCCATTGCAGAACCTATGATTCAAGATTCAAGGCACATGGAGATTGCAGGCAAGGCGAGTCTGCCTTGTTTTGCTTCGAATGATGAGAATGGTGAAAAAATCTGGGTTTTCTGGGATAATAACTTACATGTGGACGTTCTGTCTCGCACGAATCAACTTATTCACTGTAAGGTATCTATTCTTTTTTCCAATACTGCTTTTTATATTTCTTTTGTATATGCAAAATGTACAATACAGGAGAGACGCGGGTTATGGGAGGACATAGAGAATGTTGCTATAGGCATGAATGAACCTTGGAATATTGGTAGGGATTTCAATGTTATTGTTGATGGTGGAGAAAAATTAGGCAGACGTTCTCCCAACCATTTGGCGATGTCAGAATTTTCAGAGTGCATTTCAAGTTGCGGTCTTACAGATTGTGGATTTGAAGGACCGAAATACACCTGGTGTAATAACCAAAGAGGAGATGATAAAACCTGGGCTAGATTGGATCAATTTTTGGGGAATGCAGTTTGGACTACTCCTATGCTGCACACTCGGGTGGATCACCTCCTCAGGACATGTTCTGATCACGCCCCTTTATTGCTTTTTTTGCCGTTGACTCAGAGAGCAGGTATGTCCCTTTTCAGATTCCAAAGTATGTGGTTATCTCATGATGAATTCCTGGGTTTTGTAGACAAAAATTGGAATACACATGCAGAAGGAATTGAGGTTATGTTTCAGGTGGCCTTGAAACTAAAGCGTCTTAGGGGAGCATTGAAAATATGGAATAAATAAACTTTTGCCAATATATTCAGTCTTATTAGAAGGTTGGAGGATGACATTGAACGATTGGAAGTCAGCTTAATGCAGGGATGGGATTCAAATGACATGCTTAATTTGAATAGATGTCAGGCCGAACTCAAACTGGTTTTGGTGAGAGAAGAAATATATTGGAAACAAAAATCAGGGGAAAAGGAATTTAAGGAAGGAGATGCTTGTACAAAATTTTTCTTTGCTTTTGTTAAAGCCAAACAAAAAAGAAGAGCGATTTCCAAAATCCTTGATATGACAGGGAATTTAATCACTGGTCCAAAAAATATTATTTTGGAAGCTAATAATTTTTTTGGAAAATTGCTTTCATCCGAAGGGTACCAAGAGGACCTGAAACTCATGGATTATATTCTGAAAATGATTCGGGAAGAGGATAGTGAGTTACTCATGAAGTCGCCAGATCTAGAGGAATTCAGAAAAGCAGTATTCAACATCCCCGATGACAGTGCCCCTGGCCTAGACGGATTTACGGCTGGGTTCTATCAGAGTTGTTGGGATATCATTGGTCAGGACATCTGAAAAGCGGCAAAAGAATTTTTTGAATGCCATGCTATGCCAGATACATTTTCTTCCAAATTTCTGGCCCTTATTCCTAAAATAGAAGAACCAGTTTCTTATTCTGACTTCAGGCCTATTAGTCTCTGCAATGTGGTTTACAAAATTTTTAGTAAAATTCTTTGCATTTGATTGGCCAATATTCCCCCAAATATTATTTCATTAGGACATGGGGCATTTGTCCAAGAGAGACTCATTTCAGAAAACATTGGGTTGGCACAAGAACTTATGAGAGAGATTGAAAAAAAGATAATTGGAAACAATGTGATTTTCATGCTAGATATGGAAAAGGCGTATGACATAATTGAATGGGGATATCTCTTGGCAGTTTTGCGCAAATTTGGTTTCAATAATAGATTGTGTCATTTGATATCAAATTGTGTCACCCACTGCGGTTTCTCGGTATTGATGCAAGGCAGATATGACGGGTATTTCAGATCATCAAGGGGTCCTAGGCAAGGCGGCCCTCTTTCCCCTATCCTATTTGTTATTGCAGCAAAAGTGTTAAGCAGAGGGATCTCACGAGTTTTTTCTAGAGGGGAAATTGGATATTATCTCACCTCCATGGCGGGCACTCCGATTACTCACCTATTATATGCTGACGACTCCTTGATTTTCTTAAATGGCAGGAAAAAAAATCCATTGAAGGATGTATGAAGTTAATAGAAAAATATTGTCGGGCATCGAGAGAGAAAATCAATATTGGGAAAAGTTCTTCCATGATTGGGCAGAAAAAATAATCGCTATCAAATTATGGGCAGTTTTCTGTTACAAGCAATCCCTGTTCACATACCTTGGGGTACCCATTTATCAAGGCAGATGCAGAATATCATATTTTGAGGCTTTGGTAAATAAAATTCAGCATAGAATTCAAGGTTGGAAATCTAGACTATTGTCACAAGGGGGAAGATTGATATTGATTATACATGTTTATTGTCAATGCCAATTTACACCATAGCAACAACATTTGTCCCTGTACGGGTGTTGCAAAGTATTCAGAAATTGATTGCGGACTTCTTTTGGGGCGATCACGAAGGGAGACAAACGTAAATGGATAGCATGGGGAAAAATCAGTGTC
Source organism: Berberis vulgaris (assembly GCA_963556465.1). Lineage (NCBI taxonomy): Eukaryota > Viridiplantae > Streptophyta > Magnoliopsida > Ranunculales > Berberidaceae > Berberis > Berberis vulgaris. The sequence goes on along the minus strand of OY747130.1, from coordinate 66,173,219 downwards.
CCTATGGAGGAAGGGGGATTAAATGTGCGAAGTCTAGATGATATTATAAAGGCTTTCCGTATTAAGTCCCTGTGGAATCTGATAAACACTAATTCTTTATGGGCTAATTTCTTGAAGAATAAATATTTGAAGGCAAGGGTTACCATTAGAAAAAAAGAGATTAAAGCTGGGGCGTCACCGTTTATGAAAGAGTTGATGGCACACAAAAATTTTATAGTAGAAAATTCCACTTGGAGGATCCCTAAAGGAATCGTCAGTTTCTTTGAAGAACACTGGGTCAAGGGCGAAATTTTTACTCGAACTGGGCAGGCGGAAACAAATGACACTTGGCCTTCTCTAAGGAAAATGTCCAGGGAGAATTTCAGAATATTACCCCCATTAATGCAAAGAAAAGCGCAGGAGCTTTACGAGACCAGACTGTGAGGTGAGGAAGGTGACCGAGATACCAGATTATGGATGCCGCATAATGACGGTATGTTTTCTATTAGCTCAGTATGTAAAATTCTATGTGGTAGAGGACTACAATATGAGTTTTGGGAATGGATCTGACATCCGTTACTTCTAAAATTTCAATATTTACATGGAAGATAATTAAAAGGGCACTACTCATAGATGGAGAACTTAGAAGAATTGGGTTCCAACTTGTTTCTAAATGTAGGTGTTGTACTCAATCTGGGGAGGAAACTATTAAACATCTTTTCTTGGAGGGTGAATTAGCAAGAAGAGTATGGAGACATTTTGAATTAGTGTTTGATATACACGTACATAGACCGGTTGAAGTTTATACCATGTTAAAGGCGTGGTTTAGGAAGGCAAAGAAATTATCCTTATCTGGTACTCTCATTCATCTCACCCCTCTTTTTATCATATGGGAAATTTGGATTCAAAGAAACAGGAAGCTTTATGAAGGAAAGGAATGGTCGTCATGTTATGTGATTATAAAAGTTTATTACTGGATTAAATGTGTGTCAAAATTTTTTGTTCCGAAGGTAAGGGAAGCCAATGATGATTTGCTGCGTAGATTGGGTATTCAGGAAAAGAAGGTAGAAATGATTCCTCCCCGAGTGATGTATTGGGTTTTCCCTCCTGCAGGATGGTATGCGCTAAACGTAGATGGTTCTGGTATAGCAAATAACACTTCTGGAGGTTTTGTGATCAGAAATGAAGAGGATAGTTTTTTGGTAGCCAGACAATGTAATTTTGGTGAATGATCAAATAATTCAGCAGAAAATAGGGCCTTGCTTGAAGGCTTGAGATTTTGTAAAGATCGAGGAATCCGAAAATGCATGATTCAAACGGATTCTATGTTGGTTAAACAATGCTTTCTTCAAGAAGCGAGTATATACCTTGGTTTCTTAGTAACTGATGGAAGGAGATTAGAGAGATGAGCAAGGATTTGGTGTGGCACTGTATCCATGTTTTCAGATAGACTAATTCTTTGGCGGATGCGTTGGCTAGAATTGCGCAAGTAGAACATTTTTCTCGAACTTATTCATGGGATTTGCTTCCTAAGAGATTGAGGTCTCTAATTATTCTTGATAAGAATATAACGGCTTATTTAAGGCTCTCGGATTAAATGTGATTATGTCATATTGGATATGTTTATTTGAATCCCTCATTAAGTGTGAGATGGGTCAGTGTGGAACAAGTAGGCTGCTGCGAGGTCCGAGTAGGTGGTGATTTTAACTTTGTTGTGTCGTCAAAGTAGTTTTGGACCAACAGTGATCAACTGGATGAGTGGACGACAATTTTTGCGAAAAAATGGAGCAGAATTTCCTGGGAAAAATAGAGGATTATATTCTCTGTATTTTTGAAAATTGTGGAATGTGGAGTGGACAAGGAGTTTTATAGTGTGGTGGTGCTGAATTGCACCTTTTCCTGCTATGAAGATGGTTTGTTGTGTTCCTGGTGGAAAATAGAGGGCTATCAATATAGTTTCGGTATAATTTTCAATGGACAGGAGGGTCGCTGGATGGTGGACTGTTTTGTCAAACTGGGTGCGGTTAATGGCGCTTATGTTGTGATAAACAGGTTCAATATAGTGGTCGGATGCGGCGGGGTTTTGAAACTCGTCCTGAATTGTCTTTGCTGCTTGGTGGAATTCTGCTTTGTGCTTGAAAAATTTGTGCTTGCAAATCAAGGTGCTGCAAGGGGCTGAAAGATGCTGTAAGGTGCCTTTGTGCTGCCTGGGAACTGATTGAAGGTACTGAAAGGTGCGGTGTGCTGTCCTGGTTTGGCATTGCGCGTGCCGGTTGGGGCTGCAGGAGCGATGATGCACAGAGAACAGAGATGTGAACTCTGTTATGGTGCTGCCAACTCTGTTTTTGGCTCAATTCTTAGTCTGTCAATGGGCTATTTTTGTTTTTCTAAGTGATTGATAGTGGGTCTTTTGGTTTCAAGTTTTGATGGCTAAATAGTGGTTGTGTTTTGAAGCAATTTTGATAGGGCACTGCATGGATTCTGGAGATTGTTTTTTGCATAGGTATTTTGTCTAGCTTTTTGTTTGATTTTAATACGGGTAAAGTCGTAATGTAACCCCGTTTTGATTGTAAATCAATTTTTTTATAAGTAATAAAGGTCCGACATCCCATAGTTGCCCCTCCCCACCGAAGGTTTAATTTTAAAAAAAAATCTAACCCAATTGTAACAATCAACTACGTTGACCACCCATGACTTGTTTAACTCTTTCAAAATACAAAATTACCTTTCACATGAAACAACATGTGCAATGCACATGCAATGTCTAAAACCTATCTAAATTTCATCTAAGGGTCATGATTATTTTTGTACATCTCAATGTTATCAAATGGTCTTAAAAATACAAAAAAAAATTTATTTGAAGAAATGAGTTCAATCTAATCAACCCCATTGTGTAAACATCACAAACCAAATTATAACCAACTCAAAAGAGAGACTGATTTGTACCAAATTATAACCAATCCATGATCAGAAACCTTGGTTTTGGGTTTGAATCGTCAATAAGAGAGATTGATTTGTGATGTTTACATAGTGGGGTTGATTAGATTGAATCATTAATAAGATCTCTTCGTCCTTATCTATTTCTCCGTTAAAAACAAATGTTTTCTTCAAACTACATTTTGGGTTGGTTATAATTTGGTAAAACATCACAAATCAATCTCTCTTATTGATGATTCAAACCTAAAACAAAATCAAACCCAATGTTCCCTTTGATCCAAAAATCCAAGATCTCTTCATCACCACATTACTAATTCTTGAACCCATTATCAGAAACCAAATTATAACCAGCCCAAAATGCAGTTTGAAAAAAACATTTGTATTTGATGGAGAAATAGATAAGGAGGAAGAGATCTTATTGATGATTCAATCTAATCAACCCCATTGTGTAAACATCACAAATCAATCTCTCTTATTGATGAATCAAACCCAAAACCAAGGTTTCTGATCATGGGTTGGTTATAATATGGTACAAATCAATATCTCTTTTGGGTTGATTATAATTTGGTTTGTGATGTTTACACAGTGGGGTTGATTAGATTGAACTCATTTCTTCAAACTCTATTTTTTTTTTTTTTTTTTTTTGTATTTTTAAGCCCATTTGATAACATTGAGATGTACAAGAATAATCAAGGCCCTTAGATGAAATTTAGATGTGGCATGTGCATTGCACATGTTGTCTCATGTAAAGGGTAATTTTGTATTTTGAAAGAGTAAAACAAGTCAAGGGTGGTCAACATAGTTAACAGTTACAATTTGGGGGTTAGATCAAGTTAGTTTTCTAAATGAGTGTCAAACTCAATTAGACATAAACTAATGGAGGCCAAACTCCAAAAAAACCTATAAACAACCTTGTTACTTTTTTTTTTTTTTTTTTAAATATCATAGAATTGGGAGGGCAAAATTGGAATGAAAAACCATATTGAATACACACATTTTCACTGTTCATAAGGGGAACAATATTATATAGTCTAGATATGTTAAAACTAAAGAAAAGAAAACATATTTATCTAAGGAATACAACATGAATTGTTTCATTCAATTCATTATCTCTTCTTTTATACAAAATCTTACTCTCACTATTTCTTTCATTCTTTCTCATTCATTATCATTTACAAAGATCACTCATTATTATACAAATGTATGCATGTTTATAGGCAAAATGGAAAGCTCACCTTATGACACTTAGCACCACCTCATGACACCCAATGCCTCTACATGATGTCACCTCAACATGAGGTGGACATCCACACTGTTCCAGAAAACTCATACTTGGATGTTTACTGCATGTTGTCAATAGACCTAAGTCCTATTGGATGCGCAAAATGTGGCCTCAATAAAACCTTGTTAGGAAAACCTAGTGGAACAAAACCTCAGCGAAGGGAAAATAGTACAACGTGCAAATTTTTTAAAGTCTTTGGACAAAGTCAGGTCCCTCTTATTGAATGCTCCCCTGATAATCACAACAAAGGGATGAGAATGTAAATCGTTTCAGCCTATTATCATGTGACGATTTTTTAAAGTGGCATTCAAACTCACATTTCTTTTGGAGTACATGAGTATATCCTTATGTAATGAAGATTATATTACCACCATTGTTGCCTCGTTAAAACCTTGATAGAAAAACCCAATGAGATAAAACTATGTCGAAGGAAAAATAGTACAACTATCACTTTTGCATACTTTAGGATGCTCTATGCGCATAATATTGTCTCGTTAAAACCTTGATAAAAAAACTCAGTGAGAAAAACCTTGTCGAAGGAAAAAGAGTACAACGCGCATAAATAAACTAATAGAATAATTTGATATGATCTGTAGTATACTTCTGGATGCTTTCGTACATACTTTTGGATGCATACTGAGGGATATACTTCTGGACACTCCCATTGATTATGACTCACACTCGTGATAGTGGAGTTTGAAATATTTTGATGATTAAGTCGACACATATTAATCTCATAAACAAATTTGATGAAGAGATCTGCAAAGTTGTTACTACACCGAAACTGCTCGACTTCAATCATATGGTTCTTCTAATCTCATGTTGATAGAATTTTACTGGAATGTGTTTCGTTCGGTCTCCTTTGATGAAGCCTGTGAGCAACCCTTACGAGGGTCAAATAGATAACCTGAATTTACATAACCAACTAGGTAGGAATGTTAGATAAATCATAGAAATAACCTCATATCAATGATAAGAATATCGGGTTTTGCACATGGTGCCAAGAATAACAATGCACAAATCAAATTCAAATATGGTACTTTAGGACCGAGTATTGTTTCATTTTCTTCTTTGGTTGGTACATGTCTTTTTTTAGATCTAAAGACTAGACGACCATGGACATACTAAATGGATGAGAGTTGTCCATGTTAAAAAAGTTATAAATCGTGTCAATATATCTTGATTGATAAACCAATTTCTACTAGTAATTTACTAGATCTGCAAGCCGAGACAAAAGTTGTTCTTTCAAAGTCCTTAATTGCAAATTTTGTCGTTATATAATTAACAGTATTTTCAAGGTCCAATAAGAATTATATTATTGTTATGAACTGTTAGTACGACAAAAGTAATTAATGATTTCTTAATAAAGACACATAATCAAATTTGCATAACCTTCCTTACACAAATACTCACTAAAACAATTATACCACATTCTTCTGGAATGGTTCAAATCATATAAAACATATTTTACTTGTATTGAGTAATTATTTTATGGCTTTGCTTCAAGCAAAGTAAATCCTTCAGGGATTATGTCTAGCAAAGTAAATCCTTCAAGGATTTATAAATATCTGTCTAGATTTCCATATAAATAAATAGCTACGATATTCATAAGTCACATACCAAGTTTTCAAAAATTACAAGACTTAAGGAAAATATAGTCATATCCATAACCGAAAATATATTTCATCAAATGTCGGGTTTCTACAGGAACCCTTGTGTCATGAGTCTTGTCTTATATCTGATAGTTTCATTTTTCTAATACATCAGTGTTTGCACTATAGGTCCAAAGACACCACATTTCTCAAGGTAACCCAATTCTGCTTGGACAATATCTTTTCATTTTGCCAATCATTTCATTTGTCGACATTCATAAATGTTTCGTGGTTGAATATCATTATTTATATCACCGCCCTTTGACATTTCGGTAGCTACCATATATGTAAATATGTTATTGATGACCATTTCATTTTATTTAATTTCTCCTTAATATATTGAGATTTCATTATTATCAGGTACTTGAGCCTCTTTGGTGACTTTTAAATCACTTCAGAGATATGAATAACCACTTCTAAGGTAATAGAGAAATTGCATTTTCAAAACATGACATCTTCTGGAGCGTCATTCAATGATGTTTTCGAAGTTTTATGGTCTCTTTTGGAGTGTCAGTAATGCCACTGCTAGAGCCAATAACCCCTTCATGACCGTGATTAAGGCTATTAGTGGAGCCATAACCTCTTTAGGAGCATTATATAATGCTACTACTGGAGCTTCATGTACAACTTCTGCAGGAGTTTCAAGCATTGCTTATTTGGGAGCATTAGGGCATGAAATTTTAACTAATTTTTTTTTTTGGGAGTTGAATCTTTGGAACCTATATGTTTGCTACGCTTCTAGCATGCAATTGATTCATTAGTTGCTTTGTTCAAAGTTTGTATTTTAGGGATACAAAATTGAGTAGATGTCTACTAAGCTTCTAGTGTGCTGTAAATTCACTGGCTGCCTTATTCAAACTTTGTCTTTAAGAGATATAAATTCAGACAATGTATTTGTAGCTGGTATGATGTGACATCATTAATTTCATCAAGTAATAAATTCATAATTTTCATATTATACAAAGTTGAATGAAATGGTCTACGATAATTCACACCGTTCTATATCACTATCTTGTACAGTAAGAATTTTCTTATCTCTCCATAATGGTGGGAATATAGACACATTTAGCTGCAAATAAGTAGTAAAAACATAATTATCATTAGAAGTATTCAACACCGTTTTATTTTCAAGTATTCCACACCGTTCTATTTCCATATCTCCGCCTAATGGGGGGGGATAATGTCTTATAAAACGAACAATCTGCATAATGGGTATAAGGAGAAGCAATGTCACAACATGCAATATTGTAGTTTCCTAAAACACTATTAGGGTAGTTTAGACTACAGAAGAAGAAGTCTTTGAACAAGGTGAAGACTTATAACAAAAAGGTTACAGTGCAGAAGCTTCCGACATAAAATGATATGTGACATAACAGCCTCGAGAGTTGTATAATCCCAATGAAGTAACAAAAAATATCTACAAGGTAAGTTTCTTGCTTAATATATACGTCTCTAATGTAAGCTTCATGCTTTCAACATTAGATGTGATGCATATATGTTGAAATAAAGCAAGTTTCTTCAGGAATTGCAATAATAAATGGTAGGCTCTTCCGGAGCCTTCAATAAATTGCATAGGTCCGGCTACAATAGACACTTTTTGTGTCTTAAAGGCTAGTATTCAAAAAACGTACACACTTGTCAATATATTGTGTGTAGTGGCACTATTAATTAAAAATATATGGTTGTCATTCATGTGGAATTCATAGACTATACTATCAAAGAAAATGTAGGCAGTAAATAAATAAATCAAACTAATCAAAATATAATATACTACATATGTTTCACAAAGTAGCAACAAATATTTCAATGTAACATCATCTATGGTATGTATCCTTGAGCTTAGATAAAATTTGTAGGAGATGTTCATTTTCTGTAACAGGTGTTGTAGACCACTTTTGCAGTTCCTAAGATAAGTATTAGACATGTGGTAGCATTGTAGTAACCACCTCTACTGGGAGTGATTACTTTGGCTAATAGCTACCTTTGTTGGATACTCGGGGGTAGTTATGATTTGCATGTTCTCTACCTCTATATCTTTTGACAACTAAAAATTGACATTTACTTCAGAAAATGTCAAGGACCGTGATTTTTCCTTAGATCCTTAGAATTTTCTGTTGCTATAAGTAGATAAGTCATTAACTTGAAACTTTAAGTAAAATAAGGTTTGTGATTTTGTTGCGACGGGAACAAATTCAAAGAATGAAAATAACAATGACTATGATCTTCTTACTACATTAAATTAGTCTATTTGGTTTTCACGATATCTCAATATTTCTCTACCGCCTCTTTTGGTTCACGACAAACACGTGACCAATGTTTATGTTTACTACATCTATAACAAGTATCATTTATAAAAGGATTCTCAATATTATTCACAGAAGTTTTAACATTGTGAACTATTTTAAATACAATAAATATTAAATCAAAGAACACTTGTGCTTAATTGCTTACTTACTATGAAATAACAATATTTATCAAAATATTCATGTCTAACAACAAAGTGGTGACAATATATATAAACTTGGTGAAAACAATTATACCCATACCTCACTATAATTTGATGAATTGAAATTTATCACGGGTGAAAGTAATTCCACCTGAGAAATCCAAAATCACATTGAGAGCATACAATACAATAGTCAATACCTCAATTAATAATAATACACATGCACACTTACCCACATCAACAACATGAATTTAATTCAGCACCACCTAGCCTACTATCTATTTCTTTATTTTTTATTGGCTTCATTTTTCAAACCACAAGGAAGACCCATTGTTTCAGAGATAGGTTGGTCTCTTGCATATACTTTGATGTTTGGCATGCTTATCACCATATCTCTTTATTTCTGGATTTTTTACCCAATTTGCAACAAAGTTTATAATTCTAAGAGAAATTAGTGAAGAAATAAACAACACAAATAGATGGGGAGCTACAAAGAGAAAACGTGCTGGAGATATTTGAGGTTGAGCCTTGTGAAGAAGCCTACGAGTTGAATGTCATTTAATGAAAATATTCTAATAGTTTGATGAAAAACAAATTAATTTGAAACTATAAGCAAGCTCAAGAACTTCAGCAGCAAAGTACTCGAGCACGTCGGAGGGGTATACGTGGGCACCAGCGCCGACGTGCTTGGTGTGGTTTCCGGCCATGAGAAATATGGCGATTCTGCCTATGGGAACTGGCGTTCGGCCTCAGAAGACCTCGAGAGGAGATTCAACCCCATTGGCTTGCTACGCCAACCTTTTTTTGTTTGTTTGGAAGATAATTTTGGGGACGAGAAACGTCAATAGAAGAAGGAAAATAAGCCGGTGCGATATTGATTGATATCTAAGTTTTGGGCCTCTATCTTTTTGCTTATTTTGGTGGGTTAGATTTTTCTCCTTATATGAGTAGTGTATTCATGATGAAATTTAGCCCATAGTTTACCCAAGTATCAGCACCATCATCAATGGTACTACAAACACCACATAAGTCGAAGTAGAGACCATTTTGTATTCTAAATGTTGTTCCAACACATGTGACACTGTGATATACTAATGTGAGTGATGAAAGGTCTGAGATTTAAACAAAGTTTGAATTCAAAGTATGAAATGATGTCATGGAAATAATGTTTTCTTGTGAGGCAACATTCACCGGATGTAATCTATACCATGGAAACAGGCGCATGAAAATTTAGAAAATATAAGCTCTTGTTTGAAGTATTTACCTCGAAACTCTTTTGAATAAAGAGTGTGAACAACAAAGACGAAGAAAAATTACCTGAGCCGAGCTTTATGCTTAGATGCCCTTAGATCAAAGTGAAATATAATAATCATGTACTGTCAATTGGTCGGAGCTTCATACGTTCAATTGGTAAGAGTTTCGTGCACTCAATTAGTCAAAACTTCATGCTGATATCGTAAAGAATTTATCTAAGGAACACAACATGAACTATTTCATTCAATTCACTGTCTCTTCTTTTATACAAAATCTTACTCTCACTGTTTCTTTCATTCTCTCGCATTCATTCTCATTTACAAAGATCACTCATTTTTATACAAATAGATGGAATTTGTAGGCAAAAGGGAAAGCTCACCTCATGACACCTAATACTTCCACACGATGCCTCCTCAACATGAAGTGGACATCCACACCGTTCCAAAAACAAGATAGATCCCCCAGATGATGCAGTTCTATAGAAGCAAGAGAATCTGCTCTACCAACTATTAGACTAGAGTAATGCTACAGTGCCCGGCTGGATGCCCGGTTTGGATGCTCGGTGCACTGTAGCACCGTAGATCTGCATCGAGTTATGAGTTATCTCTGATCTCGATGCAGATCTACGGTGCTACAGTGCACCGGGCATCCAGCCCGACACCCTAGAATTGTTGATTAAACTATGAAAGAAATACAAGCTAGTCTTGTCATCTTTTGATGCTTTGGCATCATCCTGCACAACATACTGTTTTGATAAAAATAAATCGACGTCTGGTGTTCCATTTGAGCTGCTAGTATCCCTTTATAAAGGTTTTCAAAGAAAGATGGAACAAGCAAGCAAAGCAAGAGATCAAGAAAATAAGCAAGCAAAAAAGAGAGTTTATAGAGATGATGTGTCACCAAAAACATATCCCATGAATAGTGGTCATGGTACTTACAGTTACACTCACAATTCCTCCTATCAGGTATTCTTCTTTAATTTATTTGTACACTAATACCATTACTAATCAGTTTTGCCAATCTTTACTGAATACGAGCACCAATTATTTTGTAACGCACAAAAGGGAGGAGTACAAAAAGCGAATGAAATGATCAGCATGGTGATTGAAGAGAAGCTTGATATCCAAAATTCCGCTTCTGCAAGCCGCTTTACTATTGCTGATTTCGGCTGTTCCACTGGACCTAATACATTCATGGTGGTGCACAATGTAATAGAAGCCGAAGAGCTCAAATACAGACTACAGTTCCCCCTTTCCAATGTTCCTGAATTTCAAGTTTACTTCAACGATCATGTCTCCAATGATTTCAACACACTCTTTGAGTCCCTCCCTCCCAAACACATCTTATTCACTCAATTGGATGTCTAAGGTTCCAAAATCAGTGTTAGACAGGAAGTCTCCTGCATGGAACAAAGGAAGGATTAATTATGGAAATGCACCAAAGGGTGTTATCACTACACTAAGGGTGTGTTTGGTTGCATGGAATTCTATGTCATGGAAATTCATGAGGAGATCCCTACATTTTAGGTTAAATTGATATAACACTTCACATCTACCATGTGATTTTGTAATCAATGGTGGGAATGGAAATCCCACTCCATGGTCCCTCAAGGCATGTGATTCTCATGTTCATGGGACTTACATTCCCGCCATTGATCACAAAACTAAATGGTGGATGTGGAGTGATACATCAATTTAGCCTAAAATGTAGGGGTCCCCTCATGGATTTTCATGACATAAGATTCCATGCAATCAAACACACCCTAAATTGACATTTTTGTAACAATCCCCAAAACAGTAACACTTTTGAGCAATAACAATTTACGAAGTAATTTTACAGATTTTCACAAACAAAGTGATACAATAATTGTATCACCATGAATAGTATGGTCCTATAAGTGATATTATTCATGGTGATCTAATTTATTGTATCACTTTTTTTATGTAACTATTTTTCATTTTTTTTGACTAAATTTAGTTTTGACTTAAAATTGATTGATAGATTGTTATAGTTCAAAAGTGTTACTGTTTTACAAATTGTTTCAAATATGTTAATTTGGTGTAGTGTATGCAGGCCTATTCAGCTCAATTTGTCGAGGACATGGAGTCCTACTTGCATGCCAGAGCTGAAGAACTTGTACCTGGAGGGTTGATGGCAATTGTTGTTATGGGAATGACTGATGATGTCTCTCCTTCTCAGCCCCGTCTCTTGAACTTATTTGTCTCTTGAACTTATTTGACAGTATGGGATCCACACCCATGGATATGACCAAGATGGTATGAACGTTTTAAGTAGTACTGATGATTTTATTCGAATCTTTTTTAGTTAATTTCGTTAGTTGATGAAGTGATTTAGACAGTCATTAGATTGTTCGATTATGTCTTACGAAGTGGTTCATGAACTTGTTCCAGGGATTAGTTAGTGAAGATGAAGTGGATTCCGTTAACTTACCAGTCTACAACCCGTCACAACAAGAGCTTCAATCATTGATAGAGAAGAATGGGTCTTTTAGTATTGAAAAGATTGAAGCATTGGCTCGTGTGGCACCCAGTCCCAAAGCCACAATTTTGCACTTCAGAGCCGCCTGTGAAGGCGTGTTTAAAGAACACTTTAGTCTCAAAATCATTGATGAGATGTTCCAATGTTCTCTGAGAAAATTGCAAAGTCTTCTATGCACTACGATAGTAGCTCCCAGCAAGCAACTGAATTGTTTGTACTTGTCAAGCACAAAGTTACTCACGAGTAAAAGATGCTCTGAGCTCGAGTTTTTTCACTTGTGTTTCAATAAATTATATGCTGTCTTTTGTCTCCAGTTGATAATAAACTTTCAAGTATGTTTTGCTTGCCACACCAAACAGCAAGTCTTATTGCAGAGTTTGGATCCTCTGCTCCATTGAGCAGGGACAACCTTATCTACTCCTTGCACCAATTTTCTGACTAGTCAACAACTAATGAGGCAGCTATTCAAGTTAATGAGAATATGTTTCCTAGTAATATGCTGATTTTAACCTGATTCAAATAGTCCTGTTCACTTTGATCCCCAACTGATGTGCCCCGTTTCTGTCTTTAATTGTAGCATCTGGCATGTTTGATCTTGTGCTAATCTTCTCCATTGTCCTTGTCACATTGTCTCTCTAGATTAGGATAGCATCCTATAATTTCTAGTAGTGAGGAACCCAAGCTCTTCTGAATGTTTTTTGCAACCATCAATCCACAGATTATGGAATGACAGTAGACTGCCTATTCAATCAGGCAAGTGCGTCGGATCTTCTGGACAATGCCTAATTGTTGGAGATTGAGCATCATAGCATGTTTTAAATCCTCTGGGAACTGGGAAACGTGTAGACTTGGGAACCGACCCAATGACAATGTTTCAAGGACAGGTACATAGAAAAATCTTCCATGAACTCCAGCTGTGGACAAATGGATTTCCAGATAACCAGATAACTCTTATCAAATACTAACAGTTTCGAGGAACAGGAACGAAGAGGTTTTGCATTTCCTCTAGCTCTTACAACACTCTCAGTTGATGAGCAAGTGTAGTGAGACTTCCTAACTCTATTTGCAGAGCTTCAAGGTTTCCATATATACAACATTTTTAGAGAAAGGTGTCACAGCATCCCTTCTAAGATAAAATATAACATTCCAACGCTTTGAAATTTTCGAAGGCAAGGGAGGTATTGCAATGATGGCAGTACCATTTCACTTCAATGCCTCACTTGTACAGATGTGAGAGAACTATGACAGTTAGAATCCAGTCAGCTCAATGTAATTGATTGCTGTGACAGTGTTTGATTGCATTTTTAGCTTGAATGCATATACAACTCTATTAAGAAAGCTACCATTGTTTGTTAAAACTACTCACTTGCAACCACATTAGAAATTTATTTCTATTATGACGTGCAAAATAATTTTCCCACTGTGATTGGAAAATTCCATAACATTTACAATCACATCATCTTTCAAACATTTTTTTCCAGAAAGTTTTCCAATACAAACAAAGGGTAAGTTATGAAATTTTACATGCTAGATTCCTGTGATTGATCTAGTCGAGGGAAGAAAAAGACTGAAATGGAAAAAAAAACATAAATGATCAAATACAAACCTTGTATATAAACTCAACTTTTACGAGGTAATTCATAAATGAAAGCCTTCCCATCTTATGAAATTACTCATCTCTCCACATTCAGAAACCGCCATCCCGATCCCAGTCTTTCCACCCATACCAATGCCTCTGTAATACAATCTCCATTCATTATCTTTCCCATCCATCTGGACCAAACATGGCGAACCCACCCCCTTGCTATCCCATCCATTTTCATCTACACAAGGCTTCAGAATGGCATCCTCTCCACACCTTGTCCAGTTTTTCAACCCATCAGGAGACACCGCTAGCCCAATTGTCCTCTTCCCATCCTTTGCCACACCTTCAAATGCCATCACATAGCCTCCACTTTTCTGAGTCTTCACCACATGTGCATTCTTCACACCCAACTCATCAAAACACCCCACTGATCCTTTTCCAAGGATTTTCCCCAACTTCACCCATTTAATTCCATCTCTTGACCTTGCAATGCCGATACAAAACTCCCGACTTTTCGCATCAAACGAATGATAATACATCCTAAGATCACCACTATTATGAAACACAACATGTGGTGATGCAATAAAAAGTGAATCCCATTCCGGCTCCACTCCCACATCAAACAAAGCACCAGTGTGATGCTCTCCTTCTATTCTAGCCCAATGCCGACCATCTTGGCTAATCGCCAACCCTGGCAATGAAAATAACACATTCGAAAACTGTTCATCGTTCACTCTATCTGGATTTTGCAATAATGGGGTATCCAAAGTAAATTCAACATTTTCAGAATTATAACCAGTGTAATAAAGCCAGTAAACTGCACTAGAAGCTCTAACCTTACTACTAGACATGATGACTACTTCAGCAGGCCTCACACTCCCAGTATCAAAAGCCCACCAATCATTGCTGCAATTCATCACCAACCCCGTCTCGGCATTTGACCGAACAGGTCCTGAGCCTCTCTCCCAATGAACCCCATTGTTAGATATCGCTAATCCAATCGAATCAGCCTTTCCATCTAAACACCCATGGTACCACATGTACCATCTCTCTTCCTCATCACTTATGAATCTCTTCACTACAGGGGATCCAACTGCTTGACTATCCCAAGAGCTATTTGAACCCAAATCAAATACCAAACCTCTTGAAGATGAAATTGGTGTTTGGGTTGAAGGTGAAATTGGGACATTTGGGGTGTTTGGGTTTGAATCGTTTTCAAATGGGGTGGTGTTGTTCTTGCTGTTGCTCCCAATGTCTGGTTTTGTAGAGCATCGAATGAGATATGTTGAGTTTTTATTTCTAAGACTTTGAGAAATCAAAAGAGTTGTTGGGGTTGTAATTCTTTTGGTGGGAGAAGAAGATGTTAATAAGAGATTGAATGTTGTTGTTGCTACTGCTGCTGAATCCATTGAATTGATAGAGAGTCAGAGTTGAAGATTTTGGTTGAGAAGAAAAGGATGTTAGAAACGAAGTGTTGTGAGATACGGCTTAGATTGAGGTAAATAATATGGTGCACTTTTCTATTTTCCTCCTTTTTCCTTCTTTCTTTCGATAATATATTTTATTTTATGAAAGAAAAGAAAATAAAGAAAAAGATGAAAAGGAAATGGCCACATTTGTGGATCTATTAAGATAGAAAAAAACAAGGGCTACACCAATAATTTTAGTCACATTTATCTGAACATACGCTTATTTTCAAGGACGTCTAGTGGTAGAGTGTAGGCAGTGACTAAATGACATCATTACTTTTGTTGAAAAACACTATTACCTCACCTTTTTTTTTATTTGTCGAAGGATACCACCACCCCTCACCTTTTCTTCTCTCATCATAGGAGCAGCACCACTGCCGCCACCGGAAGCACCACCATGCTTCGTCCATCGTTGTCGCACCACCTCTCATCTTTTCCTATTTTCTTTTGTTCTTGTTATTCTCTTTCAAGAGGAAGAGAGAAAAAAAAGGAAGAGTGGAGAATGTGCGGTTGGCGGTGACGGGGTGGTGGTGGTACTTGATAGAGAAGAGAGAGAAAGATGAAAAGAGAGGGAGAGGGGAGATGGGATAAGAGAATGAGAGAGGTGGTAGTGGTGGGGTGGTGATAATGCTTGATGGAGAAGAGAGGAGACGAGAGGTGGTGGGGTGGTGTTGGTGCTTGATGGAGAAGAAATGGAAAAAGGAGATGAGAGGGGGAGGGGAGAATATAGGTGGTAGGTTTTATTTTATATATTGGTGGTATCCTTCAGCAGGTGGTGATGTCCTTTAGAAAGTAGAACAATGGTGGTGGTGGTGGTGACATTTAGTCACTGCATCGACTGATAATCATTCTGTATTTCTCAGGATGATATGGAAACTACTAAACTCGAAGAATCTGCACAAGATGGCGTCATCTTCATTTGCAAATATGCATAATATTTCACTAAAGAGATCCTGGGTCCTGCCTACAATTCACCACCAACATCTCTAAATCATTATCAAATTTTCTTGTCAATGTATCCCAACAAAACTCTACTACAACTATCTCAAGGTGATCATCCAAATTACGGAAAATCAAGTCATTGCATAATGTCTATTTATAACATTGAAGTAAGCATACCCTCTACCCCTCCCCCTTCCCAAAATATGTTGAAGGTACCTGAAATGCAGTGAACTTGAAAGGAGAAACAATTAGGAAGAAAACATCTTTAATCCATATCTCAGGCTTGAATAAAGCTGCATCAGGACCCCAATGTCCATCTGGTAATACATCATCCTCTACGATGCCTTTTGGATCTTACATAACATAATAGATGATTGTCTCAATAAAAAAATAAAACAAAATAACATCAAAAAAAACCCAAACATAAGTATTGCTTTTGTCCATGAAAATTGAAATTAACATACCTAAGGGACTGCACGGTATAGAGGAAGCATTTCAGTAATAGATGCATGTAGATAAGGTAATTTTCCAAGTGAGTCATAACCCCTGCAAATTGTGTTATCCGTTCCTCAAATGCTTTAGGATTCTAAGGATCATATGCAAGCTGATGATACATCAAATAAGACTTAACTTACAACAGTACACATGACAAACATCATCTATCACAAGGATCATGCGTTTTGATTCAGGTCTGACCCGCAAAACCCGAAAAGGCAGGTCCAACCATTAAAGCCCAAAAAGCCCCTCAGAACTAATCATTATCAGTTGCCTAAATCCAGGCCCAATGAAGCCCTCCCTTAAAGAGGAGAGACATTACGAAGGAGACGAGTCATGGCATAAATCACTTTCCCAAGGACGTACATCTATGAAGGAGAAGACTATTACAAAGAGCATCTCCCCTCATCATGCCCTACATGCTTAAGTCACGAAGAGAACTAATAACGGACATTATATAAGGTAAAGGAAACATTTGACAAATGTATGCAATTTTAACTGAACTTTGTCCAGATTTAGTCTTCTCCCACAGATTTACTGATTTAAGCATCAGAGTGTCTTCGACCACCAAAAATGTGGTCTTTGGCAATCTAACCCTGTTTTGCACATCGGATCTCTAGGAGACTGGATTTGGATGCATCAGAAGCAATGAAAAAATTTCCCTTCTTGCATAGTCTTCCACAAAATGTTTAAGCTCAGAGTAAAACTTCTTAGCTACTCAAGGATGAGTTAGGGTTGAAAACCGAACCAATAGTTCGGTTTTACACCCAAACAGTGAATCGAATCGACTTTGATCGGTTTCAAATATTTCAAATTGAAACCAAACCAAACCGATTCTAATTTATGCAAACTGTAATCGAACCGAACCGACTAAAATCGAACCAATCGACTATTTTAAACATATTATATAATTTTTATATAAAATATATATTATTTATTATTTATATATGGTGTGATTTTAACCGACAAAACCGAACTAACCATTTCGATTTTGAATTTTTTAAAACCGAAACCGAATCGATTGGTTCAATTTCGGTCGATTTAATTGGTTTGATCGATTTTTTGTTCAACCCTAGGATGAGTAGATATCATGTAGGTAGATCAGGAAAGGGCTGTCACTTTTGTGTCATGTCCAGCTATCACGAAGTTCAACACAACACAACATCTCTAAGACTTTTGTCTGTGTTTCACCCAGCTCAATGAATCTTGACAAAATATCAAGCTTCATCTACCATAAGATTAGTTATTGTTCAAGGAATATGAGTATATGCCTTCAAATGAATTTGATCAAGATAACCTATACGAATCATGTTGTATAGTCATAGCAGAAATTTCTTTTAAGGCATACCTTGTTGTCATTAAGGTTTTTTGTTTTGGCTTCATCCATCTCTCTTTTTCTCTTCTTGATCACATTGTAAGTAAAATCATCAATGAGTTTGATGCTTTGGTTGAGCAAAGATTTTGGACCAATGCTGAAAAATCTTTTGATTCTCCACAAAGGATCTAGAAAGCGAAGCGTGACAATAATGTTAGCAATATCAAAGGCTTGAGCAAACTAATTGTCCGGCAAATGGGGTGCCAAAGTCCCCATCTCTACACCAAATTCCCACCTTACATATATAATCCAATGTCAACCTCATCTAGAATTCTTGGAAAATATATGTTAGATTGATCATTGGTTGCCTGCTATGTGTCAAATATTTGACATGAAATGTATATCATATCTTATGGACAAGGGTGATATTAATATGAAAATATAAAAGAGTAGGGTTGTTTTTTACCAACCTGCATGTCTAATTGTTTGTTGTCGAAAGATGCTTGGCACAATAGACGAAAGCTTTAATGCATACTTTCTAAATACTATAGTGCTAAAATCTCTCAAGTTCTTGGACACAAATTCAAAACTTGCAGTCTTCCTTTGCTTCATCCATAGCTCTCCATCGGTGTTGAAAATCCCATCTCCAAGTTGTTGAAGTGGCAACAACACTTTAGAGATTTCTTTTGTTGCAACCACTACAAGTCTCTACAGATTTCTTTATGGATTAATCTCTTGAGAAATATCTCTAGTGTCTAGAGAATTATCTCTAGACTTCTCAGATGATTCTCCACTGACTTTGTGACGCTATAAATAGAGTTCTAGCCCAGCTGTGTAGAGTAGCTCAGAAATGAGCTCAAATCAGTGAGCTTGTAATCGATTCAATGGGCCAAAATTTTCAACAATTTGGCATCAAAACCAAATTCATTGTTTACAGGAAGACAACAATATTGATAACGTTGTTAGTAAAATCATCAATGAGTTTGATGCTTTGGTTGAGCAAAGCTTTTGAACAAATGTTGAAATTCTTTTGATTCTCCACAAAGGATCTATACAGCAAAGTGTGACAATAATGTTAGTAATATCAAAGGCTTGAGCAAACTAATTGTCCGACAAATGGGGTGCCAATTTCCCCATCTCTACACCAAATTCCCACTTTACAATATTACATATAGAATCCAATATCAACCTCATGTATAGTTCCTGGAAAATATATGTTAGATTGATCATTGGTGCCTACTATGTGTCAAATATTTGACATGAAATGTATGTCATATCTTATGGACAAGGGTGATATTAACATGAAATTAATATGAAAATATAAAAGAGTAGTTTTTTTTACCAACCTGCATATCTAATTGTTTTGTTATCGAAAGATGCTTAGCACAATATAGACGAAAGCCTTAATGCATACATTCTAAATAGTATAGTGCTAAAATCTCTCAAGTTCTTAAATGATTCTTTTTTCTTTGAAATAACATAATGTAGCCCATTTGTATTTGAGTTTGGTGGTTCTATATTAGCCTACTTTACGAAATCGATAACTATTGGTTTATCCTCAAGATGGACAACAAACAACAAAACACCCGAGTCCTGACATTGAGCAATCAATCTAGGAAATTGTAGAATCACACACCCAGATCAATAATCTCACACACCCAAATCAGACGATCTAGTAATATATTAGCTTGATTTTTGGAGAAAAAACATTTTTATTTTATTTCGGTGATCAAGAACGAATTTGGACCATCCCACAATTTGTCTTTCAAGAAAATGAAGTGTTGTGTTAAGAGCAATGCTTCAATAAATCCATGGATTTTGATGTATGGCACATCCACAACAAAGTTACCACTCAATATACATCAAGTTACCATTTGATGTATATAAAGTTACCATCATGTGACCAAAGTTACCACTCACTTAGTTACTAACACGTCATACAAAAGTTATTACTCACTTAAGTAACACGTTACCAACCAAATTCACAAAAGTTACAACTAGGAAACCTAAAATTACCTGAATGTGCAATACATCCAAAACCCTTGAATGCATAGAAGAATTTTCATTGATGACACTTTATTTGCAAAAGATGACAAGGCCCCTCCCTCCAGTACTTTGCATTACTATTGTATAATTTCTTAATGAAATAGATGTATCATGTACAATATAAAGATAATTAGCCACATTTTTTTCACTTAACCAATTGTTCCACCTTCCCAGCTTCTTTCCAACTCTCGCAACCCTCCAACTTTCTGTTCAATCTCCTCAATTAGTTCTTCGCGCCATAATTCTGCTTGGGTCGACTCTTCAATATGTTTTTGCTGAATGTTAAAACTCAATATATTAATGATCAAAAGTGATTGGCACTTTACATATGGGAAATGTGCTAGTTGAAATGCCTAGAATTTATTTATGTTGGATTTCTGCAGTTATGGAATTTCTTTTTGTAAAATGGTTTTTCTAATTTCTTTCTCGAGGAGAAAAGAAAGAAAAATATTTAGGTTTTTTCATTGAAGAAATCTACTCATGGTGGCAATGTTATTTTTATGACCCAAATTAAGGGGAAGAAATTCACTACAAAAAAAAAAAGCACCAATAGCTACAAATACTAGAGACGGAATTAAAAAACCGTATCTAATTAAAAGATTTGCGACGGCAAAAAACCGTCACTAATTGTTTTGGTAACTGACGAAAACAAAAATCATAAAAACTGTGCTTGTGACGGGAAAACCGTGGCTAAATTCAGAATAAACCGTAGCTAATTAAAACATTTGCGACGGCATATTAGCTATCGCTAAGTTTTACAAATAAAAATTGGTAGCTACGGTATAAGCCGTCCCTAATGGATTTTTTTGAAAAAATATATATAAAAAAAATATTTAGCCACGGTATATTAGCTGTCGCTAAGTTTTACAAATAAAAATTGGTAGTTACGGTATAAGCCGTCCCTAATGGATTTTTTGAAAAAATATATATATATACAAAAAACATTTAGCCATGGTATATTAGTTGTCGTTAAGTTTTACAAATAAAAATTGGTAGCTACGATAAAGCCGTCCCTAATGGATTTTTTTGAAAAAAAATATATTAAAAAACATTTAGCCACGGTATATTAGCTGTCGTTAAGTTTTACAAATAAAAATTGGTAGCTATGGTATAAGCCGTCCCTAATGAATTTTTTGAAAAAAATATATATACAGAAAAAACATTTGTCACTAAGTTAGTGCAACTCGTTTGTTTCAAGGCAATTACCAAGGAAGGATATATGTAGTCTTATCCTAGACAGTTTTATAATTTGTTAAAAATTTTCCTCTATTATTTTGTGTTCTCTGAATTTGAACAACCTGGTTTTGATCATTTTTTGTTTTGTTTCCTCCAATAATTTTCAGGAAGATGTGAAGATAATGAAGAAAATGAACGTGGATACTTACAGGTTCTCCGTTTCTTGGTCAAGAATTATACCAAGTGAGTAGTAGCATAAACATAATTT
The DNA here is from genome assembly GCA_963556465.1 of Berberis vulgaris. Taxonomy (NCBI): domain Eukaryota; kingdom Viridiplantae; phylum Streptophyta; class Magnoliopsida; order Ranunculales; family Berberidaceae; genus Berberis; species Berberis vulgaris. The sequence continues at coordinate 66,151,874 of OY747130.1, read as the reverse complement.
TGATGTGGATGAATTGTTAATAGGTCAATTTCGGAAAGTTAAAAGTGTCCTTGAAGACTTGGTTACTATTCTGAAGGGCCTCAATTTGTACGATTATAAGGTTAAGAACAATAATTAGTTGTGACAATTGCTTTTTGGTTTTAGATGGGAAGAAAAGGGATGGAGTGAACCAAGAAGGCATAAATTATTACAAGATTATGCAGAGGTTTGTTTTAAGGAGTTTGGTGACAGAGTGAAGCATTGGATCACCTTGAACAAACCATGGACCTTTGCGAATTGTGCTTACAACCTAAGGATCCATGCACCTGCTAGTTGTTCTAAATTCATCGAAAACTGTACTGCTGGGGACTCCGCAACAAAGGGCTACTTCAGTAAGGCAGTATATTCAATCAAAGTTTCGTAGACTACGTTGGACTCCTAATCTTCATATCTCTTTTGTTCATGTTGTTGAAAGGCTCGGTGGACAAGAAAGTAAGTTTTAGAATTTCTTTCATGAACATATGCAATATTTTCATATCCATATACATCAAAGTTTCGGTATTTTCACTTAAAAGAAGAAAACATACCAGTCAGGCATTAATGGTAGAGAATAAATGATAAATAGGATTACTAACTCTTTATCATTTTATTTTCCTTTGATTGTTGCAGAAGCAACTCCCAAATTAGTCCTTCAACTAATGAATGTGAGAGGACTTAGCATTGCCCATGTTAAAAGCCACTTGCAGGTATGAGAATGATTTAGAAAATTGTTTTTAATCATCTCCTGCATCTTACCCATATCCTCTTTGATATTCTTACCTCCTTTCAGTCATTTTTTTACTCTTTCTAACTAGTTGAAGTGCCTTCATTTTTCTGTAGGCTGAAAAATTGTTTGATTTCTATGAAACTTGCAGACGCTTTGAATTTGGACGGGGAGAAAAATTTATTAAGATTGAAAAAGGTCAGGACGCTCCGGATTTGTCTTTCCAAAATCTTTTTTGTTTTTTTTTTGTTAAACCTTGATTCAAAATTGGTCTGTTTTAGTGTGTCCTTGATTGTAAATCCATGTAAGTTTTCTGCTTATGTAGCCCCCTGAATCATATATATATTATTTCAATTTGAGGTTGATAGAGTATAAAGTTGTTTGGGATTGTATTTTTTGTGATGGACAAGTTATTGATTATACGAACAATGTTAGTGTATTAGTCATCATTTACGGTGAAAATTAAAATAATTGTTTTCAAGTTTGAAATGTTTCTTCTGAATGACAAAAAAAGGCAATGAGAAATCTGAAAATTAATATAAAGAACTAATTCCATTAAAAAATGAAATTTCATTAGTAATTTTTTAGCTACAGCAAATTAGTATTAGCAACGGCAAATGCCGTCGCTAAATTTGCAACTTAGCAACGGCAAATGTCGTCGCTAAATTTGAAACTTAGCAACGACATATTAGCCGTCGCTAAGTTTTACAAATAAAAACTGAAACTGCTATGGTATAAGTCGTCGCTATGTTTTTGTGAGAGATTTGAGGTTTTTTTAGGGGGAAGCTCTAGTAATTCTTTTAGCTACAGAAAATTAGTATTAACAATGGCAAATGCCGTCGCTAAATTTGCAACTTAGCAACCGTTTTAAGCCGTCGCTAAATTTGAAACTTAGCAACGACATATTAGCCGTCGCTAAGTTTTTGTGAGAGATTTGGGGTTTTTTTTAGAGGGAAGCTTTAGTAATTCTTTTAGCTACAACAAATTAGTATTAGCAACGACATATTAGCCGTCGCTAAGTTTTACAAATAAAAACTGAAATTGCTACGGTATAAGTCGTCCCTAATTGAAAAAATATATATATACACAAAAAAATGAAGCTTTGGGCGCGAAGAAATCGCTTCCATCCTTGGGGGTTTTGTGAGAGATTTGGGGTTTTTGTGGGAGAGAAGAAATCGTTGAGTTATGAGAGAGAATAAATCAAAGAGAAGAAAACCCATCTTTCTTCATATTCTTCATCTCCGTCTCCTCTCCCCATTTTTTGTTCACTCTCCGCGGCTTTTCTCTGCATATTCTTCTTCCTTCAGAGTCAGAGAAGAAAACCCAAAACCCGTCATGGATTCAAATCAGGGAAAGCTCTTCATCGGAGGATTTCATGGGAACAACAGAGGAGAAGCTCACAGAGCATTTCGGCAACTACAATTTGCAATTCAGGTCACATTTCGAAACCCTAACTCTTCTAATTTTAGGGATTTTTTTAGTAGTTTTTGAACTGTTCTAATAATCTTGTTTGAGATTGAATTGTGAAGTGATTATGTTTGAATTACTGATGAGTTTCTTGTTGTTGTTTGATGTTGATGTTGATGCATGAATGTGTACTTACATGTTTGATGGATGGATTGTAGTATAAGATTGAAAAGTTAAGAATTAATTGGGGAATTGGAGCTTAATTGATGCTTCAATGTATTTGATAGGCAAACACTTGTCGGAGCTTTGTAAAGCTGAATACCCATCACTAGTGAAGTATTGTTTATGGTTGTTAGCAGAGGTGGCTGTCATTGCTGCCGATATCCCCGAAGGTATATTATCTTTAAGTTATCATTAAGTATTATATATTTATTTATCATAAATAATTTCAATTTCTAGTGGTCTAAAGAAGAAGAGAACTTATGTTGTTTTTCAATTTTTATTTGATTGTTTTTCTTGCAGTGATAGGGACTGCTTTTGCACTCAATATACTTTTTAACATCCCAGTATGGGCTGGGGTTCTCTTAACTAGCTTTAGTACTCTTTTACTCCTTGGTCTGCAAAGATATGGGGTAAGTTTTGGAATCTATATTTAACTGGCTTTAGTACTCTTTTATTATTTTTCAAGTTTGAAATGTTTCTTCTGAATGACAAAAAAAAAAGGCAATGAGATATCTGAAAATTAATAAAAAGAACTAATTCCATTAAAAAAAAAAAATTTCATTAGTAATTTTTTTAGCTACAGCAAATTAGTATTAGCAACGGCAAATGTCGTCGCTAAATTTGCAACTTAGCAACGGTTTGAAACCGTCGCTAAATTTGAAATTTAGCAACGGCATATTAGCTGTCGCTGAATTTTACAAATAAAAACTGAAACTTGCTCCCTCCACTTGACTTCCACCTTCCCTGCTCCCTCGACTTCCCTGCTCCCTCCCTTGACTTCCCTGCTCCTCCCTCGACTTCCCTCCTCCCCTCCTTCGCGATTCGATCTTCCCTCTCTCATCCCTACTTTGCTTCCAAATGGTACAAATCCCAAATCCTAACTCCCCAAACACTTTTTAACTTCAAATTCTTCAATGGCTTCTTCTTCTTCTTCTTTGCAGTGCAGCAAATAAGCTAGCTGGACTCAGAATCGAAGAAAACCTATCCAAGTTCACGCCTGCAAACCCCAAATTCCAACGTAGGGGCTCTTCAATCATTCGTCGAAACCCCAGACTCCTCAATAATGAAACCCCTTTCACACCCATTGCTGGGTTTTTGTATGTTACCACACCCATTCATGAGGATGATGATAACAATGCGAATGTTGATTGTTACATGCTTGCCAAGTCGTACCTCAATTGCAAGGAGCATCGAAGAGTTTCTCATGCCCTTCGCGATCAATCGAGCAAGAAAGCTCTCTTCTTGGATAGTTATTCTCTTTATTTGGTGAGTTTTCAGCTTCAAAATTCTTCCATTTTGGTTAAATAACGCATCTCTTTATGTCAATCGCATTCAGTATTTGTTAAGTGGAAAATGGGTATATTCTGGAACTCAAAAGAAACTATTATTTGGTATAGAAATATAGGTTTATTAAATTGCAATAACAGAAACAATAAACTTTATATAACAGATGTAACAATGTTACATATCATACGGTGTTTGAAACTAACAGACTTGGAGAAGCACATGAAAAGATAACTCGGAAGGAATGAAAATCAATGGGGCATGTACTAGGTTCAGAACAATGCGAGCGGGATTGGTTGCGGACACATACTTGGAAGCTATGTCTATCACCCATTTCAAAAAAAATACAAGGAGTGAGTTGTTTTCCATGTAAATTTGTTGACATTGAAGTATGCATTCTGTCCTTCAATGAAATATGTTATGATATAGCCCTAATATGATTACATTTTCATGCTTAAGTCCAATGTGAGATGCATTCTTAAAGGTAACCAACAGTCTTGGAAGTTGTTACCTGTATGTTTTTTGCCATAATCCATAGTTGAACGTGAATTTGTTTATAGAGAACTAACAGAACATATTTACTGGGCATGAATAACTTATTTTTTTCTGCAGTTATGAACTTGTAGGTGATGAGGAAGAGCAAATTGCACGCCTGTCTGATGATGGTGACATCTACAATAAGTTAGCACGCTCTTTAGCCCCTGAAATATATGGCCACGAAGATGTAATCACATCAGGCTGCAAGTTGATGTCTATAATCTTTGATATCCTAGATGTAAACTGCCGCTAACTATGCATAGAGGATCATTCCATTACATAGTAAACAATTTTCTAAGAGCTATTGATCATTAGTAGCTAAGTGACAAACTAGACATGTGCATGGATTTAAGAATATACTTAAAATTCATTGGAAAAGGAATATATGTATACATTTGATGTTTGAAGTTCTTGGAGCTGCAGATCAGAGGAGACTTGCACATTTGTTTGATGGGGGATCCTGGGGTTGCAAAAAGTCAGCTTCTTAAGCACATAATCAACGTGGCACCAAGGGCTGTCTATACTACAAGCCGAGGAAGCAGTGGGGTTGGTCTAACTGTGGTTGTCCAGAAAGATCCTGTAACAAATGAGATGGTTCTTGAAGGAGGAGCTCTAGTGAGATTCAAAATAACTTCGTCTTTCACTTTGACCTTGACAGCCATTTATTAAAAAAATGAGCTTGTTAGTCGTCATCACATATTGTTGCTATTTCTATCAAATTGACACGTGTCCATGGTCTCTCACCTGTAAGTTTTGTGACCATGGTAGGGCACAAAATGGGTTGGAAATTGGTTTTAAAATTACCTTTGATCTGGTTGTGCTTTCGACTCTGGCACCCATGAGTAGTTTAGTTTTAGAATTGGGAACTAGGAGCCACAAATGTAAAAAATTTGAGCCGAATTCCTTGGAAAATTTAGACTTTCCATTTGATGTTGGGCCCATACAAAAAAAATAGAAGTTGAGGCTCAATAACTAAATACATGGCAGCTGAATCATGACCCTGTTAGTAGCACAAAACCTATTTAAATTGTCCAATCTGAAACTCCTTTTTGAAAAGACTGCCCTATCTGAAACTGTATGTAGATAAACAAATAGTTAGAGATCCAATGACTATTATCTGGTTTCTTTTGAAGGTTTGGAAGGATTTTGGAATTTATAAGTGAAACTGTTTGTGGTCCAGGTTCTCGCAGATATGGGAATATGCGCCATTGATGAATTTGACAAGATGGATGAATCTGATCGAACAACAATCCATGAAGTGATGGAGCAACAGACAATCAGCATTGCTAAGGCTGGAATAACTACTTCTCTCAATGCAAGGGGTTTCCTTTCAATTGGGCAATCCAGGCAGATTCAAATATATGCATGGTCGAGGCCTGTGAAGGCTGTGATCACTGTCACAGAAAGATCTTCGACAAACTTAATTTTGTTTAACATAAATTATTTTTTTATCAGATGTACGAAGGGTATGATTTGTTGGTTTATTTGCCTAGAAGTAGAGTAAACATAATGAAATTAGCTTGAATAGTTTTTCCCTATTTTAGATGTTCTTTTTTGTTAGTTAGTTTGGTTACTTGGTAGTGAGTGTCAATAACCCATGACAACCTTCCGTTTTAACAGTCAATATCTGTTGAAGGACTAGAGACAAGTCTTCAAACAGACTATATCCTAAAGGTATATCTACAGAATTACATTCATCTGAGATTTCTTATTTTCACCTTGGTTTTGTTTTTAATTTTCAATTGATGTCCATCACATGTCAGATTCTGGGACTAGATATATGTGCTGATACAATGGTTGGGGATGCAATGAGACGAGGTTTATCAGGCGGCCAAAAGAACAGATTAACTACAGGTATTGGAAATCAGAAAATGAGAAATGTAATAGATGATTGAAGTATAGAACAATTTTGTGTGTTTTACTTAGTAGCAATGTTTAATTAGACATAGTTCTTCAGTCAGCTCATATAGGCAAGTGGAGTTTTCAGGACCTCGAACCTTCATATTAAAATAAAGAAGAAGCAAAAGTACACCACGAAAAGGTTTATATGTTAGTGTTTCACTAAATAACACAATTGGTTCATGTAGGGGAGATGGTTGTTGGCCCAACAAGAGCTCTATTCATGGATGAGATATCAAATGGCTTGGACAGTTCTACCACCTTTCAGGTTGCTTCCTATCTTCAGCAGTTGGTGCATATCACGGATGCTACAACATTGATTTCACTTCTTCAACCAACACCAGAGACCTATGATCTGTTTGATGACATTATCTTGATGGCAGAAGGGACCATAGTATACTATGGCCCCCGTAGTTTTGTTCTCAAATTTTCTGAGGATTGTGGATTTAAGTGTCCAGAAAGAAAAGGGGTTGCTGACTTCCTGCAGGAAGTAAGTGCATCATGGTTTATACTTGTCTCATTTATTGTTAGCATCTTCTTCATAGTGAAAATATTGAAAATGATTCTTCGACTCAAAATAAAAAAAATTCTGTATGAAAATGATTCTTTGACTCAAAATAAAAAAAATAATAATAAATAAATCAGCACAATGAGGTATGTACCCACCTAAATGAGCTTGTCTTGCTGTAGGAATAAGACACATGTCATTGATTTTTAGTGACTGATTATTTTCCCTCTGATCTCATCACGTCTCTTTCCGCATTATGTGTGCAGCTCCAATTTCTAAAGCAGCAATTTTAGGAATTGCTCTGGGTGCCCTTGTTATACTTCTCATGATCTTAGTGGCAGTGTGTTGTCCTCACACACCAACACCTTTTCCTGAAGGATCTCTAGACAAACCAGGTAGTTCCTGATGCACCGATGATGTTTCATTAAACCTAAGATATATTAGGCTATAGATAGTAATTATACAAAAGGAACGGAAAGTGCTTCACTGTCTGTGCTGGATTTTAGGCTTAAGTATTTTTTTAGTAGAATATATGTACATTTTGTAATCACAAAGAAAAAATTCTTCAAAGACGTAGTTTGGTTTTGGGCTTATTTATCAAGAAAGTATGAGCTTTTCTGTGGTAGCCTTTACCTAATTTTGGTAAGAATATATCCATAATTGTATCTAGATTCTACAATTGGTTGTTTCGGCCATGTTATACTCATTTCTTTCTTGTGCACTTGTTCTTCAAACTCACAGTCAGTTATTCTTCACCTAAGCTGGTGATCCTTAACATGAATATGGCTCTTCATGTATATGATGACATTATGAGGATGACTGAGAACCTGAGTGAGAAATATATTTTATTCTATCTAATAAGATGCTGATTAGTAATGTAAAAATGCATCTTGGTTGTAACTTAGAGTCTCCATTTCAATGTGCAACTTTATGAGATTTGTATTACATATCTTAAGCATTCAATACGTTTCTCATGCACTGCTCTTTCAAATTTTACAGGTTTAGGTGTTGCTGAATTGATCTTGGTTTTGAAGTGGAAGATATGAAGTAGAACACATTTTGTGGGATGATCGATATGGTGTGCAAGATCACATGAATTGTTGTAGGTATCGTTTTTGTTGTATGTCCCATAGACGATCACTATGATTTATTTAGTTATTTAAGTTTAAGTGAGTTATATCTCAAATTGAAATTGTATTACAATTCAAGGTTGATAGAGTATAAAGTTGTTTGGGATTGTATCTTTTGTAATGAACAAGTTATTGATTATACGAAAATTAATATAATTGTGTTCGGGTTTGAAATGTTTCTTCTGAATGACAAAAAAAAAGGCAATGAGAAATCTGAAAATTAATAGAAAGAACTAATTTCATTATAAAAAATGAATTTTTATTAGTAATTTTTTTAGCTATAGCAAGTTAGTGTTAGCAACGGCAAATGTCGTCTCTGTGTTAACAATTTGATGTGCAACTTAACAATGGTTTGAAGTCGTCGCTAAATAGCCACGGCAAATACCATCGCTGTTTTGTCATTTTTATTTACAACTTAGCGATGACTTCGAAGCCGTCGCTAAATAGCCATGGAAAATACCTTCGCTGTTTTGTCAATTTGATTTGCAAATTAGCAACAGATTTTAAGTCGTCGCTAAATAGCCACAGCAAATGCCGTCGCTGTTTTGACAATTTTGATTTGCAACTTAGCAATGGTTTGAAGTCGTCACTAAAATAGCCACGACAAATGTTGTCTCTGTTTTGCCGATTTGATTTTCAACTTAGCAACGATTTGAGGTCGTCGCTAAATAACCACGGCAAAAACCGTCTCTATTTTGTCAATTTGTGACGGCAAAAACCGTCTCAAACATTTAAAAAGTCGTCGCTATTGTTGTTGTCTCAAATAAAACGACGGAATCAGCGACAAAATTTTTGCAACTTAGCGACGGTTTTTAGCCGCTGCCAATTAGCTACGGAAAAGTTTACCGTTGCTGATTCAAATAGCTACGGTATTACGACAATCGTTGAGCTGTTGCTGATTCATTTTAGCTACGGTTTTTTTTATAATTAGCAATGGTAAAACGCCGTTGCTGAATTTACTTTTTTTGTAGTGATTAATAATATATCCAAAGATCAATTTGATAACTAATCTCAATTCTTTCATTATTTTTAGGGGCAACAAGTGGCTTACATTTTTTTTATATGGGATGAATGCAAAAGTACAGGGGCTTATTCAAATTGGAAAAGTTTTACCTTCTCATATACCCAATGTCCAGTATTGTCTCCTCCCTCTTTCCTACATTCTTCGCAGTCATAATATGGATCCTGAAACATGAAAAAATTAGAATTGAACTCGATAACATGGTAGTAGAAGAAGCTATAAAGGAGAAATTAAAGTAAAGATGAGCTTACTTTCATGGCTTCATAGAAACAACAACCCCAACAAGTGAACATAATGTACATTGTATCTACAATTAAAATTTTTATTAAAATAAGTTCAGATTTCATATTGAGAATGCATAAAAGTATAAGAATTGGAAACAACAACGAATTGAGAAAAAAAATTAAGAAGAGAGTGGGACTTACAAACATTCTTTATGCTTTCATCGTTAAGATGCCAAACTGTCTTATTAGTTATCAAGTCTTTTTGCCCTTCCATGTGCTCAACTATGACTGCCATTAGATGCAAATATGAGAATGCCTTTACCTTACATGAAGCACTTCTTTTTTTCTTCAGTTCACTCCCCTACAACATCCCCAGAGATACTAAGAAAAATATTGAAACGTGATTACTAATTTCCTCTTGACACATAAAAACATAATATTACCTCATGGGATGAGCCAGTGTACCATCCTGAACTTGAAGACAACTTCAACTGAATGGGAAAAAATCAATATAAATAAATAAATGAATTATGAAAATTTTGAAGTATCGGTCAAAATGTGACCTAGAAGTTTCAGAAAAGGGAGAGATAAATTGTACCGAATTTGAAAAAGGTTGCAACTGCATTTTGTGAGATTGAAGAGGAGCGTTGTGGATGTGTGGCTTCGGAGAGGTGAACCCCATGATAGCTTCAGCCATTTTTCAGTAAACAAGGAAGGTAGGAGATGGGCTAGTCTCTGCTACTATTATGTTTTGTTTTGTTTTGTTTTGCTTTCTAATGGTGGAAAGAGGATAAGAAGATCATTGGCACACCGACCTTCAGAAAAATAAAAATAAAATTTTGAATGGATTATGGATAAAATGCTTTTGTTGGTATTTTAGAGAAATTCATGCAAAACTCCAAATGACAATCACAATCATTTTTTCCTCACTACCTCTCATTTGAGGGATAAAAGATAACAAGGAGTGCCAGGTCAAAAAACTAAATGAATTCAATATAAATCAATCCAAATTTCTTTCATTCCACAACACCAATCCTTCTTTACCCATCCATGGCCATGGGTGTCATGACCACCATGATCACTCCTAACCCCACTTTTTCCACCTCCCAAATCACTCACTCATCATAATCAATTCATCATCTTCTTCACCATCCAATTTGAAACAAACTCAGAGCAGCACGAAACAACAACTTCTGTCAGTTGCACTAGTTGGACTACTAGCCACCACTACGCCATCGATGGCCTTAGCAGAGAGCTGAAGAACAATATCATTCTTAAGAGAGCATTTTTTCGAACCAGGTTTGTCCCTTGAGGACTCACTGGCACAAATTAGACAAACTACAGAGGGACTCCATGGATTGAGAGAGATGTTGGAGAACATGTCATGGAGGTATGTTATCTTCTACATTTGGCTCAAATCAGCTTATCTGTCCCAAGATCTTAAAACTGTCGTATTGGTTTTGCCTGAAAACCACCGCCAATCCTATGCACAAATGGCTAATGAGTTGGTTATTAATATGGCTGAGGTAATTTCTTTCACTTCCATATCCAAATAAACAAAATTTCATTTGTTTGTAGATAATTTGAACAAACAAACATAACAACCAAAAAAATTTTGATATTAATATTCAAATTGTTTATTTCGAATTCACATATTCCATTTGTATGCATTTTGGATATTGTTACACGAGTATAAGGCTTATTTGGGTTCCAGCATGCCTATTACCATTTGACACTAATTAAGTATCACTTCGGCGTTCAAAACATCTTGCAGACATCATGGTAATGTTGATTAGTTCAAAACATTTTAAATACCATAATCCCCTTCAATTTTGGTCTGAAAACTGGTGCCAAAATCATATTAAAATTCTGGAGCAAAGGCTGACAATACCCTATGTTTAGACTAGGATTCATGTAACCCAGATTTCATCTAAACATTTTTGTTGTATGTTTGAGTTGGATACGATTCCAATGGTGTACAAATTATTTGAATTCAAATTGAACCTGCTAAATGGAGTCTGTGTGAGTTCATCATGAAAACAAGCCTTCAATTCACAAAGTATTATCGGGAGGTGAAGAGAAAAAAACTTATAAGACCTCAACTTTTCATAAGCCAATGGGGTACTTGCTCGGCTCGTAAACTTGTGGCGGATGGTATCACAAGTCAGACGTCACACCTTACCGAAGGCATTTAATGGTTTTAGAATTTAATAAAAAAAACCTTGCTCGCCTTTAAAAAAATTTCATAAATTGTTTTGTTAAAATGACAGAATTTGATGAAGTTACAAATAAGCAACTCTATCAAATATAATTTTCCACATCATTAATTTGATCATTTTTTGTTGAGAAAAAAAGTTTTCCCATATTTCTTTGATAATTGTTGTTGATATTATATACAAATTGATATCGTACTAATGTTTCTGTGTGTGTTGCAGTTGGACTTTTATGTTCGCACGCCAAAAGTCTACGAGTTGTACTTATACTACGAGAAGACATTGAAATCTTTGGATGATTTAGTGGCACTTTTTGCATAAGAAAATTGATAGTCCGGTAGTAATACTCAAATTGTGCATTGAAGGTTTGGGCACCATGGAGTAGCTATAGTTTCTGTTGAGTATAAAACTCTAATTTATCAAGAAGAAGAAAAACACTCTTTAGAACAATCTCACAAAATTGCAAAGAAGAGAAACTCTTAAGAAGGCTTTCTAATGCTTTCTTCTTAAGCTTACATTTTTGGATGATAAAACTCAAATACAATGGGGGGGTTTTATAGGTTACAAGAACCAATCTAAACCACTCATTAAAATAAACACAAATTAATCTAGACCATTGAAATTAAATAATGCTTACCTAATTCTCACCTAACTAAAATGATGTAACTAATGACATCACATTAATTTGGTGTGGGCTTATTTTGGGTTTGGATTTTGGGCTTCAAAATCACTTGGGCTAAGCTTCAAAATCACTTGGGCTATGGGCTAATATTGATATTTAACACTCCCCCTCAATGTTAGCCCACATTCTTTGAATCATGCCAAGTTGACGGCGGAATTGTTCAAACTTTCCAACACTCAAGCTTTTAGTAAACAAATCCGCAATTTGCTCATCTGTCTTGACTTGCCTCATCTCAATTTCTTCTTGCAGAACTTTCTCTCTAACAAAGTGATAATGTACTTCCACATGTTTAGTTCTAGCATGAAAAACTGGATTCTCCGCCAAACGAATTGCCGATTGGTTGTCACAGTACAATGGAACCGCATAATCTACTGGTTGATGTAGATCATTCATCAGTTGTATTAGCCACGTGCTTTCTTGAGCTGCCATTGCTGCTGCTCGGTACTCTGCTTCTGTAGTTGACAAGGACACAGTCGGTTGTCTCTTGCTACACCAAGAAATCGTTCCGGATCCAAGGGTAAACATATACCCAGTAGTTGATCTGCGAGTATCATGATCTCCTGCAAAGTCAGCATCACAATAACCAACTAGCTTGCAACTTTCACCTTTCTTGTATAGAAGACCATAGGCTATTGTACTCTTCACATATCTCAGTATTCGCCGAACTGCTTCCAAATGAGGCTTCTTTGGATTTTGCATGTACCGACTCATCACACCAACTACATAAGAGATGTCAGGTCGAGTCAAGGTTAAGTAGATCAGACTACCTACCAATTGTCGATACATCGTCGCATCTTCCAAATCTTTTCCTTCATGTGCACACATTTTGGCATTTGGCTCCATCGGCGTCGAACTCAGCTTGCATTCGAGCATTCCGAACCTCTTCAACAAATCTTTGACATATTTCTGTTGACAGAGAAATATTCCTTCTTGTGTGCGATCAACCTCTAGACCAAGGAAGTGCTTGAGCTGACCAAGTTCCTTCATCTGGAAACGGACTGATAAATTCTCCTTTGTCCGAAGAATTTCTGCCTCAGCATCACCGGTTATGATTAAGTCATCCACATACACTAGCACGATAGCTAGTTTTCCTTCATTGGCTTTGACAAACAAGCTGGAATCTGCAGGTGTTACTGAATAGCCACTTTGTGTTAGAAATTCAGCAATCTTACCATACCACGCCCTGGGTGCTTGTTTCAATCCGTAGAGTGCTTTCCGCAGCTTACACACATATTCAGGATGATCTTGGCTCTGAAAACCAATTGGTTGGATCATGTAGATCTCCCGATCCAGCTCTCCATGGAGAAATGCATTCTTCACGTCCATCTGCCACAAGATCCAATTTTTGTTGGCCGCAAGTGCAAGTAAGACTCGTACGGTTGTAAGTTTTGCGACTGGACTAAATGTTTCATCATAGTCTAGTCCGTACTGTTGAGAGAAACCACGAGCTACCAATCGTGCCTTGTACCTCTCGATTGACCCATCTGGACGGTGCTTTATTTTGTAAACCCATTTGCAGGATATGGGTTTCACATCAGTTGGCTTTGGCATGAGCTCCCAAGTCTGATTTTGCTCAAGTGCAGCGATCTCTTCTTTCATAGCTGTCATCCATTCTGAACTCTGTGATGCTTCTTCAAACGTCTCAGGTTCTATTATAGCTTCTTCTTCAACTATGGCTGCATTGGCGTATTTAGGAGTTGGCCTTCTAGTTCTTGTTGACCTTCGTAGTGGAGTTGGTTCTTCTGTTTCACTAGGTATGCCTTCTTCGTTTGGTTGTTGATACACCCCAGTTTGCCAAGGATTCTGGGTTACTCTTTGTTCGCCATCATTCTCACATGGATCTTCAACTTTGTCTGGACTTGGTTGAATTTGAATAGTATGCTCCCCCATCTTTTGTTGCAGCTTGTTTTGGAATTCTTCTGAGTCTGGCAGCACTTCCTTTTCTGAGGTCCACCATGAGGATGCTTCATCGAACACCACATCTCGTGATGTGTAACACCTTCCACTTATTGGATCACAACACTTCCACCCTTTTCGCTGATCGTCGTATCCCACGAATATACATCTGATTGCTTTCTTATCAATCTTGCTACGTAGATGGTTAGGAACAAATACATAGCATACACAGCCGAATACTCGAAGGTAGCTAACTGTAGGTTTCTTTTCCCACAATTTCTCAAAGGGTGAAACAAACTCCAACCTTGGTTGAGGAAGTTTGTTGATGACATGAGCTGCAGTCCTCATAGCTTCGGCCCAAAATCTTCCAGGTACGTTCTTCGCATGTAGCATACTCCGGCAAATTTCTGCAAGATGTCGATTCTTCCTTTCTGCTACACCATTTTGTTGTGGCGTATTGGCACAAGTATACTGATGACGTATTTGACACTCCCGTAGGTATTGAGAAAACTCCCCTGAGCTATACTCTCCCCCGTTGTCCGTGCGCAAGCAACAAATCTTTTGCTCCACTTCTCCTTCGACTATCTCTTTGAATTCTTTAAACTTTGAGAATGCTTCTGATTTTTCTTTCATGAAGAAAACCCATACATATCTAGAGAAATCATCAATGAATGTCACCATATACCGCATACCGCCAATTGATGGTTGCTTAACAGGTCCAAACACATCAGAGTGAACTAACTCTAATGGTTTCATTGCTTTAAACTTCGACTCCTCATATGGCAATTGATGTGCTTTACCATATTGACATCCCGCACATACTGTATCCGTTCTCACATCAAGTTGAGGAAGTCCCTTAAGCATGGACTTCTTCACCATCATACTTAGCTTGGAATAGCTAACATGACCTAGCCGCATGTGCCACAAATCTGCAGTCTCATTTCTTCTTATCTTATCTACGTATGCAGACTCAGCTGACATCACGTAAACTGACTCCAGTCGTCGTCCCTCCATCGTCGGCTTTTCAGAGATCTTGAGGTTTTGAAACACCTTCACATCTTGCGGACCAAATAAGACATAGTGGCCTGATGATGTCAATTGAGCCACAGATAACAAATTTTTCTTCATTCCCGGAACATGGTAGACATCTTGGAGTGGAACCTGATTTGGATTATATCGAGGTGTAACAATAGTTTTACCAATGTGAGCTATCGGTAACCTTGAGTTGTCAGCTGTTACCACCACACGATTTCCCTTATACTCAGACAAGTCTTGCAACTTTTGTCTATCACCTGTCATATGATTTGAGCAGCCTGAGTCTACGATCCAATCATTCACGTAGTCAATCTTTTCTGGTGTTGTTACCGTGAGAGCTAATTCTTCTTCCTCCATAGCGAGGAATGCTTCGGCATCCCAACTATCTTCGCTATTATCTTGAGAAGAAGAAGTAGCAATATTGCTCTCAGAAGACTTCTTCTTGAACCAACAATCTTTCTTCATGTGGCCCTTCTTCCCGCAATTGTAACATTCACCATCGAACCTTCTATTGTTGTCATGATTCTTGGAAGCTCCCCCTGGACGAAAGCTGTTCCCTCCCTGATGACTTTTTGTCTTGTCACCAGTCTTTCTAGATCCACCTTTGTTGTACTGAGTTGAACCGCCTCTGCTTTGGTTGGTGTAGAGCGCTTCCTCTTCACCTTTTAGCGAGACTCCTCCCATTTGCTTAGCCATAGCTTCTTGACCAGCCAGCAAATTTTCAAACTCAACAAGAGATGGTTGTGTCGGCCATCCTTGTACTGCAGCAACAAAGCCTCGGTATTCGGGTCTCAAGCCATGGATAATTATTCTCTTTATCCTAGCTTCCCCAATAGCAGCTGTCGGATCTAGTTCTGAAATTTCGCGGCATATCGATTTCACCTTGTGAAAATACTGGGCAACCGTCCTGTCACGTTGCGCCATCGATAGCAGCTCATTCTCGAGAAGTTGCAATTTTGTATCGTTCTTCTTTGAAAAAAGTGTAACAAAGGTGTCCCATGCTCCCTTCGGTGTTTTGGCATCCCGGATATGCTCTAACATTTCTTCTTCAATAGTGGTCTTTAAAGCAAACATCGCTTTGCCTGTTTTAATTTTCCACTTTCGCAAGACGCCATTGGCATCTTCTACCGCCGGTTGTGTAACTTCATCACCACCGACAACCTCCCACAAGTCTTGACCTTGTAGGTAAGACTCCATACATGTTGCCCACGTGTTGTAGTTTTGGTTGTTGAGCTTCTTGATTCCTCCAACGACTTGAAGATCACCCATCGTAGCGGCAAGACTTTAACTATACCGAACAAGCTTGAGTGACAAACGTGCAAAGTACTAAACTACTCTACACACAAAGACGCTCCATAAGATTTGTAAGAACCCCGACAATAATCTCAAGAAATCTTTTCTGATGTGGAAGATCAGTTAAAACTGCAACCACAGAGCATACTCGGAATTTCAAGAGACCTTACAACCCAGGCTCTGATACCAAATGTTGAGTATAAAACTCTAATTTATCAAGAAGAAGAAAAACACTCTTTAGAACAATCTCACAAAATTGCAAAGAAGAGAAACTCTTAAGAAGGCTTTCTAATGCTTTCTTCTTAAGCTTACATTTTTGGATGATAAAACTCAAATACAATGGGGGGGTTTTATAGGTTACAAGAACCAATCTAAACCACTCATTAAAATAAACACAAATTAATCTAGACCATTAAAATTAAATAATGCTTACCTAATTCTCACCTAACTAAAATGATGTAACTAATGACATCACATTAATTTGGTGTGGGCTTATTTTGGGTTTGGATTTTGGGCTTCAAAATCACTTGGGCTAAGCTTCAAAATCACTTGGGCTATGGGCTAATATTGATATTTAACAGTTTCTCCATTTACTTTGTTTAAAAATCTAAGATTTTCTTTGTGTAGTGCAGAAACTTGAACTTTATGAAATTTTTATGAGCACAAATCTCAAAGGTATATATTTGGATTAATTTTAGGAAAATATGCCTCAATATTAGTTATACTGAAGGAATCAGACTCCAAAGAACAACATGTGTTATGTTTTTGAGAAACCTCTCTATTATACTCTGATATTCTTTTATCCCAAATTGCCAAGCATTGCTCTGAGTGCCTAAACCTCAAGTTTAAATGAATTTGTACCTCAAGTAAAAAAAAAAAAAAAAAAAAAACCTCAATTTTCTTCTTATTTGATTGTCGATTTATAAAATACAAATGAAATGATTGCACTGACACATATGAATTAATTTACACAATCAAAAGATTGAACGACTCAAACAGAAAATGCTAAAAACACTAATTTTAAAGGTCTTTTTGGTTTAATTGATGCAAGTCAGTTGCTAAGCATATTAATGGTCAACACTCACAAGTGTTGCTAGGGTGTTTGATACTCCATGTTATAATTAACAATTGTTTAATAGGTGCTTCTAACCTATTCGTTCCAACTACATCAATGTTTCTTCAAGCAAAAACTCTTGTAATTCGACTCACCAAGAGCGGGCTTACGGTATTTGACATATTTTGACAAGATGCGTGTTTCGAGATTCAAACCAAAGGCTTTCTTGAAGTGGTTCATGTAGAAAGATTGATGATATTACATCACCAAACAACTATTGCAATCAAAATTTTGGAAGTATGACTCAATTCATTGAAGTATCATGTAAACATTACTATAAAAATGAAAAATATTCAAAAAGTGGTATTGTAAGAACAAAAACTTATAGTTTAACTGATTTAGTGGAAATGTATATATATATATATAGTAGAAATGTAAACTTGTGGGGTGAAGGGGGTGAATAATGGCCACTTTTTTTAATTATACCATCAATATTGTCCTCACTTAATCTCCTCCGTATGTGAGAATTTTAACTCAAACCACTTATCCAACAAATTAGTCTCGACGGGTATTAAATCTCTAACATGTGATGTCAGCTGCCATGGTTGAATTGTAAAAGCTTTAGTGTTACATGAGAAAGTCTATAACTTAATGATCATCATTACTGTGTGGGGCACAACTTGGCACAACAATTATCCAACAAATTAGTCTCGCCACGTATCAAATCTCTAACATGTGATGCCATCTGCCTGGTTAATTGTAAAAGCCTCAGTGTCACATGAGAAAGTATGTAACTTAAGGATCATCACTACTGAGCGTGTAGGCACAACAATCCCTTTCTAGGGCTACACTTTTTTCTAGGAGAACCCCCCCCCCCCTCGAGAGTTGAGGGGTCACGATCCTCACCTTCTTATATTGGAGTCGTCAGTGGTTCTGATGGCAAATTGTAATGACTCGCTCTTATGCCACCAATATCGTTCTCACTTATCACTCCTACAAAGATTTGGCTTTTTAGTCAAACCAATTATCCAACATATAGTCTCGGCTTAAACTCCTGACCTATGATACCAACTATCATAGTGTTGTCGATTGAGCTAAACAAACTTCAATATCAAAAGAGTGCGAGTCTACAATTTAAGGATCTTCACGTTAGTGGTTGCTTAAGCATACGTGTGAGAAAGAACCTGACACAATCATCACCTCATCCTCCTCGGGAGTTGGGGTGTCATAAAGGATAAACTCCAATATGTGCATCTTGTAAATAGATAATTGCTTTAAAAATAATTTACGATACTTTGAGGAAATGAAGATGAGCATACTCTTGACGTATATATGCACATATGTATATATACGTGAAAAGACTCTGAATTGGTTCAAGAGGAATAAAGTACTTGCACGAAGTAGGAAGGAAACAACAATGTCTTCTTGGTTAGATGTAAATGACTATGTATCTCAAATTAAATAAAATTGCCCCAAAACATGAAAATTCATAAATCGTGATGACATCAAAAAAATATACGAATTGCAAGCATACTGCGTAGTTTTTCATTGATGTTGATTTACCACCACAATTTTGCATGGACAAACCCAGACTAACAATTGTGTTGGCTACATTATCAGTTTAGACTTATATTGACTTACCTCCCCACAGTACCACCTCGCAATTTGTTATTATTTTGGGTTACCTCCCCAAATTTGAGGTCAAACTCAGCCGACCAAGGTCAATAAACTTGAAACCCAAAATTATGTTTTTAGAACAAAAATACCTCTTACCCATGATCTTGTTCAATTGTTCTTTTCTGCAATAATCTCTCATCTTCTCTCTCGATTCTTAACCGCCATCAACAAACTATCGATGTGAAACATAAACGAAGAATGAAATGCTCAGCTAAGAGGCTAACCTCCACTTTCCAACCTTGAACTCATTCCTCGTCACTTATGCCCACCATCAACCACATGTTGCCCAAGTGAACATTTCCCTCACTATTAAAAACTTATTATGCATTTAGAGAATTCCATATACCAAAAACATGTTGTGTCTCATCAAATACACACACAACTTCCTCTAAATGGTATGATAAGTGAATTCAATCGAAACATTTGTACTTAACCCAATGTTGGCAACATATTCATGGTCAATAACACCTTCTATATCTTGGACTTAGGTAGGCTAGACAACCCAAAATCACTTAATGATACTTTTGAAATAGAACATGATTTCAATAAGCACCATAAACATTTATGATGCATCAAAATAGACTGATCATCACAACCATACACGTGGCAGAGAAAATCCATCGCGAGAATACGTTGTCCCATCGACTTGGCTAGCTCATAAAACCCAAAAATAGTAAGCTAACTACAGATGCCTAGACGAGGCCCACTATAAGAAGATATAATCAAAGGCCGAACGAATCAAAGCCCAAATCCAGGCCCGAAACAAGTTCTCTCATAAAGAAGAACGTTGCACCAAAAAGAGTCATGGAGGGAGTTACGCCTCCACGGATGCATCTCCATCAAGAAGAAGACTGTTACGAGAAACATCTCCTTCCCTTGCGCCTCATATGCTTAAGTCATGCAGAGAATTAACCATGACCATTATAAAAGGTAAATGGAACATTCGACACAAGTATGCAACTTTAACTGAGTTGTGTCCATATTTACTTCCTTCTTCAAACAGAGTTGTTGACTTAAGCATCGGAGTGCCTTCGGCCACCAAAAAGGTGGTCCTTGGCAGCCTAACATCTGTTTTGCAGGTCAAACTCACAGGAGAACGATTTTTGGATGCATCACTTTAGCGCCGTCCGTGGGGAACCACGAGTTTCCTTTCTAAAAAATAAGACCTACAGTAACGAAGCTCATCAAAATCTGATAAACAATCGACAAGCTGTCAAAACAAATGGCACACCCTACATATCCTCAACATGGTGACGATAATAACTCTCCTATCGGCGACAATATTTCCTTTGGCTGGACACCGAATCAATCTTCTCCTCATGTTGCAATGTTGTCCATGAAACAGGTTTTTGAGCAGTGTCAGACTCATTATGTTCCGCAAGAGAACCTCTCAAGGTCGAGGTTTCTTGACCTTGCAAGACCCTCGAAAAGCCATTTACAGGTGCAGGGTCTACAGTGACTTTAGATGGACCTAAGCAAGTCAACAAACTTGTCAATGACTTGACATACTCTACATTGATTAGGTAACTAGGTAACCCGAACTAATTGACAATAAAGAGATAAATGTGTCAAGCATAGTAGGCTCTACCTTCCCTACTGAGAACAGCAGAATCTGGGGATGATGGAACTCTGGGCCTTTTAGGCCGAGGCATCTGAAGTGTATTCAGAGTAGGAGTTAGTGCAGGTTCAATTTTCCATGGCGAGACCTTCTCTGGGCAAGGAACAGAAGAATGTTCATCCCACCTAACATGCAGAAACAAACAATACAAACAAATTAAAAACATAATAAAGTACACAAATCAATTAAATAAATCCAAATATTCTTCGAAAAAGTGATTACCTTGAGGCATCTCCATTTTGAAGCAGGTCACTTGTTCGGATCAAAGTCTCCGATTCCAACTATGGTGCCAGTAAACCTGTCATATGAACCAAAAAAGAATCCCGAGAACTAAGATAAACAGGGAGAGAACTGACATCGCTCATAGTAAGAAGACATCATAGATAAGCTTATTCAGTATGTGGAGCACCACTAACATACCTCTGCTCTGAAGCTTCTTCACCTTCAAATCTCACCTTGAACCTCATTCCAATAGAATAATTGTTCTTGGTGGACTCCATATACTGCTCAAAGGGCACAATAAACTCAGCAGGGCTTGTCCTGTAACATGATAAATGATTAGGTAACAATTAAATGTGTAATCTAACTTAACAGCACATATTTCCATAAAAATGGAACTGGACCCATAGAGAAATTGATTTACTACAACTTATATGCTTGCAGGATGCAACACAAAATCTTACGAGTAATGGCAAATCATACCTCGGTTTGTAATAGACGGTAAACATAGTTCCAGTTGATACATCATGCCATGCTGTAGCAAGCACACCCAAGTGCATGCTACGACTTGATATAACTGAAGACGAGACATTGCTCTGTTGCCTCATTGCACGCCTTACACCAACACGAAGTTCCCCATTTTCACCTCTGAGAAATGTTAACCATGCGTTGAATATGTTATCACGCATTGACACATTTTAAATCAATGAAACTCGGTGTATCTGAAATATTGTACCTAAGAAAGATAAAAGCATCTCCCGCAACCAGCTTTTTAGAGCTTACAAAGACACTCCAGCCACTTTGAAGCAAGTGTCTCCTTGGTTGACCCGGCACACAAACCATTCGCATCTTAAACACGTCAATTTGAAATTCAATATGGAAGAACATAAGAATTGGGTGTACGACGATGAATTGTTAAAATATATATATAGTTCTCATCCAAAATGACAATCAATCTCTCTAAATGCAACTAAGACATGAGATAGAGGCAGGAGTAAAGCCTCTAATCAGCCGAGAAACATGATCATGATCAAAATGGTAGATAACTTAAGGTCTGTGATTCTCTTGTACTATACATTCAACTTCGCAGATTATCAAATGATATGTGCCTAAAAAAGAATGCAATTGTGCAACCATCAAAACAAATGATCAACAACTCGGCTCGCAACCAAATGAAAACAAAGAGATGAATTTTACCACGGAAAATATGCCGAAATCTCCATTCTATTCCATGTAAATCCTTAGCTACCAATTCTTGAGTTGGTGGTTGCCTGCCCATATCCTGATAAACAGCATGATATTGTTAACAACAGCACATCCAAATCATATACGATATACCGAATCGAAAACAAATGACAAGAGAAACTTACCAGACGAGGTAGGCATTCATCTGTGTGCCGCCTTAACACGGAGAATCCTCCATGGGTACTTGTATCTGACGCAGTTAGTGTCTTACAAAATGAATGAACATGAGGCCGCGGTGGAGGAGGTGGCGCCACTTCTTTCTCCACCGAATTCTCATCTTGCTGCAAAAACCCCATCAAAATGTTTAGGATTTTTCAAAAGGAATTACATTACTATTGATAACAAAACAAATCAAATCAATGAACAACGAAAAGATCAGAATACTTGCATTAATTTCTGGTAACAGAGTCACTTGAGCAAAAACCTCATCAGTGTCTGGTTCAGCCTACAAGTAAAAATCCCAGTTATAAACCCAATCACCTGAAACTCAAATCAGATCTACATGTGAAAACCTAAGAAATACCTTCAACTGAACATTGATTACGCGACAGAGAATCTTAGACTGAAGATTATACACCGGCATCCTTGGCTTTAAGTGCTCATGGTTTCTACCTCATGTGGTTAACCTTAAAAGAAATTAGGGTTTTATAGTTGTAGATGCCAAATATGACATTTGGGTAAAGAGGGTGTTGCCAGCCATGGCGTCTCATGGAGCAGTGAGGGAGATGAAGATATGGAAAGAGCAGTGAGGGCGATGGAGAGATGGAGGGAGCAGTGAGGGAGATGGAGCTGTTTTAAGAGATGAACATGGTGTAGTCATAAAAGCATGTGCAGGATCATCGCCTGGACACTCTGTAATTATGCACGAACTGCATGGTATCGAAGCTGCCCTTAATCTGATGGAAAAACACAGTATCAATAAGGCTATTTTCAGTACTGACTCAGCATATTCCCTGTCCATTCTCACAAGGAATGAAGCTACTCCATGGGAGGCTATTGCTTTTGCAATATATTTGACATTGCAAAGTAATATGACATATACATAAACATAGATACCAAGGGAGAGAAAAAAAGAGGGAGTAACTAATCTACATTAATGTTGTACCAGAACATAAAAGAAGAGAACACCAATGCAGCTGCACCTGCTGTCACACAGACGTAGCTCAAGCTATACAACTGTTTGTTTAATGAGATAGCTGAAATGGACAGAGGCAGAGTATTAGACAATAAAGTCATAGAAAACAAACAAGTATCATCCAATTCTCTTTTCTGACCATTTGTGAAAATGGAGAACAAATCCTAAACTGAGGAAAGAAAGGCCCTTGATCATCCAATGTTTTAGTCTCTCAGAGTGACCCTGGAATTGAGCAAAAACAATAATCAAAAGACATCATGGAAACAAAACAATGCTACGATAGCAAAATTTATTTGACATCTAACCTCATTATTTACCTGTTGCTCAGTGTTTGGTGCAAGTGTAGCTAAACCACAATCTGATAAGTGGGGGTTAAGATCTTCATCAAGCAAAATGTTTGTCGTCTTTAAGTTTCTATGTACAATTGAAGGCAAGCACACTTCATGCAAGTACCTGAAAACAAAATCAGAAAGGGTAATCATTAGTATGAACTACCGGAATTTAGCAAACAAAAATTGATTGATCAAAAAGATCACAGGAGACTTACTCTAAAGCTCTAGCTGTGCCCAGTGCTACCTTCACACAGGCATTCCAGGTAAGTGTCTTGCTGCTATCATCAGCAAAGTGCAACATGTCATGCAGAGTTCCTATTCCAATATACTCATACACCAGAAGACGTTGCCCATGCTCAGCACAATATCCTACCAGTGCAATGATGTTTGGGTGTCTCAACCTCGACATGTTTGAAACAGTCATTGAAACAAATTTCCAAAAAAAAAAAAAGGTAACACGCTGCCACTACAAGAACTACAAACACTTGATGGCCAAAACAGGGAGCAATAGCAGCAGGTGTTTGTTCCAGGAACATGGTTCAGTAATAGGTTGGAGAAATGTGTGATTTTGCAGGTTTTCTATTTCAGGTTCAGTTTTTTTTTTCCAGAAACAGGGTGTGGCCTTTGTTTTGAGCAGTTTCTGGGCACCGCGGAAACATAACCATACACACCTTTTTCCACAAAAAGCAAATTCATTATGTTTGAATAAATTGTGAAGCTAATGTCCAGCAAATAAACACAATAACATTGTTTTCCTTGTTACTTGTGTTCATTAACTAACAAAATCCCAATTCTCTATAAGGAAAAACCAATGGAGTGACAATGTACCTTGAGACTGTCTGAGAAAACTAAACTCTGCTGCATGGAGAACTCCTCAAAACTTGAAGGTTTATGAGGACTAAAAGATGGTGAAGATGATGATATGGTCTCCATATAGAAAAATTGAACTTTGGGTTTCCTTCTTCTGCATAAAAAACACATAAACACATACCAGTTAAGAACATTTTCCTAGTACATAATCTCATCACTTAAAAAAAAAACATTTGAAGAACATTTTATCTTTTGAAGCTTCACCTCTTGGTGCACTTACCTCTTCCTTTGCAGGTTCTACACAAAACCCATCTCTTCCTTAAATACATAACTATCTCGCAGCTCAAGGCATTCTTGAAGAACCAAATACACCTCCACTTCATCCGGAGATGGAACCTCTAAAATCAGAGACATCTTAATACTTCTTTAGCTCTTAAAAGTATTGGGGAAGAAAATAAATTTGGTGAGTAAAATATATAAGGATGAGTACCAAGATCCACATTCAGAAGAAAAAGGGCTATAAATAAGACTAGTGAAGTAACAACAACAATTATGGAAGCCCTTAAGCAAAGAAAAACTATCCTATGGATTTGAGTTGGCAACTAGGATTTGTAAGCTGGCCACAGATATTTGAGATAAGACTAGTGAGGATGATCATAATAAGCTATAAATACTGAAAAAAAGAAAGGGCTGCCTGAGGACTTAAATAAGACAAAATCCTTATCATGTTTGTTACAGTTATATCTGTTTACCTGTTCGGGGGCTCATTTGCTTGCCCTATACCAATTATCGTCTGAATCTATGTATGTAAGAGCAGTCCACTTGTCTACTGGATTGAAGGGCAGAAAATGCACTTCTGTGATATTTGCAGGTGCCTGCACTCAAAAAGATGGTTAAGAATTTCTTGTTCCAAGAAATAATACCTACCATAATTATGTAGTACTGCAACTGCAGACTATTTTCTATTTCATTTGCTACCTCTTTTGGATCAACAAGCATGTTGACAATGGCTGTGTCAATAGCATCTTGGTTCTCAAGTCTTGAGGCACTAGTTGAAAGCAAGACAATAGTATCTTTGTCCATGTCTCTGTTGAAAACCTACAGTGGATATCATTTCAATGTGCGAACAGAGTTATGAAAGAATGTAGTGCACTACCTGTCTAGAGCTCAACATTGTCAACACACTATAAAAATTGGAAATATATATATAGCTCTCTAGATAAGAGAAACCAAGTAACCAATTAACAGAAGTGGGGTGTATATCACAACCAAATTATCATGGTCCTAAACTTTTAAAATGATTTTCCTAGAAATAGCAACTGCACAGCAGTGTACAAGATGTTCTATGAGTGTGGCCAAGCATTCCTAACATCAAGCTCACTATTAATGGGTTATTCATGCTTATCAAGAAGATATGGAGTCGAGGGCACTTGAGGAAGGTCCATAAAGGATATTCCTTTCAACTTCCTTCATGTTTCATTGGGATTCAAACTTGATTTTGTAGCTTGTCTTCTTTCATGTATTCATATTTCTAGGTGCCTCTGTGATCCCTCACTCAATTTGTACACTAATTCTAATGAATATATTGGTGTGCTTGATCTTCAAAAGAAAAACATAGCAAACCCAAGGGGATTCATAGAACACAACTTGATGTGCACAATATGGCATACACAGCCCTATTACAGCTTTGCACACACATACCCATGAGAGAATTTTTTTAGAGATATGAATCCAAGACCTTCCCTTTGATGCCATGTGAAAAAAATAATTGCAATAAGAGCTCGAGTCGTTAGCAAAATGGTGAATTTTAAACTATGTGGTACATGCATGCCCAACACAATGTAATAATCATTCACATTAACTAGGCAAACAATAAATAAGTCTTGTACCTCTATCAGGTTTCGCTCAACAGTGAGGCGATTTAGAGTAAGGGTTCCAGTTTTGTCACTGCAGAGAACATCCATTCCTGCCATTTCTTCAATTGCAGTTATCCGTTTTGTGATTGCACCCATTTAAGAAAATACAGACACAAATTTCAGATTAAAAGAAACCATTAAGAAAACAAAAATATGCATTTCATATGAAAAGCACCCTTTAGGAAAATACATATATAAATTTCACATCAAAAGCACCTACATATACATATTTCAGAACATAACTAGGAGAAAATGATGTGGATGTCAATAGTAAGAGAGTAGAGGCACACACATTCACCAAGTCTTGTCCTCTTCACTCTCGCCGACAGATATGTTGAGGATGAGTTTCTGGATCATGATTTCCCTCATTGGGTTTGATAACTTCTTCTCAGCGGCCTACACAAATCACATCAGATCAGATCTCTGTCTCTCTCTATATCTCTCGATCTCCCTTGCTCTCTCCCTGGATTTGGATCTATGTTCCTCGATCTCTCAATCTCTCTCTCCCTCACTCTCCCTCGATCTCTCCCCATGGATCTCTCTCACTCTCGCTTGTAGAGTGGTGTGCTTTAGGTTTGAAGCTGCAGTGGGGAAAGGCCCTGTAGAGAGGCGAAAGGGGGGAGAAAGGCAAAGATAGCAAGGCATGGAGGGAAGGAGAGCGAGACATGGAGGGAAAAAAGGGAGAGAAATAGAATTCATGTTTTCTAAAATTTAGAGGAGCGGTAGAGAAGCGAATTCATGTTTTTAATTTCCCCCTCTCTTTCATAGCGTTTTCATATTCTATTGCTATTAAAATTTAGACTTTTTAGCTTTCATATCATTTGTGTTAAAAACGCTATGATAAAGTGCTATTAATGGACAACTGTGTTGTAGTGAATGTATCACAAGCAGCTCACGAACAAGATGCAGCCCAAATCATCGGGCCAATGGTACTCAAGAATCAAGACCCACAACATGCAATAGCTCAGACAGCCCAGACATCCGGTGACGCCGCCACGGATCCTCGGGTAGATCTGCTTATGGTCCAGATGAATTACACATGACAAAGATGCTAGAGAAAATCACCCAGGAGTGCATTCAGCCAGCTGATCCAGTCCAAGCACCGCCCCAACAAAACTCCGCCAACCAAACTCAAGGGAGTGACAAAGTCCTAGCAGAACCCTAATAGGGAAACTTCGAGAGCAATGAACTCCTCCAAGGCAAGACTCCACAGTGTGACAGAACGCTTGTCAAAATCCCATTTAGTATCAGAGTCACAGATCCCAACATACTATACGAATTAGCCAAGCCGTCATTCTCTGACGCCCTCATGAAAACGCCCATGCTGAAAAAGTTCACTCCGCCAAAGTTTGAATTATATAATGGTACTACCAACCCAACTGATCACCTGAGACACTTCCACCACATGATGGCCCTGAAGGAAACCATGGAGTCGATCTTATGCAAAACATTCCCGACCAGCTTCACCTCCAGAACGATGAATTGTTCAACAGCCTACCACTGAGGTCAATAGACTCTTTCCAGGCGTTAGCCACCGTTTTTATCACTAGATTCATCGGGAGCCAGTGGATGAGGAAAGTACCACACTACCTCCTCCATATCAAGCAAAAGCCCAATGAGACAATACGAGAATACGTTACTCATTTCACCAACGAACTAACGATGATCGATGGATGTAGCGACGACACAGCCGTTGCAACCTTCATAGTCGGACTGAAGAAAAGCCCCTTCTTTGATGCCCTAAACCTGAACCTCCAAAAGGAATGAAAATCTTATTGAAAACGGCTCAAAAACACATTTCTCTCGAGGATATGAAAGCAGCCAGGAGGAAAAATGACCAAGAAATAGATAGTCATTCAAGGAAACGGGAGAGAAATGAATAAAGAAGGCGAGATAACGGACCACGGGAGGATAGCATCCATTTGAAAAGACATCAGAATGGCGGAAGAACCTATTCAAACCAACAAGAATCCAAGAAGCTACAATCAGCACGACTCCGACACGAGCGAGTAACTAGCGTGATGAAAAAAATATACAACCCATATACAACCTTGAAAACAAGTCGAGCCAATATACTAAAACACATAGCAAAATGGGATAACATCAACTTGCCACTTAGGATGAGAGGAGACCCGAAAGGAAGAGACAAAAGCAAATATTGTTCCTTCCATAAGGATCATGGGCACGATATCGAAGACTGCTACAAGTTGAGCATTGGGTTCAAAAAGGACGACTCGATGAGTTCATCGGAACGCCAGATAAGCAGCTCAAATGGAAGGAGAAAGCAGATACTACTGCGGGATCGAAAGAACAGCCCAGAGATATACACCCTACACTGCATGACCAGAGGGAGCAAAACAGTCAACCTAACAGAAGAAGCAGTCAAGAAAACCTCTTACTCGAGCTGATTTATATCAGAACAGGAGAACTAACGAAGCCAGACACGCCATGTTACAAATGCATAAAACATGGAGAAGTTTACACCAATCAACTAACGCGATTCAAGGACCCTACCGATGGATGCAAGCTGGACCCGAATCACCAACAAAAAAATTGACAGCTACGGACTCTACCGAATCTCGGCGGCTAACACCAAATACGGAGCCAACATAAGCATGATTGGACAATTTGGTGCTGATGTGAGCATGATTGGACAATTTGGTGCTGATGAGAGCATGATCGGACTGTTTGGTGTTGACATAAGCATGATCGAAAAGTTTGGTGCTGACATAGGCACGATTAGACAGTTTTGCGCGGATGTGAGCATGATCGGACAAATCAACACCACTCAGCTACCAAATCAAAAAGCACTCCGAGTTCGTTAGCCACGACAACATATACGACGAATGAGGATCGACATCAACCAAGCAAAGAAAGATAAAGCAACAAAAACATCAATCTTTAATACGATGATCAACCTCAAGCAAAGAAAGACAAAGCAACAAAAACATCAATCTTTAATACGAGGATTGACATCAAGCAAATGAAGACAAAGCAAATCGCTCTTCAAACCAACATAAATGCTTCAACGGTTAGGGCTGGTCAGCGCATCCGAAAGGGAATATCAATAAGATTACAAATTCAAAATCCCCATTTTATGCATGGATGACAAAGTAAACACGTCGAAAATTAGCCATATAAAGCAATTGGCATACCTAGCAATAAGAAATCAGGACGAAACTCGGATATGTATAATAAAAACTTTCGGTCTTATCAACCATGAAGTAAAAGTTGGAAAAATGAGTCAACTTAATGCCAAAAACTTCTAATCGACTGAGACGTCGAGCCAATGAAGTAAAAAGTTGGACAAACGAGTCAACTTGATGCCAGAAACTTTGAATCGACTGAGACGTCAAGCCAACAAAGTAAAAAATTGGACAAATGAGTCAACTTAATGCCCAAAACTTCGAATCAACTGAGACGTCGAGTCAACGAAGTAAAAGTTGGACAAACAAGTCAACTTAACACCAAAAACTTCCAATTGACTGAGACGTCGAGTGAACGAAGAAAAAGTTGGACAAACGAGTCAACTTAACACAAAAAACTTTGAGTTGACTGAGATGTCAAACCAATGAAGTAAAAGTTGGACAAACGAGTCAACTTAACACAAAAACTTCTAGTCAATTGAGACGTCAAGCCAACAAAGTAAAAGTTGAACAAACGAGTCAACTCAACGCAGTCCACTTCGAGTCGACTGAGGCGTCGAGCCATTGAAGTAAAAACTGGACAAGCAAGTCAACTTAACATAGTAAACTTCGAATCGACAGAGACGTCGAGTTAACGAAGTAAAAGTTGAATGAACGAGTCAACTTAATATAAAACACTTCGAATCGATTGATACATCAAATCAACAAAGTCAGAATTGAAAGAACGAATCGACATGATTCAAGGAACTACAGATCAACCGAACCAACAAGGCAAAGGTCAAGACCAAAAGTCAACTTTTTCGCAGCGCATCAAGAAGGATAAAGTTGACCCATCCCTAGACGACTAATGAGCCAAAACGTGAAAGTAGCTATAAAGGAATTCGAAGTAAAATCCAAGACAACTACAACTGGACTGAAAAAGAGTAGGCAACACACAAGTTGACAAGATAAACTGTAGAAACACCCAAAAAAAATCGAAGTTCTTTTCATTAAAAATACTACTCTTTTTCATGCGGAGAAGAAGATGAAGGAGTAGGAAAAGAAATGGAGGCAACTACATGATCATCAGCTACATCACCTATGGAAGAAGGCGAAGGTTTATATTCAGAAGGGGGAGAAAGCAATGACTTTTCAACCACTGGGGCGTTCGAGGCGATAGAAAGCAATGGCTCCTCAACCACTGGGGCAGCTTCTTCACCATCATCACTTCAAAAGCTTGATCAACCAAGTGGCGGTGCCCGGATAAATCCTTATCGATACCCTCGATATAATAAAAAAGCTCAACCTGTCCGTCAACAACTCGTTTCCAATATTTGGCTTCGACAATGCGGAGCTTGTCCTTGGCAGTAGCAAGTTCATTTTTTGCCGCAGCAAACCGTCCCTCAGTGGTGGTAAGCATAACAGAAGTATCTGCCTTGACCTCGTCGATCACAGCCGTCAACTGTTCCACTCGCCTTTCAGCGATATCACGAACAACAGATTGTTCAATCTCAGCACAAAAAGCTTCATCACAGGCTGCCTTCTCAGCGGATAACTCTTTTTCCACATCATGTAGACGGACACGAACCCCATCCAACTTGGCTTTCAAAGACTCAAGATCCGCAACAGATTTATCCCGCATATTTTCTACCTCAATCAACGAAGTTCGAGTAGCTCTGACAGTTTTCTCTAACTCTGCGCATTGCGCTCTCAACACGTCAAATTGGGAAATAACGTGAAAAAACACCAATAACAGTGCCGCCAACCTTCTCTCCAGAGAAGCCACCTGATCATGACCAGGTTGATAGACCAACCCAATCACCTCTGCATAGACGAAATGATTCATCCCGTCCATTATCTGCTCAAAACCATGATCAATGTGATCGCATGGATCCAGTACGTGCATCGAACGTCTTTCTAATTGCATGTGTCACTCATTTATCAACCTGCGCGCACCATCTTGCACATCAAGCTGAGTGAACCAGCAAAACTTGCCATCCGACTTGATACAAATATATTTTGGGCCAGGCTCAGTCCAACCAACCCGTGGATGAAGAACACGAGGATCATGAAGCACTGAAGAACCTCCCCCAACAGCCGGAAAGGAGCAACCGTGGCGGGAGCAGGACTAGTAGTCATGGCAGGAGCAGGAAAATCCAAACGGACAGGAGAATAAACTAAAAATATGGCCGCATCGCTGATGTCAATATAAAGATAAAGAGAAGAGTGAACCTCGAAACTCTAACCACCAACAACAACATCTTTAGACTACTCCACTACTAACTAAGCATTTTATCATTAATAGCTTGGGGATCATCATTAGACAACTCAGCAACATTCGAAACACCATAGGTAAAGAAAAAACCTCTTTTCATTATCATCCAACAAACGAGTAGCCCACCGTCTTTTGCAGCGATTGGAACCACTGGATAGCATCTCGCTCTAAGTGGAATGAATTCTCTTTTTTGCTCCTCTCTAACGCCAGCCTCCTCGAGAGATTCACGATCCTATTTTATGACATCTTCACAGGAAGGACTTGGATGAGATGTAGCTTCCTTAACATCCTGAACGAGATTCAGACGAGATGCAATCCGAGCAGAACCACGAGTAGAAAGTCGTTTCTTCCTTAGAACCTGACCATGATCTATCGGCAGTCGCCTCGACGGACTAGTAGGCCTCGCAAGCTTTTTTTTTCTGAAAGCCAAAACTATGACATTAACAAAAGCATCGAGATCTGTAACACACCTCTCCAAACTCACTTCCCAATCAATGCTAACACTACTAACACCAACACGAGTAGCGCAAGCAGCAATATCCTTAGCATGAGACTCAGTAAACAAGACTCGCTCCGCTTCGTTTGTAGTGTACAAACCACTACGCTTCAGGATGTCCTCGGAAAGAAATGCCTCCATAGGAAATCGGTGAAGCTTCAAGAATCGGTTATTGATCCTCTGCTCCTCAACAGTTAATTGAAGATTTTTCTGTCTATTGGGAACTCGGAATGATTGAAAAAGTAGACGACCTCGCAGTTGTTGTCGGAACGAAGATTGTCCAGTGTTGCCTGAGAAACTTTCTTGGGAGAAAAACGAGCCTCACAAATAGCCAACGACTTACCGCTTAGTTTATCACCAATGGACATTGTTAAGGAACAGAAGAGCAAAGAAAACGAATAAGGCGAAGGGAGAAACAAACCCTAATTTCAAAGATAGCGTAAAGAGGGAAAACAAATTTGTCACGTTCCCTTTTATAGAGCCGAGCAATTAAGGGACTCCTCATGGAACATCGTGTGAGATATGATGGCTACATGAAATCTAAAAAATGTGCGCAAAAATGAACAGGCAAGTAAAGAATCGAGACACCAACCCACAAAAAGTTACTGACAACATTAAATATAAGGCAATGATGAAATTGAAAGATAAACTGTCACGAAGTTAGTGACCACATCAACATACCCACTAACTAAAGGGGGAGTAGCTTGATGATACATCGAAATGGAATGATCATCACGTCCATACACGTGGCAGAGAACATCAGTCACGAGAATATGACATCCCATCAGCCAGCTCATAAAACCCAAAAAGAATAAAACCAACTATAGAGGCCTACAATAAGAAGATATAATCAAAACCCGAGTCTAGGCCCGAACGAATCAAAGCCCAAATTCAGGCCCGACACGAGTTCTCTCATAAAGAATAACGTTGCACCAAAAAGAGTCGTGGAGGAAGTTACGCCTCCACTGACACATCTCCATCAAGGAGGAGACTATTACAAAAAATATTTTCTTCCGTTGCGCCTCACATGCTTAGTGACGATAAAAATTAACAACAACCATTATAAGAGGTAAATGAAACATTTGACACAGATATGCAACTTTAACTGAGTTTTGTTTGGATTTACTTCCTTCTTCAAAAAGTGTTGTTGATTTAAGCATTTGAGTGTCTTCGGCTACCAATAAGGTGGTCATTGACAGTCTAATATCTATTTTACAAGTCAAACTCACAGGAGGACGATTTTTAGACGCATAAAACATCATTTTTGTCATACCCTCTTAATAAAATTTTAATAAATAGAGGATCTAAAATTATGCATTCCATCAAATATCTTCCTCGAATCCTCCATACCTCCATACCATCCATCCCCCAGGATGCACGCATGAAATCTGATGACACGCATCCCAGTCCCTCCCCCCCTCGCTGATTTCCTCGCCCACTCCCTCGACATTTAGAAATTTTCTCTGTGTTTTGTAAGTTATAGGTCAATCCTAGCATTAGTGGAGAGGCGAGTTGAAATATCCCTAATAACACGTGTATGAATATAAGTGGTGGTTTCTCATTGTTGAAGTGGACAACGTGTAGAATTTTCCAGTTCACCGTCGTTGCATTCTAACTTTCTCCCCTCTGTCGTTGTTTTATCTTTTTTTTTGTTTTCTTTTTATTTCTTTACTCTAACTCTCTTTCTCTCTGCCATTGTCATTGGAGTCCGACAAAAACCCTCAACGATAATATTATTATTTTTATCTCTCTCTCTCTCTCTCTCTCTTTCTTCCTTTCTCTGCAATTCTCTCTTCATTTCACTCTCTCTTCTCTCATCTGATGAGCCAGCCGATGAAGAAGGAAGAGAAGGAGATCATCAACTCTCTCTATTGGTAGGTAAGTGGTACCTCTTCTTCACTATACTGAATACCCTTTTGTTCAATTAACCTAAAGGTTGAAGCTTTTTAAGGTTATTGGTTTTGATTTCGACTCTTACTGGCGTTCATTTCATTCATGCAGAAGCCCCTTTGCGAGGGTTCTGGGGGAGTAGTCGCAGAGGGATTCTTGGATGAGGTGAGAAATGAGGTTTCCATTTCACTGATTGGGTTTTTTTTTTCTCTGTTTTATTAGATTATTGTGGTTTTGTTTGATAGTGATTTGGGTTTTCGTTTGAGTTCATCTGATCTTTCTAGTATCTCGAAGGCAAAAGCTGTGGAAGTAACAAAGAATACTTTTTTTTTTTTTTTTTTGAAGAAATTTTTAGAGATGAGTAAAGGGGTACTGGTTTCGGTGTCTTAATCAATTAGAGGTTAGATTTTGCCAAAAAAAAAAAGGAGGAGTTTTTCATACAAAAAATAGACCTTTAACACCCCCAAGTATTGACTGTATTGTGTATGTGGATTTATTGAAATGTTGTTGGGTTTGGAGGACCGAGAGGTTCGAACAAACCAATCCTGAGTTCTGAATAGTGGAGGACTAGAGAGATTTATAATTTAACTGGATATCTTCGTGTATGCATTAATTTATAAATTTTTGGGTCTCTGCCTGGACCAATTGAGTTTGCCTTGCTCAAACCTCAAGACTCAAAGGTAATATCTTTGAACTCAATTTTATTGAGAAGTGAGACGTTTGGCTTCTTAAGAAAACAAAAATTAACTAGGAAAGTCCGGGATTTATGAATTGGGAAGATAATTCTTAAAAACCAAACTTCATCTTTATTAAGAAATTAGCACTTGAGATATAGGGTTGGTAGAAATATCCATTTAGTCGGGTATCCGCCCTGCCCCGAGTAGGGCAGATATGGTTTTAGCTTGACGAATTTCGGGACGGATTGAGGAGAAAACCAAAACTGTCACGGATTTGGGGCGGATACGGGTTTGACCATATTCACCCCACGGATACCCGATTATATATATGTATAATATATAATTTATATAATTTTGTCGGGTTGGTCACAAGGAAACACAAATTCTTCAGAAAAGTTGTATCTGTGTTCGACACGTATCCGGTACCAATACTCGTTCGACACGCCTCCGAAATGCATCAGACACTTAGTCAACGTGTCGGCAGGTGTCAAACACATGGTCAATGTGGTCAACGTGTTGGACATGCTTTCGATACACTCGGAACTTGGTCAAGACTCGAAAACCAACTTTGTTTTGTTTTTTTTTACTTTTAGATGTTTACAATTAACCACCTAATGTAGGGATGGCAGTGGGGCGGATTTTCACGAATATCCACCCCACTCGCCCCATTTGGGGCGGATTTGGTTAAGAGTGTATGGAGGTTGGGGCGGTTACAGATATCCAAACTGTATCCGTTTATTATTCGGGCCCCACGGATATCCGTTTAACCGATAAATTTACTAAAATGCCCTTGACCTATAAATGGAAAATAAACCCTTGTCTCAATTCTCACATCTCATAATCTCATTCACAACCGTCTCTCACAACGCTCACACTGCGGGGAAGGGAGGATTTGGGGATCCGTTATTTCACAACCTTCTCTGTCTCTTCTCCATCTCTCTACTTCGAAAGAACCACACATCCCGGCCGCCTCCCTCTCCCCTCCCATCCCTGCCTTCCTCTCCCCTCCCTTTCCCGATCTTAGATCTTTGATCAGATCTCAGATCTTTGATGTGTGATCTGAGATCAAAGATCAAATATCTGAGATTCTTTAAATCGATTTTTTTTTATGGTTTTTTGTTATAATTTTTGTATGAATTCATACTGGTGTTATAATTTTTGTATGAGATCTGAGATCAATGAATGAAATATCTTTTACAGTAAGATGGATAACACAAATAATTTTTTTAACAGATATTTGGGCGGGGCGGATTTGGGGATCCGTTATTCCCGACGGGGCGGGGATGGATTTGTTCAAATCCGCCCCAATCCGCCCCGTTGTCATCCCTAACCTAATGTAATGGTTGTTAATCCATCGGAAGTGAATGGCTCTTTCAATTATGATTTCAGACAAATAGGGTAAAAAACCACTAAAGCATAGAGGTAGTCTTGCTTCTTTTTCTCTCATTTACTTTTTCTCTACTTTATTTTTTCTTACAAGATACTCTAGGAAGGCACATTATTAGATTATTATTTGTGTTTATATGACTTATTAAAAAATAGTATGACGTGTTCTCGAGCCCTAGTTTTTGGAAAATTGTTGAGTTGACGTGGCGTGTCCGTGTTCGACACAATGCACCTGTCCGTGTCCATGCATCCTTGGTTGGTCATATCCAAACCAACAAAGCTTTTACCCAATTAGGCCAAGCTCAATTCAACGTGTTGCAAGGCCCAATTTGTTTTTATAAAAGCACATGCTTCTTAGGTTTACTTCTCAAAGGATGTGAGACAACTTCTTAGGGTCACATCTAAAAGAAGGCAAAATCCTTGTGTATTTATAGAACTAGAAACCTTTACATGTCGTTTTTTAGAAGATGTGGGAGAAAACTAGTTCTTAGACTAACTCACTCACATTGTTTAAGTTAACATTACCAGGTTTATCATCAAATTATTTCATATATTTAGTTACACAATAAAATGACAATTATTTTGCTTTTTGTTGCACCACCATCGCCACTACCAACATAGCATAATTACCACCACTTTCACAACCATTACCTCCATCACCTACCGTAGCATAATCACCATTCACCACCACATTCACAGCCACCACCATCGTCATGTTTCTATAACCACCATTATGGCACTATAACATTAGCATAACTATTGTCACAACCATAACTACCAACACTCATACAAAGATCTCTGGTCTGCCACCTACAAATTTACATCATATAGCATATCATATCCACTTTCACAATCGTAACCACCAACACCTTCGCACTTATCGCGACCACCATAGGATAATCACTACCCACGCCTTCATAGCCATAACGACCACCTCCACCACCGCCAACACATTCACAAATCACAACTAATGTGACAATCACCACAACATAATTCCCACCAACATTGCAACCCCTATAGTCATAGCAATTGCCATCGTGATACCAAAAACTACAACCACCTCCTCGGTCAACCACTACCACACCATCACTATCATTATCGCCACTATCGTTATCACCACCAACTGTCGCCATCATCACCAAGTCAACAACAATCACAACCATTGCCATCATCTTCACCACCCACAACCATATCCACAATCACCACCACCAAGATACCATAACTACAACCACTGCCATCACCATTACCAACACTACGAGAGTGTAAGATTCAATAAGGAATCTCCAAACCAAATACTGAATACACAACCACAATCATCGTTATTAATGCGCTTAGATCTGTCATCGCTGATTTCGATGATATTCAACGTGCAAAAATGAGTAGTAGTTAAGCCCCGGACCTCTGTTGTGGTGGCCGAAAGCACTCTAATGCTCAAGTTAGATATCGATTCGAGAAAGAGTGAAGATTATATGTAAAATTGCAGTGTGTACTTTTGTACCTTTCTTCCTCATTTCACTGACTCTTATAGCGAGCCTTCCCTACCCAACTATCCCTGCAGTTGAGGGGGTGATGGAGGGAGAAGATTTCGCATAAGATCTTACTTGTGCATGATTGAGTTATTAGACACTTGACTCCGTTAAGGACCTAATGCTTGATTGGGTTAGAGCTGATTTTGTGTAAGTGGATCACGGGCCAGTGACAACTCTGAGATTCGTTGTTCATGTCTTATTGTCCTGGGCTAAACCCTAAGATCGTGCCTTTGGGGTTGGCGTGTCTTGGGCCTGGGCATCTGACTTACGAGTTGAACAGTAGTCTTGCGCATGGGTTCGCTTTGGGACTGCGCTAAAGCCTTTTACGTGCTAGGGTTAGTCCATGACTGTTTGATGTCTCATCAATTATCATCACCCCCACCAACAACCACAATCATCACAACCACCATACCAATAATACCACAACTACCATTATCAGTTCTAACGAGATAGAGTAAGGTTCAACAAGGACCTCCAAGCCATATACTAAATACACCACCACCATACTATAACCACAACCATTGCCAACATCTCTACCATCCACATCCATATCCACAATCACCACCACAATATCACAACCACTGCCGTCATCACCACCAACTAACGAGATAGAGTAAAGTTCAACAGAGAATTTTGAAGCTAAATATTAAGTAG
This sequence comes from Berberis vulgaris, assembly GCA_963556465.1. Classification (NCBI taxonomy): domain Eukaryota; kingdom Viridiplantae; phylum Streptophyta; class Magnoliopsida; order Ranunculales; family Berberidaceae; genus Berberis; species Berberis vulgaris. Next base: position 66,113,743 of record OY747130.1, on the reverse strand, counting down.
AACCAAATTAAGGTTTCTAGCTTTAAATTGTTCATTCACTTATCACAGTCCCACATCATGTAAAAGTCAAGTTTCATATTACTTAGCCAAAAAAACTCAAAGTTCATACCCCACATCACCTAAAAGTCAATCATATTATGTGCTTGCTCTTATAAAACTAGCCTAAACATTTGAAGTTTTCTTTGGGTTCAACCAATTAAGCCTGGAAAAAATGTATGGGCCTTTGCCATAATGGGTGGACAGGCCTATTGGTTGTTGCCAAAATAGTCCTTTAATTTAAACTCAACCGGGGCTCTTCTGGGGCAGGGCGGGGATCTCCAATCTGTTAATATCCCTTGGGGTATAAACGGAGCGAGGATCCCTGATCCCTGGCGAGGCAGGGGCACATTTTGTAAAAAAAATAAGGGTTAATTTAATAAATTCCCCAAAACAAATAGCTAATTAAGGATTGGTTTCGATTACATATCATATTGTAGATGCCCCTTGGACTAGCAGTCAATGCACGTTGACTGTTATTTTTCAAATGAAAAAGTTTTGATGACTGGAATGCCCATAAATGATTCAAGGGTTGAGATTAAAATATTGGCCACAAACATCTTATATTGAATCTCAAGGTGAATCGATGGTTCAAAATATAGTAAAAATTAAAATGGGTATCTCAAGATACATCTAATGGTTTTAAAGAAACACCTTCCTCAAACATCGTATTCTCCAACCTCATCTTTTCCAACTCCATCCATGACCGCCCACTATCACAGTCTTGCCATAGCCATCGTGATCGCCCACCACCTCTCATCCTTCCACCTCTTATTCAAATTGCCCAACTATTGCCACCCTGTCACCCGTCTCCTTCTTCCCACTCTGTCCAAATCGACAACCACCACTAACCGCCCTCTTCTCATGCTTCCATTTGGTTGAACCCAAACCATTATGCAATTTTGTTTTCTTCAAAAGCTTGAAACAAAGCAAAGAGAAACAATGGAGAGTAAAAAATGTAAGTCAAAGGAAGGGGACTGAGTCAACTCAATGATAGACGGTAAATACAAATTCTCTTCAAGTTCCCCAACAATGGAGAGAGAGAGAAGGGAGAAGGAAAACAGAAAAGGGAGAAGGGAGGGGTGGTGCTCGCCAACATTACCTAGATGAGGATTTTTTTTAAAACTATTAGAGGTGTCTCGAGATACACATTTTAATTTTCATATAATATTAACCATTGATATGCTTCGAGATACCAATTACCAGTTACAGGAGGCCAATATTTTAACCTGAACCCTTGGATCAATATAGGGTATTTTGGTCATCAAAATATGACCCATTTGAAAACAGATGGTCAACGGATGTTGGATTGCTAGTCTAGGGGGCATTGCAATATGATATGTAATAGAGACCAATCTTTGATTAGCTATTTGTCCTGGGAAATAAAATAAATTAAATTAACCTAATAAATAAATGGTTAAATGGAGCGAAAGTGGGGATGGTCTCTTGGTGGAGCGAGGACGGATATGGCAACATCCGGCCCAGTCTGCCGTGTTGCCATCAATAGATATCCTCCAATCTTTGGAAGAGAGGATTTTTATATACAAGGGTGGGCATTTCCATAGTCACCAATGTACAAGTCTATGCGAGTGTTTATTACATTTCCCCTCCCCTCCAGTAGAGTCATACTTATCTATCTAGGCCAAATTTATAAATGGATGTGTAAAGTTGTATGTTAAATACATTTGAGCCAATGAATGTCGTCCACGTCTTGAAACCCCTAAATCAGCCATTTGGATCCTTAATGTTATTTAGTTAATAAGTGTCCAATCTAAGCTAAGCTATTTAACTGGTCCTAAGATGTGGAAAGTGTGATTCGCCCACAATTGCTCATCTTACAAATTTCATTATTGGAGAGCCTCTTGGATGTATAACTTGTAAATGTATTGTCCGAGTTATACATTTTGTTTCTAGTTGGACATGCCATAAGGTGGGATCACGGGTTTGTTAGATTTTACGTTGTCAATGGCGCGGGTGCTTTGGGCTACCATACATTGAGGTGTGCGCTTGGTGCATGGCATGCACCTGAGCAATTTAAGAAGTAGGTGGTTTGGCCTATACAAATACCAAAACGTAATTGGAGAAGTAGAGATAGTAATTAGGAATATAAAATATTGTGATATGAACTTTATTAAGAAATTGGAACTTGAGGTATCCTCTAGTCTTAGGAAGAAAGACTTTTTAATACCAGAGTGGGTGAGCACTTGAGAGAGACTTTAAGAATAAAACGCTGACATGCGGTAATATAATTAGAATTTCATACTCAAATCATTTTTATTTTGTGAAAGCAATGACGTTGTCAATGTATTGATCACCCAATTGTGGGTATCACATGGTTGTAAGTTCTAAACTAAGTAATACTATTTTGGAGGGCCATTGAATTTCACCGGAAGGTACTTAAAATTACTTGGAAGCACGGAAGGTGAATTCTTGAAATATGTTGACCCAAAAAAAAAATTCAATCTCCATATATTTTTAAAGAAGCTATAATGTTAAATTACTTGGAAGCACGAAAGGTGAATTATTTTTAAAGAAGCTATAATCTCCATATATATGTACTATGAGTCGTGTATGGAATATGTAGTTTGTATGACACTATGAGTCGTGTGAGACTTTTTATATGGTATTTAAGAGTTTAAAATGCATAACTTATATTGCTAAATTCGAAATTAGTATCGAATTTTTTTTTTACGTTTTTCTATACAAAACGACATATTTCACAAAATATTTCTTGAAATCCGGGGACCGAAATTAACTCGATGAACGAAATCACAATCCTTGCTTGGAAGTTAAAGATGTCATATGTTACTGAAGCCCTAGTTGCTCTTGTGGTTTCGTTTAATAATAATTTTTTATGTACTGTTTAGATTTCAGTCTTTTGCTGTGCACTGTACGAGATGAACTCACAACATTCCCTATTCAATATTTGAAGTTCTAGAGTTCAATAATATTCTTATCATCGTGAACGAGTTTTATGCATCAGGATCAAAATCTCTGATCTTGGCATTTTGTCCATTTCAGGAAGCTTACTTTCATCCCCATTAAAAAGGTTTCTGAGACAAAAGCCAGATTCTAGTCCACATCCTGTTCCATCTCTACCATCTGAAAACGATGATAATCACAAAGCAATATCGCTGTGTACACTCATCAAGTTGTGTATGCACAAAAGGTCATCTGAATGAAGATGCACTATTCCTTGTATTTCAACAACTAAATTGGAATCCTAGGTTGATTGCCATTTTATCTTGTGTTTGTAAGTGGTTTGATGAGATTGCCAAGCGAGTTTTATGGAAAGAGTTCTGTCGAGCAAGAGCCCCAAAGATGATGCTTGACTTACAATCTAGTGGAAGTCACAACGTGGACGGGAACTGGAAAGCGCTTGGGAAGCTTCTTATTTACTGTTCAGGATGCACCAAAGGTGGCCTTTTTAATAATGTTCAAATTCCCGGCCACTTTGTGTATAGGACTCGATTTTCCAGGACATCAGGGAAAAGTTTTCTTCTACCACAGTGCAGAACAGATGTATTGTATGTGTCAGACCCTTGTGAACATCTTGACCAGGGGGAGGAAGGTGATTTGGGATTCTTTCGAGGGGTTTTCAAGTCATTTTCAGTTTCAAAAGTTCGAAAGATGTTGATTGATAGGGAATCCAAGTTGCATCCGACCGAATTGTGCCCGTATTGCAAGGCAAAATTGTGGAATATGCTACAGGCTAATATGATACCCCGGAGTGCAGCTGCTAGATTAGGGGCTTATGATGATTGCATTGAGTATTATGTGTGCCTTAATGGCCATATGCTTGGGATTTGCACCCTCCTACCTCTGTCTGATTCAGAGGAGACATCTGAGGTCGAGTAATATTTGGCGCTAGATACAGGTATGGTCTTAATTTGGCAACACATATTTTCCCTGTTATTATTAGAATTTACACCGGGCTCTTAAGGCAACTTCATAACCCCCCAGATTCCCTGATGCCAATCAACAAGTTTATCATTTACATGTGTTTGTTTTTGCTTCTTAATCTAGCTACAGGTAAAATTTTGCGAAATATGGCATGTCTTTCATGAAATGCAGACCTCTAACTATTTCTAGAAAGAAACAAGGTATTATAGCAAACTTTTGGGTGAACAATGATAGTTCCCCTTCCTTGGGACCTTGATTTAAAAAGAGGAGTGAATGACTCAGAATTGAATAATCTGTTGAAGCTTTAGGAACTGCTACAACTTGTTGGATGCCTCTGAAGATTAATGGTGTTGGGAGGACAAACCAAGTTTGTTCTCGGTCCACAACTTCCATGATAAATTGGCCACCAATGAGGCAGCTATGCAGAGCCAGAATAATAGTGTTTTTTTTTAGAAAAGAAACCCCAAGGCAAAAAAAAAAATTCTGGATCGTTGCTCACGGTAAAATACGCACCATTAACAATCTAGCTAAGTGTGGCCTCCTTCTCCCAAACAGGTGCCTACTTTGTGAAGACCACTGAATCTTTTCTCATCTTGTGCTTTCGCTCAAGAGGTGTGGGGTTATATTGCTTGCGAAATTACAAGAGAACGTTACCGCCTCAGGAAAAATGGATATGGGAACGTCTGATTTTGGTCTGGTCTGGGTTATTTGGAAGGAGCGAAAAACTCGCATATTCACAAATCATAAATTGGGGAAGAATGCTATATGGAAGACCCTCAAAATCATGTCCATTCAATAGTCGTTTGCCTGGAACAAATTAGCTGATATCCCCCTCCCCCTGCTTTTCCTGGATTGGGTGAAACAGTTCGGAGATTTAGTCTTCTGTTTAGTTTGGGTTTCCTTTTTCTCCTTCCTTTTGAGTCTGTTTCATAGTTTTTTGTGCATGTCTTTGCTGTTTTGTTGATTTCTTCTATACTCTTGGCACATCTCGTTCTTGTTGCCTTTTTCATTCAGTGAGAATGTTTGATTTATCAAATAAAAAATTAGGATTCAACGATTTCTCAAGTCTAAAAGTATTTACCCCACTTAAGGTCCTCACTTCGGAAATTATCAAACATCCTATTTCTTTTTAAAGGCCCATCGATATGTGCTGCCATGTTCACTTGTATAGATATTGTTTTGTTCCTGAGATATCTAGTCTAACTTGATATTATAAGCTAACTTGGTTTTTATCTCTTAACAGATTATCAATGTGAATTAGCAAGTCCATGTATGCTTTGGGTCTTATTGAAAGTTAGGTGGTGGTGGGAAGAGATTGGTCTTGCCCTTTTGATTTTTTTTTTTTTTAACAGAATTTGTTCTGCACATCTCAGCGCAAGAATTTCTCTCAGAGCTACCAAGTTCAGGTTATAAGCTACTACCAATTTTCTGCATTATACCTTCTGGTTTAAGTCAAAGGGAAGGATCCACAGTTGAACTATGTTTTTCATAATTGTGTCCATAGGATATTGCTGTGAATTATGTAATAAGCCACACTTGCATTTAAATCATGATATAACATTTGTAATAACTTCAAACATTGCTTGTCCGTGCTTTGATTATTTACATCTGTATGACCAGGTGTTTGAGTTTCGTTTGTAGATGGCTCCTTGCTTCCTTGCCTTCCATGCTTGGGCCTTTGAATTATGGACGAAGGCTGAACTTGAAACACTAATCGACTTTATTTAATTATGGAGGTTAAAGAATATTACTGAAGCTCCTTTGTGATCATTGTTGTTGCCATTCAGACTTCAGAAGCAGCAACATGTGGCAGGGACCTTCCCTGTTGATCTGATCTTCTTAGCCTTTTCTTGTGCCTTGGACTCCTCATTTATTCTTCTCTCTTCCGCAACTGCCTTTGCACCACTAGCAATCTGGTTAATCCTTTCTATCTCTTGTCGATAACTTTGCAAAGTTCTTACTCGTCTCCTCTCAATTTCACTCTGCAGATGTAGATGTAGCTGATCAGCTGCTAGTATTCTAGAGCAACAATCTTTGTCAAATTACAAAATTATAAAAACAAAAAAAAACCTCTTTTTTATCCAGTCGCTGTTTAGCTTTTGCCAACTTCTCATTTTCCCATGAAACAATAGTGGATGTTGTCTTCTCGTACCTGAAACTTCCGCTTGTTAGTTAAAGTAGAAAACCTAGTTCCAGATCCTCATTTTTTAATTTAAAATAACTGAATTTTTATTTTTCAAGGAGTATGGTTTACTGATGATCCACACTGGTTAAGGGGACTTGTGTGATTCTGAATTATGAAATTACTTTTTCTGTATCCTTGCTAGCTCAGCTTGCTCCCAGGCATCAGCTTTTGGGTCTCCTTCAGTTGTGGATGTCATCTCCTGCTTTTGACTGCCAGATCTTGAGAATGTACGATGCACAGTGGTTCTTGTATCAACTTGTTTTTCTTGATTGGTCCTACCCATGTCAAAAGTTGGGGTCCTTTTTATGGTTGGGATTGAACCAACACCCCTTTCTGGCATTCTCTGATCTGCCACTTCTGATTTTCTCATGGAAGTTTCACCTGTTACAAGCCAATTTGCATGATTAATGATCTCATAGTTGCAAAGCAATATGTCAGACCGTTTGAGCCATTGGTTCAAGCCAAAATCATAAGATCCTATTGTTAGTTGTCCTGGAAATGAAATATTATTAAGAAGTTATATACAAAATATGAAACCACCTGGTGATTGCTTGTCAATTTTGGCTTCCTTGTCAGAAAATCGTCTAGAAACTCTATCGGGCTCTGGTAACCCAGCTGTGGCATCGTCTTTCCTGCTCATGGTTTTATTTAATGATGTCTCTGATCTGTCCAATGCCTTTTTGGGATGTTGAGATCCTGCTTCGTCAAGGGAGTTGATGGCGAATGCAGCTGCTGCAACGACTGTTGCAAACTCGCTACTTTCACTCGAATCATTTTCCTGGCTCATTTGTCCTGAAAACTGTCTTCGGAACCAATTCTGCGCTTTTTTTACTGCCAAAGGAAAATAATACATTACAGAGTGTAGTTTCATCATTTCCAGGTTCAACACCATTTCCAGACCCCAAAACTGTGACCCAAGTAAGTGATGGATCTAAATGTGCCATACAGATGATTGAAATAAGGGTTCTACTTGTTACTGGAAAACAATATTATTATTATTATTATTATTATTATTATTATTATTATTATTATTATTATTATTATTATTAGATGGTCTGATTCATTGACGTAAATATGGGGAAAATGTAAATGAAGAACTTACCACCTTTGAAGGATTGCGTTTTCTGGGGTGGTAACCTTCTCGATGTACTAGTACTTGCCTCTTCCTGGCTACCCTGTCCTATACCAGAAAATCTCACCCTACAAAGTGGTAAAGTTGACATCAAAGTGAAGATAATCACTGTGTAGAAGCATTAAAGAAGAGAAGACTACTACAAACACAATAAAAACTGAATGAATATTTCAAAAAAAAATTTGAAAAATCCATTGAGCTAACTGTTGTTAACATTAAAAAAAAATTTTAAAAAAATCCAAAACAAAAATAAGAAGAAGAAACTGATGTTTATATGACAAATGAAAGTGCTTTTGGTATTGAAAAATTCCGATAAGCTAATCATAATGTTCTCTGCATAAGTTGATGAACTTCAAGGAATGAGTATAATTTACAGGCACCAAAGAGTACCTCATCTGTTTAACGAAAAATTCCATTTTTTCTCCCAAAATCGATCAAGGTTTTGTAGCTTCTGAGAAATGAGTCCTTAGAACAAGAGACAGGCAATCAGAAGTTGGGATCCTTCATTTGAAGGAGAAGATAATAGCAAGCTACGTTGGACTTATTACTTTGCATGCAAGTTTTGTTTTGCATCAAAAGGTATGTCAGTGGGGGAAGGAAAGGATTTTCCCTTTTACTTGATACTCAGGTTTCACTTTATTTGTGGTAGGAGTCACCTTCGTTCAAGTTATTAGATGCTTCTTTCCTTTGTGGAAGAAACATTTGTTCCTTTTTGCTTTTTCTTTTTCTTTTTCTTTTTCTTTTTTTCCTTTCTGCCGAGGTAAATTTTTTAGAAAGCTCATAGTGGGGAAAAGGTTGAGGATATTGCTTTTAATTGTTTGCTAAGGAACAATTTGAGTATCAACTATCAAGCCCTCATTCCAATAAGTGGAGTTGAAGTTAATCATGGGTGCCTCTCTTATTTAACCTTATAATACGACTGTGTTTTGTGGAGCATCATCATCACCTAACCTCTCTCACAGAGTTTTGGGGCTGCAGTCATTTATTAATCCATAACAAATAACTTGTAGACTAACAAAGAAAGTTAATTCTCTATATCAAGTAAATCATTTATGGTATCAACAATGTGTACTCAATGTACACCACTGTTAGCAGCAAAAAAGTGGTCATTTGTAGGATATTCGGTTAACTCTTGGCTCAGCAAACTGCAGGTTTTTGCCAAATTTAGAAACTTTTATAATGCAATTTCACAACCTTGTCATTGTACTATAGCGGTGAGTATTCCCACTTGTCATGCAGGTGATCAGGGTTTGATCCCACGGCGATTTTTTTTTTTCCTTTTGAAATTACCATAGACCTAGATCTTCATTTGTGAAAATCAGAAAATTTTCCAATGTTTTTTTGTCCCTAGACAAACTAATTAACCTTTTTATCTCACCTCTATCATTTGCATAATGGTATAAATTAAAAATATCGCTATTTTTTAACGTCTAAATTCAAGACATCTTAGGGGGTGGTATTCAATTACGAATTTTAATGGATTGTGTTGGCTTTTAAAATCCATTAACATTCAAGGGTATTCAATTAAGGATTTAAAATGATATATGTAAATCTAGGGTATTCAAATACCAATTTTAAAGAATTGTTTTAAATCCTTCAAAATTATGGGGTATTCAATTCATATTTTTCAAAAGCCCACCAAAATCAGGGGGTATTCAAGAAATAGTGGATTTTAATGAATTTGTTAAAGTTGTGGATTTTGAAGGATTTGTGAGTGGAAAGTATATATATAACAAGAGTCATTCCAAATCCAACCTTCTTCCCTCATATTTCAACGGATTTATATTGGCTATTGTTAAATAACACAACTATTTTCGCTAAAGGACGCCACCATCCCATTTTTTTGTGATATGCTAAAGGACGCCACCACTTTCTCTTCTCTTCTTTCTTCACAGGAGCAGCACCACCTCGCCCCACAACTTTTGGCCACACCACCATGCCCTACCACCGCTGGCTGCACCACCACCCGCACTTCCTCTTCTCTTTTGTTCTTGTTCTTCTTTTTTGTTGTTATTATTATTCTTCTTCTTTTCATTCCCTTCCTCTTATTTTCTCTTCTTCTTGTCCTCTCTTCATCTTTGTTTTTTGTACTTTTTTTTCCTTCTGATTTCTTTTACTTTTACTTTTCTCTGTTTTTCTTCTTCTTCTATTTTTTTCTCTTCTCTTTTTCTTTTCCCCTTTTTTTTTTCTTCTTTCGCTCTTGCGGAGGTTCCTGCGAGTGGAGGTTCCCCACTTGCCAAAACCTTCGCGAGGGAAAAAACTGAAGAAAAAAAAAGATAGGAGAAAAAGAAAAAAAAACAAAGAGAGAAAAAAGTGGAGGAGGAAGAGAAGAAAAAAAAAGAACAGAGAAGAAGAAGATATGTGAAGGGGAGGAGGTTGAGAATAAGAAGATGAAAATGGGTGGAGGAAGGATGAGAGGTGGCGGTGGTGAATGAAGAAGAAGAAGGGAAGAGAGGTGGCGGTAGCGGTAGCGGAGATAACAATTTGAAGGAAAATAGTTATTTGTATTACTTTTGGACAATCTTCGGTGTATTTGATTTTTTTTTTTAATTTGAAGTAAAATTCTCGTAACATACAAATAATTGTTTAATTGATGTTTTGAGATATGTTTTATGATTTGTGTTGGCATGAATAACAATGTAGGTGATGTTCTTTTATTGTTTCCTATGACTAATAACACATTTATAAAAATCCATTGAATTTATTAGAATCCATAGAAATCCATAATAAACCTTTATAAAATCTACAAAATCCAATCATTTAAAATTCATCAAAATCCAGTGGATTTTGTAAAATCATTTGAAACCTTTTAAAATCCACGAGATTTAAAATTCTTCAGAGTCCATTCAAATCCCGAATTGAATGCCCCCACCTTAGTATCTGACAACTAGGAACAACATCAATCAACAATTACAAACTGAAGATAACAAAGCAATCCTTACCTTTCTGCCCTAAATTGCATGAGTAGCACAAGTTAATCAACTTTACATAAGATTAGCTTGGCAACGATTGGCGTTGAACAAGGTCACCGTAAAGAACAAGTGTTCGGGTATGGTTGCCCAACTAATCAACTTCACAACTACTACAATATCAGTAAAATTTTATAATTGAGGCATTAAGCTACTTTTGTAAGGTTGTAATATGCATTTAGTGGTTATCATCCTAAGCTACACCCATAGGAGAAAATGAAAGTATTCACTAAGGGAGAACAAAACAAAACATAATATATGGTCACACTTACATCTACAAGTCTTATAATGTTACTCAAGCACCCTTTATCCTACTACAAGTCTTATAATGTTACTCAATAACCCTTTATCCTAATTATCTCATATAGTTACTTTGATGCATCCTTCCATAGGGATGGCAATGGGGCGGATTTTCATGGATATTCGTCTCACCCGCTCCGTTTGGGGCGGTTTTGAATGTGTCTAAATGGATATTGGGGCGGATACGGATATCCAAACAATATCCGTTAAATGTTTAGGGCGGATACGGATTTGGCCATATCCGCCCCACGGATATCCGTTTATGTATTATTATTACTAAAATACCCTTACATATTCGCTTGTTACTAAAATATCCCAAATCCTTTACTTATCTAATTCTTTTTCCCCTCAACTTCACAAAGACAGTCTCATTCTCACCTCTCTTCACGTTATCCCCTCACCTTCACAGATATGATAAAGAAAATGAAGAATCAGTTCGACGAAGGTGTCGAAGCAGATCCACCTTACAGATCGTGAACCCAACAAAGGTGTCGAAGAACCGGTTCGAAGGTGTCGAAGCTCTGTAAACCCAACAAAGGTGTTGAAGGTGTCGAAGCAGATCCACCTTACAGACCCACCTTAAAGAAAATGAAGAACCGGTTCGATGAATCGGTTCGATCGTGAACCCAACAAAGGTGTCGAAGCAGATCCACCTTACAAATTCGATACAGTCGGTGGTGGGGTTGTTGACAAGTTTGCAAGATCGGCGCCATCACCTCCCCTCTCCTCGTTCTCTGCCTCCTCCGTCTTTCTTTAAACTTATTGAGTTAAATAACCATTGGCGAGCTTCGACACCTTTGAGATTGGAGGCTCGACAAATGTCCAACGAAGCTTCTTCATCTTTTTCTTCAGCTTGGGTGGTGGTGGTGGGCTGGTTTAGGTTTGGTTATGGAAGGAGAGAAGTGATGAAGCTAGAGAGCGAACTTGGCGTTGAGAGTCACGATGGTTCTGGTTCTGGTTCTGGCGGAGTAGGGTGAAGTATCTTCTCTTCTGCTGATCTGATATTAGTGCTCGCTTGAAGGCCCGACGGAGATTGTGTGGTACCATTTCTCCTCCATCTTACTTCTTCCCGATCGAATGAATTGGCCTTTTGGAATTTGGGATCGACGCAGAGTCTCTTGGTCTTCATTTGGGATTGTGTCAAATTTGGGCTTCTATCCACCAAGATCTTGGCTGCCTTGATGTTCCCATTGGTGAAACAAAACAAATGAAGAGTCAATAGAGTATAAAAGAAATGAAAACGCCATCGATTCTTGCAGGTTCTTTTGTACAAAGTCTTATACAGGATTTAGTTTTTTTTTTTTCTTGAAACAGCATAATATTTGTATTGAATGGTAAGTTCAAGCTATCAACAAATTAGTTGATCTGTTGGATACTCTCATCTGTTGGAGTTAGTCCCTGAAGAAGAGATTGTTTTTTTATTGTTGTGTATTCGATGAATTTGGCAGGTGGATCTGAATGCTTTTTCTCTTCTTCTGGGTTAGATAAATATTTTTTTTTTTGAAAATAAATGGTTGATCAGGGAGGGGCAGATATCCGCCAATCCGTCCGGGTCGGGGAAGGTTTAAAAAAAATACATAAACGGATATTCGGGGCGGATTTGGGGATCCGCAAATCCCGACGGGGCGAGGATGGATTTGCTCAAATCAGCTCCAATCCGCCCCGTTGCCATCCCTATCCTTCGATGAGTCAAGGCCACTATTTAATTCCAAAACCACCTCTATGGAGTCCACATTTGACTTTCAAATATACTACCTACAAGTCACATTTGAATGGAAAATGACTTTGAAGGCCTATTTTTTCATAAAATAGACCATTTAAATACTGTAGTAGATGTAATGGTTAATTTGTGTCTATTTTTATGACCAATAATGACTTTTTTATTAACTCAAGTTAACTCATAAAGTTATAAGACATTTTTACTCTTCCTAAACAAATATAAAAACCTATTTTTACATTATTATGACCACAATGACTCTTTTATTAATGATTTTAATTATGACCAACCAATTGCTTTCACTGGTTGGGTTAGGCTATACAAGTTGATGATTTTTTGCATTTTATTTTTACGATCACTCTCCAAAACATATTTAATGGAGTCAAAAGTATCACATTTTCCTATTTATTTATTTATTTATTTATTTATTTATTTATTTATTTATTTATTTATTATTATTATTATTATTATTATTATTATTATTATTATTATTATTATTATTATTATTATTATTATTATTATTATTATTATTGCCCGTTATAGCTCACTCAATGAGCAGTCATAGTTTTTTGTTATTCTTGTTAGTCTCCTCAACTTCAGCTATCATTTTTTGAAAAGATTTTGGCAGCTTTGATATATCTCCAATGACAGATAGTTGAATCTCTTATCTGTTTCACAAAATTTTTATAAGAAACTAGAAAACTTGAGTACATGTAGATTAATTTTTTCACATTTCATGTTTTGAAGTTATTAACGATTTGAGTTAAGAAGTAAGCGTTGTGATCTTTTTATAGTTGAAATCATCTCACAAAAAAACATAATAAATAAATAAAATTGTGATATTTTTTGTTCCATTAAGAGGTAAGACCTGTGATCTACTTAGAATTGAAATCAACCCCCAATACACACAAAAAAGAATAATAATAATAATAATAATAATAATAATAATAATAATAATAATAATAATAATAATAATAATAATAATAATAATAATAATAATAATAATAATAAAACATGTGATACTTTGGCTCCATTAGATATGTTTTGGAGAGTGATTGTAGAAATAAAATGCCAAAAATCATCAACTAATATAGTTTACCCTAATCAGTGAAAGCAATTGGTTGGTCAAAATTAGAATCATTAATTAAATAGTCTTTGTTAGTTATAAAAGTGTAAAAGTAGGTTTTCTATTTGTTTGCTAAGGATAAAGATGTTTTATAACTTTATGGGTTAACCTTAGTTAATAAAAGAGTCATTGTTGATAAAAAAAGTATAAGAGTATGCACAAATTAGCCATTACATCAACTACGGTATCTAAGCTGTAAAAATCTTTTAAAAAGTGACAGCTGAAGTTGAGGAGGCTACCAGGAACAACAAAAAACTATGACTACTCATTGTAGTGAGCTATAACGAGCAGCAATAATAATAATAATAATAATAATAATAATAATAATAATAATAATAATAATAATAATAATAATAATAATAATAATAATAAAATAAATAAATAAATAAATAAATAAATAAATAAATAGAATATGTGATATTTCTGACTCCATTAGATATGTTTTGGAGAATGATCGTAGAAATAAAATGTCAAAAAAAATCTACTTATATAGCCTAACCCAACCAGTGAAAGCAATTTGTTGGTCATAATTAGAATCATGGTTTTTTTTTTTACACTCATTAGTTTATACCTATTAGAGTTTGGCCCTCGTTTTGAAAACTAATTGAATCTAATACTCGTTTTTTTACGAAACCATTAAGTCCACGTCATTGACTAATCAAGACTATTTTTTGGACCATTTTGCCCTTACCTTGAGTTAATTGAGTCTAATATTTTGAACCCTAAATTGAAAAAAATATATATATTTTCAAGAAAAATGAAACATGAGCACCAATTAAATCATCACCAAATTCTGGGACCGAGTGTTTCATTCGTAATATGCCAAATAGTGCATTCAGGGTTTAGACTTGCAGAGAAGTTACAATTTAATAATGTGACAATCCAATCCAATTTTGCTTGGTAATTTACCTTCAATTCAACAAAAAAACACTAACTTGTGAACTTCGCAAAATCTGAATTGTGTGAGGATATCTAAAACAATTCAACAATAAGTCAGGGATTTGAAATAAGCAACTTTGATTGGAGATTGATTTATTTCTCTGGTATTTGGGTAGATGCTAAGACTAATTAGCTTTTGCTCCTCTTAATGTCGTCGTTGCTGTGTCGGGTGAAGATTCTAGTAAAGAAGGAGAATCCACAATCTTTTTCTCTTATGGGTAATCTCAGAGATGCTGGATGGCTAAAGGAAGAGATAGCCATTAAAGATCTAAAATGATAGTTTGGCAAAGGCTGTCAAATGAAGGGAGAAAGAAGAGAAGAAAGGAGGGGGTGGGGGGATTTTGAGCCTTAGGGTTAAAAAAAATTAAACTTAGTTATCCGAGGTAAGGGTAAAATGGTTCAAAAATTAGTCTTGACCACTTAATAATGTGGACTTAACGATTCCATCAGAAAACGAGTGTTAGACTTAATTACTTTTCAAAACGATGGCCAAACTCTAATAGGTATAAACTAATGAGTATCAAACTCAAAAAAAATCTAGAATCATTAATAAAAGAGTCATTGTTGGTTATAAAAGTTTAAAAGTAGGTTTTTTATTTGTTTAGGAAGCGTAAAGACCTAGGTTAATAAAAAAAAAATCATTGTTGGCCATATAACATAAAAGTAGACACAAATTAGCCATTACATCAACTACAGTATTTAGATGATTTATTTTATGAAAAAATTGGCCTTAAAAGTCACTTTCCGCATTTGAATTCCACAAGAACCCTTTAAAATGCCACACTTGAACTCTACAAGTCACCTATAAAGATCTTTTTAACTAAGGCACTCCTAAGAGGAATATTTCCGATATCTACAAGGTATGATTGCTTTTGCGATTTGTCCTTTAGTCATAAATTGACTTGAGGATTAATTGACACTTTGTAAATTTCCCAATTAATTAGACTAATGCACTAATTCAATTATAACCATATTTATGGCACTAAATGTTTCATCAAGATTGATTGACTTGATCATTGCATGCCTTCAAATATTCTAGTATTTTAGTTGCTCATCCGATCTACACTAAACCTTTGGCCAATTAGGTTGTTGTGAGCTGAGGTTGAGATTGAATTAATTGAAATGGGATCAATAAATTTGAGCCTAGTTTGACGCATAAAACTTGCACCACTGTGTTTGAGTTAAAATAAACAATCGACAATTGAAACAATACATAACATTTGTGGCAACATGAGGCAAATTATTATATTTACTTTTATATATCTCAATTTCAGTGCGCATATCACACAATTCATTGTTATTCAAAAGAGAAATACTGTTAAATACATAAGCAACAATACATTACGAGGGGAACTTGAATGATGGTGGGTAAGGTGCTCACAAGGGCTAGAGAAATGATGAGGTTCCCTAGAGTCCTTTTGGATGTCTAAGATATCAACTCAAATGAGTTTGCCTTTTTGCTCGAAGTCTAAAAGCGTATATTCGTTAGCATTGCTTAAGCTTACATGTGCATTATGTAGAAAGCTTTTCATCGCTAGATGAGTAGGTGTTACACTCTGATTTTCGAAAGATCGAAATCCTAATATCCGCATAGGATAATCGATTTTCTCGAAACTCGAGGCATGACATCAATCCACGCATAGTAACAGTTGGAATCCATGAGAAACGATCAATTGCACAATTTACCATAGAAAAAAAACAAACTTAATATTTCACCAATGGAAAGAAAACTAATGTCGAATCCTCGTGGATCTAATTCGATCAAAAATTAACTAACCCAAAACATAATTTTTGCCTAAACAAAACAATTTGGCTATTTGTTCTATTGCAATAAAATAAAATAACCACCTCCAAATATAAATAAACTCTCGACAAGCAACTCCTCAGTAACGTCTGCTCTTTACGAAACGAACTCCTCTAATCTCGCATGAACCTACTAGTGAAACAAAACTAGTCGGCTACATTCCCAAGGGAATATACCCAAGAAGCCAAAACCCACTTAGGTCATATTAAGCTGGTGTGAATTTTCTTCGTTTCCAATATCAATAAAACAATATGGAATGTACATAAAAACAGTCAAACCATAACAAGTAGATCCTCCATGAGGCGAGTGCATAAACCTAATTGAAATTTCTAGTGCATTTTAATAGTTATTTGCCTGGCATATAATACTCTGTGGAAATGAACCATGGCAATTCGGACCTGCAGAAAAGTTAGTGGACTTGTCATCCTGCATGAAAAGGGTTGAAAACAATATACAAGTATAATTTCTAAATAATTTGTATTCATTAATTAAATAGTTGTCTTCGAACATTATTTGACTTAAACATATTATTCATTTTTATTGAATTGATCATTTAGACGATACCACATTCGCACCACCTTTGTGCCGAACATACATTTTCGTACGTCTCTCTCATATAAAGGGAAACTTCTATGTCATCCATGCCTAAGTGGGAACATCACATACAGGCATATATCACCAGATACCCCTAACTATATGAGTAAAATAAAAGTCACTCTTGGACAGACAATGCGCATAGATAACGTCACATTTTTTACGGATACAAATCAAGCCTATTTTAGACATTTGAAAAACTACTCCCCTTTCCACAAGACCCAACCCAAAGGTTACTTAGTTTCTCTACTTCGCAAGACCCGACCCGAAGGTTACTTAGTTTTTCTATAAGAGAGGGAAAACATAACCATAAGAGATGTGTTATTTCTAAGGATGCAATTTAATGTGATTTATTGAAAACATTTTTATGATTTTTGGTCATATTGCTTTCAATCATCTTCCTGTACCTCACAATTGGTGGTATCACTATTACATCACATTTAACTCGACAATAATGTTTTTGATTTAGTGGCTAATTTCCATCACTATAATTAAGCATTGGGGAGAATAGGGTGCATACTTATGAATAATCTCAATCATTATCGCATTCAAACATGGGGAAAATGCAGCACACATAAATCTATGGATCTACCCAAAGAATTTGATGACATAAATCATTATTTCATTAGGAATTTTGATGACCCCTACCTTCATCCATTCCAGCTGTGTATCTACCCAAAGAATGAATAAATAAAGAGTGATTCTACACAACGAGGAAACGGGCGAGGAAATGGGCGAGGGAAGCGACGTGGCGGGGTGGGGACCGTCCACCCTGCTCGGGATGCGTGTCATAATTTTTGGTGCGCACATCCCGAGCGGAGTGGACGGTCCCCACCCCGCCACGTTGCTTCCCTCGCCCATTTCATCGCCCGTTTCCTCGACATTTAGAATTCCTCATAAATAAATTCACTCAAGGTCCCACCATAGACACAAGTATGCAAGTACAAAAAATTTGTTAAACAAAATTATAATTATAAGATTGTGGGACCATGTCCTGGACTTCTCCATAAGTTTTAGTCGATTATGTGTGTACCCAAATCTCTGACATCATCTTTCATCCAACAAACACATATGGACCACTTTGCATTTATTACTTAGACTAGATGCAACAAAAACCAATCTGTGAAACAAAAACCAAGCCATGTTGTATATATATATATATATATATATATATATATATATAACACATCACCTCTCCCAAACAAATGGGTTCCCATCTCCCATGTGTATAAAGTAATACTTTATTTCTTAAATCTAACCCATCAAGTACCCTTTCCAAAAATTTACAAAAGTTGCTTTAAATGATTGGAAAAAAAAAAAAAAAAAAAAAAAAAAAACATGACATGATGATCTTCTTCCTAATACACCAATATTCGTACTTGCAAATCTTTAACATAAAAAATAGGTAGAATAACTTTATGTAGAACATAAACTATAAACCATATTAAGACCAAAGAAAGAAGAAACTCACAT
Organism: Berberis vulgaris; assembly: GCA_963556465.1. Lineage (NCBI taxonomy): Eukaryota > Viridiplantae > Streptophyta > Magnoliopsida > Ranunculales > Berberidaceae > Berberis > Berberis vulgaris. Next base: position 66,095,565 of record OY747130.1, on the reverse strand, counting down.
GTTTTCTCCTCTTGCTCTTTCCCTTCTCCATATTCCCCAGTGCTTTCTCTACATTTTTTTACAAACTCTCTTACGCCTGAAGAAAGGATTATCCTATATTTAACTTAAACCCAATTAGATTAGGGTTTTAAGCAAACTTCTATTTCACCCCCATTTCTTTTCTCCAATCCGAAAAAATTGTAATTAGGAAAAAATATTTTTTAGAAAAATTGCTCAAAAAATTACAGGTCGTTACATTATACACACCTCAAAAGGAATCTCGTCCCGAGATTCACGAGATGAATAGCTCCGAGTGCGTTTGTTTCACCTTGTCTTCTAACTCTCATGTTACGCCATTCTCCTTTTCACTCCACTGAACTTTCACCAAGTTTACTATCCTTATACGGAGTTGTTTCACATCCCGATCCACAATCTTGATTGGTCGTACTACTTGGGTAAAATCGTCATTAATCTCGATTTTTGTGGGTTGGATGATATGAGCATGATCCTTCATACACTTTCTCAACATGGAAATTCGAAACACATCATGAACGGTTGTTAGGCTCGGTGGCAAGGCGAATCTATAGGCTATACTCCTTACTCGAGCAATGATCTCAAACGGTCCCACAAATCTAGGACTCAACTTTCCTTTCCTACCAAACCTCAATACACCACGCATAGGTGAAACCTTGAGAAAGACAAGATCCCCAACCTAAAATTCTACACCCTTACGTTTTCGGTCAGCATAACTCTTCTGTCGGCTTTGAGCAGTTTTAATCTGCTATCTAATAACCTGCATCTTTTCTAATGTCTCACGGACAACCTCTGGTCCCAACAAAACTGTGTCATCAACCTCCGCCCAACAGGATGAGGATCGACAAGGTCTCCCATATAAAGCCTCAAACGGGGCCATGCCAATACTAGAGTGATAACTGTTATTATAAGCAAACTCTATGATAGGTAAATAAATCTCCCAACTTCCACCAAAATCGAGCACACATGCCCGAAGCGTATCCTCTAGAACCTAATTCACAGTCTGTCTATCAGCTTGGGGATGATAAGCAGTACTAAAATCTAGTCTCATCCCCATAGCTCGCTGAAAACTTTCCCAAAACTCATATGCAAACAGGGGATCTCTGTTCGACACAATGCACACTGGTACCCCGTGGAACCTAACTACCTCACGAATGTATCATCTGGATAACTGATCGGTATTACGATGCACACTAACTGGAACAAAATGTGCGGACTTAGTCAAATGGTCAACTATGACCCAAATCGACTCATTACCTCGTCGAGTCTTTGGTAATCCATCTACAAAGTCCATGGAAATACTCTCCCATTTCCATATCAGAATCTCTAAAGGCTGCAACAAACCCGATGGTCACTGATGCTCGGCCTTCACTTGTTGACAAGTGAAACACCGTGATACATAATTTCCCACATCCTTCTTCATACCGTCCCACCAGAAAGTTCGCTTTAGATCATGATACATTTTAGTGCCTACCGGGTGAATGGTAAAAAGCGACTTATGAGCCTCATCCATAATTTCTTTCTTCAACCCATCAATCTCGGGCACACAAAGTCTCTCGTGTAATCTCAAACCATCATCAGACCTAACTGACCACTCTGAGGGACAATCATCTAAGTTATCAATCTCCATGTCCTCCAATTTGCTCCACAAACGAGAATCCTTATGTTGTTCCTCTAGAACCCTGCTGATTAAAGAAGGTCGAACAAATAAACTACCAACATACGCCGTGTTAGTCCCCTGGACAAGCTGAACATGATAATAAGAAATAGCCTCAAAAGATTTCCACTCATCTACCATGAGTGAAGCCATAACAATGTGTTGCTGACTAAGAGCATCAGCTACCACATTTCCCTTACCTGGGTGGTAAAGGATCTCAAAATCATAACTACTAATGAACTCCACCCACCTTTGTTGTCTCATATTCAGCTCTTTCTGCGAAAATAAATACTTGACTCTTGCGATCCGCGAACAATTCAAAATGTTCCCTATAAAGGTAGTGTCATCACATCTTCAAATTAAGCAAACACCATTGCCACTAATTTCAAATCATGGGTAGGGTATCGCCTTTCATGACGCTTCAACTGTCGTGAGGCATACGGCACAACCTTCTGGTTCTGCATCAACACACAACCCAAACCTGTGCCACTAGCATCAGTGAAAACCACCAACTTCCCACATTGCACTGGAATAGTCAAAATGGGCGTTATAGTTAGTCAGTGCTTCAACTCCTGAAAAGCCTTTTCACATTCATTGTTCCAAATAAATTGAACATTTTTGCGAGTCAACTTAGTCAAAACAACAACAATAAGATAAAACTTCTCGATAAATCTCCTATAATAACTAGCTAACCCTAAGAAGTTTTTCACCTCACTTGCATTAGTAGGTTGTTTCCAGTCCCTCACTGCTTTCACCTTATCGGGGTCTACAGCTATACCCTGACTAGAAGCAACATGCCCTAAAAATTTCACCAATTTCTTCCAAAAAATGGCACTTGCTAAATTTCACATACAATTTCTGATCTCTCAATGTCTGCAAAACTATCCAGAGATGCTTTTGTGCTCTGCTTCACTATGGGAGTAGACCAAAATGTCATCAATAAAAGTAATGACGAATTTGTGCAGGTACGGCCGAAAGATCTTGTTCATCAGATCCATGAAAATGGCTGGGGCATTTGTCAACCTAAAAGGCATGACGGGGAACTCATACAATCCATATCTCGTGCAGAAAGTCGTGAGCGATATACTATCTTCTTCAACACCCATCTGATGATATCCAGTTTGCAAGTCAAACCGTGAAAACACAACTGCTCCCCTCAACTGATCAAGAAGTTCATCAATACGAGGCAACGAGTACTTGTTCTTGATAGTTACCTTGTTCAATTCTCTATAATCAATACAGATCCTCAAGGTAGCATATTTCTTCGAAACGAAAATTGCGGGTGCTCCCCACGGAAAATTAATAGGAAGTATGAACCTGGTTCATACACACCACAAAAGGATTACACATATATACATTAACATGAATAAGCATGTCAATAAATATATCCAAATAAATCAAAACAAAAACTCTAAAATTACCATTTTTACAATATCTCATTCAGCTGGACTTTCATCTCGTTCAACTCTTTCGGTGCCTTACGGTATGCCGCTTTAGATATGGGAGTGGTTCCAAGTACTAAATCAATTCGAAACTCAACATATCACCTAGGTGGCAAGCCAGGAATCTCCTAAAACACATCCTCATAATCTCTTACCACTTCTACATCTCGAATTTCTCTCTCCTACATCCCCACTGAGTAAAGAAAATTAGACATCACTGATTCTTCACCATTTCCACAAGTGTGAGAAACAGAGGGCATGCCTGGAGCATGAATGGAAACTATCCTCTTTGCACAATCCAGCGTGACTAGGTTCCTACGCAACCAATCTGTTCCCAAAATGAGATCGAAATCTTCAAAGTCAAGCACAATCAAGTCGACAAGGAACACTTTATCGAGGAATAAAATCTTTAAAAAATTTACATAGTTCATTTAATATCACTGAGCCTCCTAAAGGGGTGGTAACACATAAAGATATACCAAGTGGCAAGTTTTTCAACTTTTCTCGATTAACCAACCATCTAGATATGAAGGAATATGATGCATCAGTATCAAATAAAACTTTAACATTAGAGATAGGAAAATCAGGATTACATTAGAAGTTTTCCTAATCTAGTAATGCGGCAAATACACACCCTTGGGTGGTCTGACCTTGCCTATTCTGTTGGGTGTTCTTACCTTTAAGGCAATCCTGCTTCAAATGAACTAGTTGTCCACAAGTAAAACAACTCCCTGTTTGGGTAGTCTGGTTCCACTGACTTTGATAACCTTGTCTTTGGTTACCTTGACGGTGGAATTGGTTCCCATTCAGCCACTGATGTTGATTATTGTCCTGTCCCTGGAACTGATTACCACCCTGGCGGTGGAATTGGTTTTCTCCCTGGTGTTGGTTCTGGTAACCACCCTAAGACCTCTAGGTCTGAAACTGTTGACCCATTTGCCCCTGATCATAAGGACGAAAACGGTTACGGTCACTACGATAATCACATGACGCATCTTGGTGAAGAGTGTTTCTTGACGCCTAGCCCAACATCGTCTTGCCTTTCTCCCTACTCTCATGATACAACTTAGTTTGTTCATCTTGCTTCAATGCCAAATCAAAAACTCTGTCAAAACTCTCCCTATCAGTGGTAAGAAGAGTCCTCGATAGATAGTGATGCAAACCTCCGATAAAGTTGGCAATTTTCTTTTTTGGTGTGTCTACCAAATAAGGGGCATAACACGACAAATCGTTAAACTTCGTGACATACTACTCCACAGTCATATTCCTAGTCTGCTTCAACATATTAAACTCAGCGGTCCATTATGCCTTAACTGCATTAGGCACAAATCTGCTCTCAAACCGATCCTCGAAGTCGTCCCATGTTATAGCAGCAACATCAATGGAGGGTAGTAAAGCCTCCCAACAATAACTGGCAGCACCATCCAGATGATGTGCACCTAACTCTTGTTTTTGGACCTTAGTAAGTTGCATACTCCTAATAAAATTCTCATAGCTTTGGACCCAAACATCTGCATCTCTTGGATTATCTCCTGTTTACCTCATATCACCCATGGTCCCAAACTCCTTAACCTTTCTAACAAAAGGGTCACCATGACTACTATTCTGCTGCAACCCTTGTAACAACTGCATCATCATAGCCTGACTTAACTGAATCGTGTTCTCAGCATGTCCATTCTCACTTTCATTGCCATCTCCATTTGGAACAACATTCTCACTACTACCATAACCGTTATCATTTGGATTTCGACGAGTATGTCTTCCACCCATATTCTTCAAAGAAAAATGACAATGATTAGACACTCCATAAGATCCACAAAACACTCTATCGATTACCCATAACCACATTCCGATGATCCCCTAGATTCTCCCTAGTCTAGGGTAAATCGTGCTCTGATACCAAACTGTCACGCGGCGATTTTTGAAAGATCGAAATCCTAATATCCATGTAGGATAAATCGATTTTCCCGAAACTCAGGGCATGAAATCAATCTACGCATAGTAACAGTTGGCATCCATGAGAAACGATCAATTGCACAATTTACCATAGAAAAAAAAAAAGACAAACTTATATTTCACCAATGGAAAGAAAACCAATGTCGAATTCTCGTGGATCTAATTTGATAAAAAAATTAACTAACCCAAGACATAATTTTTGCCAAAAAGGAAACAATTTGTTATTTGTTCTATTGCAATAAAATAACCACTCCCAAATATAAATAAACTCTCAATGAGCTACTAATCAGCAACGTCCACTCTTTACAAAACGATATCATCTAACCTCGAATTAACCTACTAGTCCTGAAACAAAGCTAGTCGGCTGCATTCCAAAAGGAATGTACTCAAGAAGCCAAAGCCCACTTGGGTCAGCAATTAAGCTGGTGTGAATTTTATTCGTTTCCAAAATCAATAAAACAGTATGGAATGTACATCAAAAGAAGTCAAACCATACCAAGTAGTTCTTCCATGAGGCTAGTGCATAATGCTAATAGAAATTTCTAGTACATTTTAATAGTTATTTGCCTAACATATACTTACTCTGTGGAAATGAACCATGACAAGTCGGACCCGCAGAAAAGTTAGTGGACTTGACATCCTGCATGAAAAGGGTTGAAAACAATATATGAATATAATTCCTAAATAATTTGTATTCATTAAGTAAACAGTTGTCTTTGTACATTATTTGACGTAAGCATATTATTCATTTTATTGAATTGATCACTTAGACGATACTACATTCACACCACCTCTGTGCCAAATATACATGTATGCATGTCTCTCTCATATAAACGGAAACTTCTTCGCCATCCATGCCTAAGTAGGAACATGACATATACGCTTTAATCATTGGATACCCCTAACTATATGAGTACAATAAAAGTTAGGGGTGGGCAAAAATCTCCATCCCGACCCGGGCCGGTATGGTCCCAAACCGATTTAGACCAGGTCAAATCGGTTTACACTTTTTATCCCGATCCCGGTCTCAGACCGGTTTGAACCGGGACATAACCAATTTTCATAATTTGTCCCAGACCGTTCCGGTTCTAAAGTCCATACTACAAACCCAATATATTTTAACAAAAGCCCAACCCATTTTTCTCCAACTGAATTTACAAACCACTCATGCAGGGCCCCACCTCCTCACTCATCATCAATTTCAAGGATAATTTGACCTAGTTGTCCCCTATATCTCCACTTTCCATGAAGCATGGTGATCATGGCAGGGCACTCAACCTCACATTTTTTTTTAAAGAGATCAATTTCCTCATTCTCTAAGGGTGATTTGGGTTTCCCGAAATGGAAGTGGTTGTAAAAGAAATTGTCACCTGCAGGGGATTTGGGTTTCTTGAGAAAGTGGGTGGTGTCGGAGAAGGGAGAAAGAGGTGGTAGAGAGATGTTGGAAGCATTACAAGGTGAGGTGGCTAAATTGGAGTTGTTTGTGTGGAGACATGTTTTGTTTTGCGATAAGCGAGCGAACAAGGAGAGAGGAGACAATGGAAAAGGAGGAGGGGCGTAAATTAGGTTCGAATTAGAGATTTGTTTAATAGTGTAAATCAGTTCGATCTGATATTGATTGGAGTTGTTTTTGAAAAGAAAAAAAAATTGTTCTATGGTGATTAGTTGCCTAGTTTGGGAGTGTTGTAGTTTCAGATCTTTGTTTGCACATTTAGGGATTGAGATTATTGATTAACATTTTGTATGTGTTTGAAGGGTAAATCTATTCAACAATTTACAAGAACAAGTTTCATTAAGAACAAGTGATGCCTAAGGGCAACTTCTGGTATGTTGTAGCCATTAATCTTGCAGTTCTTGTCACTATTGGATGATTGGACTTTGCAGTGTAGTCTTACAACATGCAAGAATGGGAGGTTCGAAGCTCGTGGTGTCTCTGCAAGAAGAAGAATTAAGAAAGAACACATGAGGAAGCAAGATTGAATTTCTGAATTTATAAAAAAAAAGGGATGACATGGTCTCGTCCCGGGACCAATCGGGTTTGCTCAGTAAAAATTGCTATCTCGGACAGGGACCGGGACAAGCCCAATTTTGGATCGATCCAGACCGTGCCCACCCCTAATAAACGTCACTTTTAGGCTAACAATGCGCATAAATCATGTCACATTTTTTACGGATACAAATCAAGCCTATTTTAGGCATTTGAAAAATCATCATCTTTCCGTAAGACCCAACCCGAAGGTTACTTAGTTTCTCTATAAGAAAGAGATGTCTTACTCTGCAAGACCCAATCCGAAAGTTACTTAGTTTCTCTATAGGAAAGGGAAAACATAACCATAAGAGATGTGTTATTCCTAAGAGATGCAATTTAATGTGATTATTGAAAATGTTTTTATGATTTTTGGTCATATTGTTTTCAATCGTCTTCCTGTACTTCACAATCGTTGGTATCATTACAACGTCACATTTAACTCACCAATAATGTTTTTGATTTAGTGGATAATTTCCATCACTATAATAAAGCACTGGGAAGAATAGGGTGCATACTTATGAATAATCTCAATCATTATCACATTCAAACATGGAAAAATGCAGCACACATAAATCTATGTATCTACCCAAAGAATTTGATGACATAAATCATTTTCATTAGGAATTCGATGACCCCTATTTTCATCCATTCCAGTTGTGTACCTACCCAAAGAATGAATAAAGAGATTCACTCCAGGTCCCACCATAGACACAAGTATGCAAGTACAAAAATTTGCTAAACAAAATTATACTTATACGTTTATGGGACCATGTCCTTGACTTCTCCACGAGGTTGAGTCAATTAGGTGTGTGCCCAAATCTCTAACATCATCTTTCATCCAACAAACACATGGACCACTTTGCATTTGTTACTAGACTAGATGCAACAAAAACAAATATCTGACACAACAAAAATCAAGCCATGTGTATAACACACACACATATATATGTAAATATATATATATATATATATATATATATATATATATATATATATATATATATATATATATATATATATATATATATATATATATATATATATAACACCTCACCTCTCCCAAACAAATGGGTTCCCAACCCCCATGTGTATAAAGTAATACTTTATTCCTCAAATCTAACCCATCAAGTACCCTTTCCAAAAATTTACGGTAAGTCATTTTGAAGGACTAAAAAAATAATGACATGATGGCCTTCTTCCTAATACATCAATATCCGTACTTGCAAAACTTTAGCATAAAAAATAGGTAGAATAACTTTATGTAGAACATAAATTATAAACCATATTAAGCCCAAAGAAAGTAGAAACTCACATGTTTTCTCCTCTTGCTCTTTCCTTCTCTTTCTTCATCAGTTTTTTCTCTCCCCCCCCCCCCCCCCCCCTTTTTTTGCAAACTCCCTTATGGCTGGAGAAAGGATTATCCGATATTAACTTAATAGGGTTTTAAGCAAACTTCTATTTGCACCCTCATTTCTTTTTTCTAATCCGAAAAAATGTAATTAGGACAAAATATTTTTTAGAAAAATTGCTAAAAAAGTTACAGGTCGTTACAGTAGGTGTTCCACGTGTTCTCCTATTCAAAATATTCTAATTCATTGGCCGATCGAGTTAGGCGAACATGAGAGTAGTTGGCAAATGGATACCTATTGTTGAAAAACTGCAACTTCACTGCGACCACCAAAAGTAGGTGGGTCTAGAGTTCGCGTCTCACCTTTTGCTTGGATTCCAAAAATTATGGTTCATTTGCTCATCCTTTAGGTTTCTCAAGTTGTTGCTTGATACTATCCAATCATTCAAACTTAGTCATAATTGAGAATATGGTAATTGATCACGTATTAGAAAACACCATTGTTGCCCCTTCCCTTATAATCTACTCTCTCACAAGTCACAAACAATAAATGAAATACAATGAAAAGGCAACGACTACTCCACACCATCAAAAGTGCTATCTCACACCGCCATGTACTTTTTTTGGTTTTTTTTTCTACTAACCCACACAACTCAAAAAATTGTTTTAGAAAAAAAAACAATAACATAAAAATAGGGTAACTTTCGATCAATTTAAACCCTCAATTGAGATTGATTCTCAAGCTCATCAACACAAAAACTATAGTACTTTGAGTTATCTAATAAACACAATTTGAATCGCTTAAAAATGTTTTGAAATGAGCAAATTATGATCATTTTACTAAAGTCGTGCAAATTTGTTTCGCAATGAAAACGTGGTAGTGTCCCTGACTTTCGGCCAACTTATATACTCGATCGAGACCAATTCTCAAGCTCATTAAAACATAAAAATTGAAGTACTCTGAGTTACCTAATAAACACAATTTTAATTACTTGAAAATGTTTTGAAATGAGCAAGTTATGGTCATTTTATTAAAGTCGCGCAAATTTGTCTTGCAATGAAAACGGGGTAGTGTCCCTGACTTTCGGCCAACTTATATACTCGATCGTGTTGGAGCGTCGTGCACGTGCACTTGCGTGCACCCCTTGGTCCACTATACATAGCAACGATATTGTCCCCAACTTAAACACCACCATATTGGGCCTTCCATCTAGGCCTAGATGATGTGGGGTTTTCCCCAAAAGGCCTCGTTGCTATTAGGGAGTGTAGCACTCCTATAAACCTTTGTGAAAACTTGTCCTTACTTGATGTTAGACTATTCAAGCCAACATTATCCAATCAATCTCCACCTTTGACGTGAATCATCACACATCCTACAATCCATCCACCGGTGTGCAACATCTCGAAATACACCTCCTTCTCGAGTGTCATGTGCAACCACGATCCTATGGATAGCACTCGATGTACGGGCCCGACTATTTTCGACGTTGTTGGCTCCACCTAGTCGCAATCACCGCACTAACTCCAACTTGTCTGAACTTGTCGGATACTCACTTGGCAAGGATCTGGAACCTAACCTGGATCATTCATCTGGCGAACCGTGCACCTACGATGCTCCACCTGGCTCGCTACCCTGCTCATATCCTCTAAACAATGTGCTACCTACACCTCCACCTTGCCAAGTCCCCGCCGAACCATCGGCTCTGATACCACTTGTTGGGGTGTCACGCGCGTGCACTTGCCCGCACCCCTTGGTCCACTATACATAGCAACGATATTGTCCCCTACTTAAATATCACCATACTGGGCCTTCCATCTGGGCCTAGGTGGTGTGAGGTTTCCCCAAAAGGACTCATTGCTATTAGGGAGTGGAGCATGTGAGACTATTCAAGCCAACACTATCCCAACTTGTCCTTACTTTATTATCCTTCTACTTTATGTTGACGATTTGTTAATTGTTGGCCATGATAAATCCAAAATTAACAAGTTGAAGAAGGAGTTAAGCAAGTCATTTGCAATGAAGGACTTAGGACAAGCAAAACAAATTATTGGCATGACGATTACACACGACAGGTATAATCATTGAATCTGGCTATCTCAAGAACGATATGTTGAAAAAGTTTTTGAAAGATTCAACATGAGCAAAGCTAAGCCAGTCAGTTCTCCACTAGCAAGTCACTTTAAGCTTAGTGCAAGACAATGCCCTTCAAGCGAGGACGAAAAAATCTGAAATGAGTATGGTGCCTTATGCATCGGCGGTTGGTAGTTTGATGTACGCCATGGTATGTATCAGACCAGATATTGCTTATGCAGTTGGAGTTGTGAGTCGTTTCCTGTCAAATCCAGGAAATAAACATTAGGCAGCAGTCAAATGGATACTTCGGTATCTCATAGGCACATCTAGTCATTGTTTATGTTTTGGTAATGGTAAACCTGTATTGGAAGTATATACAGATGCAATTATGGCTGGCGATGAGGATGCGAAAAATCCATATCAAGGTACCTGATTACTTTTGCAGGGGGAGTTGCCTCATGGCAATCACGATTACAAGAGCGATTGTTCTACATAAATCTCTTATTCTAGATATACATTTAGGAATGTTGAGTTAACATCCAACTAATATAACATCCAGCTGGTATATCTTCCATTGTATTTGAGCTACTAATGAGATCATTAGTCTAATGGTCTCTAGCCTGGCAACAAGAGAAAAAATTGCGTCATAGTCAATACCATTTCTTTGTTTGTAACCTTTGGCTACAAGCCTGATTTTATAACTTTGGACTTTACCTTCTGCATTTATTTTGGTTTTATAAACCCATTTGACTCCAATGGGTTTGAAACCTTGGGGGAAATTAGTTAACTCCCATGTTTTTTTTTTCTCGATGGCATTGATTTCTTTCTCCATTTATCTTCTTGAAAGCTAACTAGATCATTGTCCATCTGTAAACAAAATAGGTATTGTTCATCATCTAACCTTTCTGTAAATTCATATAGGTCATATATGGTCCTTAGTCTTTTAGGTAAGTCACTTAAACTGCATGATGATGACGAGGATGAGGAATCATTCCTTTGTGGTGAAGGGGATCCACGTTGAGAAGTTTGTGGATCTTTTGCAGCTTCTCTGGGCTATTCTGTATTTTCTTCTTCAACGATACGTTCAACATCATTGATAGCTTCAACTTGATCCCACTCCCAAGCTTGATCTTCCTCAAAGATTACATCCCTGCTCATAATTGCTTCTTTGGTGACGGGATTGTATAATTTGTATCCCATGGTTCTTGGTTCATTTGCAGAGTTATCTGCAAAGTTTGCTTGTTCACTATTGTTCACATTTGGCCTTGATTTACACTCATAGCTATAATGACCACGTTTATGACAATTATAACATTCTATGTTATACTTGTAATATGGTTGATGCTAATTGTATCCTCCTTTTTGATGATTGTTGTAATTTCCTTGTCTAGTATTTCCTTTCCCTCTGGGGCAAATGATTGTTGGCTTCTTTATCCTATGTATGTACCTTTTTCACTTCTACCTCTGCCTGCCCGGTCTTCTTCCTTGAGATCCACGTCCTCATCTTCTTCCCATTTGTGTTCTCCCTACTAGCTCTTCATTATTTTCTTTAAAAGTCAGTTTGGATTGAAGTGCACGTTCTAGGGAATTTGAAGTGGCCTTCTTGTTGATCATTTGTTCGTGTATTTCTAAGGAGGCCATTAACTGATCAATGGTCATTTCATTGAGGTATTTGGATTCCTCAATTGCAACAACTACATGCTCAAATTTTGAATTGAGCGATCGTAGTATTTTCTCCATTATCCGAATGTCTTCAATCTTTTCTTCGTATCGTCTGAATTGATTGACAATGGTTAATGTTTTGTTGAAGTAATCAAAAATTGACTCATTGTCATTCATTTGTAATAGCCCAAATTCACCCTTAGCATTTGAAGTCGTACCTCATTGTCTTTTCAATTTCTCGATATGAATTTCGAATAATTTCCCAGACTTCTTTGGAGAAGGTGGCAGCAGAGATTTTCTCGAAATTGGTTTCATCCACGCCTTGATAAATTAGATACAAGGCTTTCTTATCCTTCTTCCTGAATTCTTTAAGCATTGCCTTCTGGGTTTCTATCAACGCATCTTCACCATTTTGTGAGGCTGGTTCTGGATAGCCTTGATTGACAATATCCCATAAGTTTTGTGAACCAAGGAGACATTTCATTTGGATGCTCCAATTTTCATAGTTTTCCTTGCCCAATCGCGGAAGTTGGGGTTGAAAAAAATTGTTTGATATTGCCATTAGTAGTCTTGGATGCTTGTATTAATGATACAACACTTTCGAAAGAGATTTAGCTAACTTTGAGCCCGCGGTTGTATTCGGAATGGCCCAAAACCTTAGGATGGACTCAACTGCAAGTTTTAGCAAAATTTAGGGACTATAGTGAATTTTAGAAAATTCAGGGGCTAAATTAAAATTTCAAAAACTGCAGGGACTAAATTGAATTTTCAGAAACTTAAAACAAAATATTCTTAGGGAATATTCCTCGTGTTCAACCTCTAACTTGAGGAAAATAATAGATTTTTCGTCGACTCGTGTGGGCTACTCCAATGTCGAATGGAGGCGCGGTCGGTGGCGTTGGATTTGTCTTGAAGAGACGATTCTAAATGTAACCTCAATAATCAATTTGTTGACTTTGATATGGACTGTAATTTGAGAAAGCTTCGATTGGGGCCTTCAATGGCACCTCCTATGCTCTGATACCAATATGATGGGTGGAAGGACAATCGCCCACAGTGATTCAAGGAAACGGTTGAAACAAAATCACTCTGATTTTATTGAAATCTCTAATACATACGCAAAACAAATAACTATGGGTTCTCTCGATCTCTCAACAACTTTTTCCACTACAATACAATACAAGCTACAATTTTTATTTTTAGATGAATAAGGCGGCGGAGAAGACCGTATTCCAGAAATTTCTGGCGGTGGAAGTTGCAACTCACATCTAGCTAGCAAAATGTGTCGATATTCTTCTTCATAAAGCTTCAAGTTCTCTCCGATGGTCAAATCTTCTAGATACTTGATGAAGCTGGTGGATTTTTGAATTTTCTGGATCTTACTAGCTTGAGATTAAGCTTACTCTCCAACATGGTATCAGAGTAGTGGTGGCTCACCAACCGACTTGGTGTCCTCTAGAAACACTGAGAATATGAGAGATTTCTCTAGAATGTTTGAAAGAGGGAAGAATGTTGAAAAATATTCTGATAGTAAAAAATTGTGGCTTTTGTTTTCAAACATGGTGGCTCACCAACCGACTTAGTCACTTATAAATATGAGAATGATCTTTGTAAGGCTTATATCCAAGTAGTGGTGTTTTGTATCTTTGTGAGTGTGGCGTCTTTGTATCATTGTGAGATTAATTATAACAAAATATTTTATAAGTTTAAGTTTTCCTCAATTTCATAACATTTTGGTATCAGGGCCAGGATCATTCCGAAATTATTGTTGAAGTGTTGTTGAAATTATGGCGGACATGGCAGAAATATAGAACTGGATTGAGAAGCTTAATGACAATAATTATATTTATTGGAAGTCGTGTTTGGAGTCATATCTTCAAGGGCAAGACCTACAGGAGATTATTGCGGAGATGATGTTGTTCTATCAGAAGATACCTCGGTAAATGCGGAGAAGTTGTGTAAGTGAAAAATATGAGCTGGAATGGCTATGTTTGCACTCAAGTCTTCAATTCAAAAATATTTGATTGAGCATGTTCGTGATGCGAAAACTCCAAAAGAAGCATGGGACGCGTTTGCTGGATTATTCTAAAGAGCTAATGATGTTAGGCTACAATTACTAGAGAACGAGATTTGCACTATTGCACAAGGTAACATGTCCATCTCCGACTACTTTATGAAAGTTAAAAATATATGTAGTGAGATTTCCCAGTTAGATGCGGAGTCAACAATTAGTGAAGCTCGTATGAGGAGAATTATTATTCGGGGGATATGTTCCGAATACAATGAATTTATTGCGACAGTCCGAGGGTGGCCCACGCACCTTCTTTATTGGAATTGGAAAATCTCTTAATAAATCAAAAGACGTTGGCGAAGCAAATGGTGAAAATTTCAATCAAAGATGATAATGAATAAGCCCTATACTTTGGTAAAATAAAGGGCGGAAGGGCAAGAGACTTCTAACAAGATAAGTTTAAGGGGGGACACTCAAATAATAATGGTGATGACAAACACAAAATTAGAGAAATAAGGACATGTTACAAATGTATAAAATCAGGTCATATTGCACGTTATTGCAGAGAAAATATCATAGAAGAATGCACCAACTGTGGTAAGAGAGGTCACTATGCAAAATACTGTTGATCGAAAAAAAAGACTGGTGAAGATAACTTGGTGACATCTAGCAATCACCAAGATAGTGAAGAGGAATGAGATTTTGCAGCAGTCGCAACCACTGAGATAGAAGATGTTGTTGAAGAAGAGTTGGACTTCACAGGCTATGCAGAATGAGAAGAGCTTGAAGATCACGTAGGCCTAACAATGATCGAAGAAGAGATTGATTATGAAAGTGATTGGGAAGTTGATTCCAAATACGTGGAGGAAGATAATGAATTTCAAAATAAGGCAGCAGAGACACCAAACGATGTGAGGCCATTCCCGAAAAGTATGAAAACTGTTGAAGCAGAATAATGAAAAATTGAAGAGGTGCAATAAGATAATGTGGACTCTACCATGAGTGTAGTAGATAGAGAAAACAATAACAAAATGAAGCCAAAGACAAGTGTTGGAGATGAAGACTGCACTAAGGATCTAAACATTACCGGCAATGATAGAGATTACTTTGCGAATGTCGAAGGAATACACGAGGAAGACAAATCACGAAGCTACAAAGGGAAAAAGGAAATTGCAGCAACGACGATGATCAAGACATCAAAACTTGCATTGTTGGCAAAAAAGCAGAAGCACTTGACATGATATGGTACAATAAGAACAATGATTTAATGAAGAAGTATGTTGTACCACCTTGAAATTGTAACAAGTCGGTGTTGAGGGGGGATGTTAAGAGAGGCAACACCGACTTGGCGTCCTCTAGAAACACTGAGAAGATGAGAGATTTCTCTAGAATGTTTGAAGAAGGGAAAAAGGTTGAAAAAGATTATGATAGTAAAAAATTGTGGCTTATGTTTACAAACATGGTGTCTCACCAACCGACTTAGTCACTTATAAATAGGATGAGGATATTTGTAAGGCTTTTATCCAAGTAGTGGTGTGAGGTTTAAGTCATGGGTTGTGAGATTGTGTAATGTGTGGTGAAGTATAAGATTAAGTGTGAGTGTGATTTGTGAGTGGGTGTGGTAATGTACACACATAGCGTGGAGTACTTATTTTTGTGAGTGTGGTGTCTTTGTATCCTTGTGAGATTAATTATAACATAATATTTTAGAAGTTTAAGTTTTCCTCAATTTCAGAGCCGATGGTTCTTCTACCCATCATATTGGTATCAGAGAACAATCAACTCTGATACCACTTGTGATCGGAGGTGAAAGGTGCAAAACCCCCCGACACCACCACTACACGATGTGTCTCAAACAACGATATTGTCCCCAATTTAGACACCCGCCACTACCCGGGTATGAGGTTTTTTACTACGAACGGGGCTCAACTATTCACATACCCCCAAAAGGTCTCGTTGCTTATTGATACGTATCTAATCACTTACATCAATTTCCCTCACACTTATAAATCGACTATTTGCCCTTTTCCACAATCGATGTGGGATAAACCCAACAATCTCCCCTTCACACATCGGCCCTTTGGTCGGCTAACCTTCAATCAGTCTTTCCCTTGTGGCTATTGGGGGCGAGCTGTTGTAACTCGGGCTCTGATACTACTTTGTTGGGAAAAAATGGTTTCGCCCCTTCACCCCCGAGCACAACAAGTGGTATTAGAGCCGACAGTTCGGCTGGGGCTTAGCGATTGTTTCCTCGAGATGCAAATCCTTGTGATATTGTAGATAGAGCCAAGGGATTTCCTTATAATCTAGGTGGAGCTGATTTACAATCTAGGTGGAGTTGATCTGGTTGAAGATCTGTGTTGCTTGAGATGTGGTTCCTCGAGATGGTTGAAGATCAGTCCGGTATTCCTTGAGATAGTTGAAGATCGGATGGATTGTAAAATGTGACAATTCACGCCAAGGTGGAGATTGTTGGGATGAAGTTGGCTTGAATAGTCCCACATCAACTAAGGTGGAGTTGTCATAAAGGTTTATAAAGATGTGTCCACTCCTTAATAGAAACGAGGCATTTTGGAAAAAACCCCACACCACATAGCCCACGATTGAGGCGGTGTTTAAGTTGGAGACAATATTGTTTTTATGTATAATGGACCAAGGTGCGCACACGTGCTCGGTGCACCAACAAATCGAGATCAATTCTCAATCTCATCAAAACACTAAAATTGCAGTCCTATGAGTTACCTAATAAACACAATTTGAATCACAATCTCATCAAAGCACAAAAATTGTAGTACTATGAGTTATCTAACAAACACAATTTGAATCACTTGAAAATGTTTTGAAATGAGCAAATTATGGTAATTTTACAAAAGTCGCACAAAAATGTCCGAAAAAATCTGTTTTCACCCATTCGCCTGGACCTCTGCGAGATTCTGAAAAAACCTCGCTTGGACCCTTGCGACTCGCAAGGTGCATTGCGAGATTTTGAAAATACCTTGCCCGGACCCTTGCGAGATTTTGCAATAACCACCCCTGGACTTCTGCAACTCGCATTGTTCATTGTGAGGTTTTTGCAAATTCTCGCATTGTTTCGAGCGAACAATATATTTTCCTGCCAAAATTATCGCATCGATTCATTTTCTTGTGAACTATCCTCAAAGGAAACTAAAATTTCAAATGTCATGTTAACGAAAAATTAATTTTGTAAAACAATTGAACCAATCGGCCGAATCGAATAGGGGAGAGAGTGGAGCCGCTCGTGAAACAATCGAACCAATCGAATGGGGGAGAGTGAAAAAGCAAGAGAAGGGGGGAGAGCAATCGAACGAATCGAATGAAGGGGAAGAAGAATCGAGTGCTTGCAATTTATGTTTTGCGTTTTGAATGCGAGAAGGAAGATGTGTTGCCTTTAGGTTTTGAATGGGGGATAAAAATGATGATTTACTTGGTGGTGTGGGAAAGCAGTGGCGGTGTGAGAAATAAAATAAATGGCATGGGAGAGAAAAAATTGAATTGGTGGTGTGAGACAACACTTTTAGTGATGCGGAGTAATCGTTGCCCAATGAAAAATCGATCTATAGCTTGTCACGTGAGACATGTGTCCCGCCCGATGTACTCTCATTTGAAACATCCCACGGCCACGACTCGTCACTCTCGTTGCCCAAATTCTTCCCACCCACATTTATCCAAACCCCCCAATGGAAATCACGGAAGAGCAAAGACAGAGAGCAGAGAGGAACAGATTAGCTGCCCTTGCAAAGCGCAAAGCAGCAGAAGCCACGAGAGGGAACGCATGGAACCTCTTCAAATGTAGCAAGCTTTCCTCCTCCTCACAACCTCAAAAGCATCTAAACCCTACTACATTCCCCAAACCCCAACCCTCCATCACCTCAAAATTTAGACTGAGGCTCGAGATATGCTCTCCGGATTCTTTTTCCATCACCCCAGAGCCACTCCCATCTTCTCCTTATCCCGGAGAAGCAGAGTGCCTAGAAAAGCTCACTTCTTGGCTTTCTTTTGTAAGTAATTATTCTTACCCCTCAACTTTCCCTTTTTGTTTGTATAGAGTTTTAGAAGAATTTACCCAAATGGGGGTGCTTGTTTTTGCATCTTAAATTTCATCAATGTACAAACACCCCCCATCTGGCTGCGCTTTTCCGATTCGGTCGCTTGTTGAGCAAATTCAAGACAGATGGATATTATTGGTATGTTGTTGCTTATGTCAATGTTGTGTTGAATTTGGATAGGTCGTGCCTTCACACTATACTCAATGTCAGGGCGGTGGAAAAGCCACTGTGTACAAGCTCAGTGAATATGATGTGGTCTTGAGATGTTTGAAAAAGGTCAAAGACATTGAACTGCAGGAGATTCCATGGAGAACACTTGCAGTTGTCCAGAAACTTTCACATTCTTTTGTTTCTGGTTGTTGGATACCTTGCATGCCCGAGCATTTATCCGATGATGAAGTTGATTCATTATTAAAGAAGTTGCCTAAAATTCTATTAGATGCACTTCTACCATTCCAACTTGATGGTGTCAGATATGCACTAAGGAGGGGTGGACGGTGTCTTATTGCAGATGAAATGGGGCTTGGGAAAACCATCCAGGTAATACTTTTAAATGATGCAACTGCTGATGCCATCTATATCATTATGGATACCCCATTAGTTAGTTTTCTTGATTTCTATCCTGTAATTTGCTTCATGTTTCTAACTATTTATTGAAGAAGAAATGCAAATGCTACGAGTACATACGATCAAACATCGGAAATCATTGGTCTTGGTTATTGAATGTCAGCCATAAGTACGCAATTATAGAATCTGTTATTCATATCTAAGTTGCTGGTGCAATATCACAATAGAGTTTTTGATTAGTCTTCTTTACTATCACGTGGATTTGTATGTTAATGGTATGAGCATGCTACAGAAATCTGTCCCTGAACTTTATTATATGTTTTGATTGGTGGAATATGGATTTTGTATTTATGCTCTTATGTTTCTGTACTAAGCTTGGTTGCATCAAGTGTTATAGTTTATATCTGAATTAAGTAATATATCCAATATACAAGTGCTTGCTAATAATTGTAGCAGACACAATGACACTATTTAGATGTAGATAAAAAGTCTTCCTGTCTAATGTTTTCCTTCATTTTTCAGGCGATTGCAATTGCATGCTGTTTTATGAATGAAGGCCCTATACTTGTTGTTTGTCCAGCTATTTTGCGATTTTCATGGGCAGAGGAAATAGAACGCTGGCTTCCTATTTGTTCACCCACTGACATCCATCTCGGTACTTCCTATGAAATCATTCTTAATTTGAACTAGTGACAACTATGCCCATTACTGTAATTTCCTTATGTTTCTATTATAGTTTGACCTAATCAATTTGAATATATCCAGAAGATTTCTCTAATTTGAATTTTAAGACTGTATGAATATAACTTATTAATAGTGTAATAGGACAAGCCACTTCTAAAGGACCGAAACCTTTACTGTTCCTGCATCCATCAGACATCAATGTGTCTTTAATCTGTGGCCCCGTAATGGGTGTTTTTGGCCTATAGTATCAACTTTTTATTTATTTATTTATTTTTTTAAATGTATATTTTAAAGGTTTTGATTCCTTAGATGTGTTTTGTAATTCCACTTGTCTTATGAATGCATGCATCTCTGTTACTA